>CM061044.1:103598666-103831124 GCA_030762985.1 Adelphocoris suturalis | reverse complement strand
TTAAAGAATGCTTGGGCAACCAAATGCCCGCGTGCAGGTGTGCCTCCCAGATGTCCCGTCTTCGCCAACCTCAAAGGAACTGGAAGAATTCGAGCAGGACATGCTGAGGAACCTGCTGATGGCCCCGATGCCTGTGGAGTTGCTGCCACCAGCACACGAGCCTGTTAACGTCACCACCACCGCAAGGTCTTCTGCGGTTTGGTTGACCGAAAACGACTCCCTCGTCCTCTGCGTATTTTTGTTTATAATTATATCCGCTTACTTGTTTCAGCCAATATGAGACGGTTGGTGAAATACATTGACTTACCAGAGCTGATTTGTTGAATTAACTCCTTCTGTTACTCCTTGCGTCTCTTGATTAGCTGTCATAAATGAACTCTATGATTAAGAGCCATTCTTGAAGGCCGAAAATGGTGGATACTATTTGGATTTTTTTCTATTGCGTTTATTGAAGGGGTTCAATATATTTCAAATGTGAGCGAATCCGTCAAGGTCAGCTTGCTTGGCGGGATGAACTGAGAGATAGTTCGTGTCGCAGCCGCGTGGAGCACTGGGCTCGCATAGTGGGTGCTGGGTTCGATCAGTTTGGTACTGAGCCGTTTTGTAATATTCCGGCCTAAGATTTATATCTGTAGGAGGAATATGTTGAGCTTGGTTGAGGTACTGAAAAGTATCCTTCGTTTTTTGTACATTTGGAGTGTATTTGACACTCGGATCGGCCGGGTAGGCTTGTGTCGAATATCGTGGGTATTCGGACAGCTTGGTCGAATCATAATGATTGACTTCAGAGCGGGTCTGAAAGGTATCCTCGATCTTTTGTATAGGCGAGGCTTGATCTAACGTTTCCTTCGTGAATACGTTAGGTGAGAAGGCGATCTCGTCGTGAGGATCGAGCCTTGCGCCGTCGCTGGGACCGGCGGATTGGCCGGGTAGCCTGTAGGTAGCGCTACAGGGGCTAAGAGGCCCGGCTTCGCCGTCGTCTGCCTCCCCTTGCATGAGGAAATAAGACGGCTGACGTTCCATCGAAATAGCCGAGTTATTAGCTCGTTTCGATGCCTCTATGTACAGAAATAGAGGGTTTAGGAAGGTGGACTCGCTTGACAGAGCTTCTTTCCTTTGCTCGTATGTCAGGGTCCTACCTTGTAGTCTTGAAAAAGACTTCCTTGGACGGTAAATTAGAGCGGATGAGCAGAGTAATTTACCGGCGTGCCCCAGCGGTCGGTGACGAGCCTAGTGCTACGAAACCCGGGTGACACGGCTAGGAACGTCCCTCGGGCGTACGATCTAAAGAGAATATCGATAGATGTACCGGGGGTGGCGTCCTGACAGATGAACTACGTTGGGCAATGAGCAGGATGAATAATCACTGGACTCGTAGATGCCAATGCGAGATCTGTGTGGAGAGAAGGTAGGCCTTGTAGAAAGCAGTAGGAAGCTGTTCTTGAGATGAACTCGGGATGCAGAAGGTTCGTCAGCGTAGAGCGTGTAGAAATCTTCGTACTTCGAGGTGTCGTCGTCGAGAGCGGACAGTAGAATGAATTTCGGAGGGCTCCGAGCGGGGTATTTATAGGGAGGTGGCCGCCTCCTGCCGCCTCCTGATTGGTCCGCTTAATTTCATTAATTCGACTGTGTAATCTCATTGGCTCGCACATTGTTTTCTCAGTATCTGCGAGTATGATAGCTGAGCTGGTCCTCCGGGGTGGTTTCCCCACGTCCGTCGCTGCGACGGGGTCCCCGGGGGTGGCTTACGAGCGTCCGTCGCGGAGCCGACGACCTTGAGTTTAGACGGGGACCTCGGGTGTTTTCTCTGCGTCCGTTGTTCAGACGGGGTCCCCGGGGTGGCTGCTGGACCAGAGGTGGTTGCTTGCCGCCTCTTGGTTGGTTCGCCTATTGTCTCTCGTGTAATCAGTGTTTCTGATTGGCGAGTAGGCTTGTTTGAATTGTCCTTGTTAGAGGACGTTTGATTTTCTGTTTGAGTTTTCTCCTTCAAGGCGACTTGGTTCGAGGTACTTGTCGCGTCTCTCTCGCCCAGTAAGTGTCTAGGGAGGTCGCCTTGTATGTTATTAGTTAATATTTCACTTTTGAGAGAGAATTTCGTATTTTCTCTCTGGTGAAATATTTTGTTTG
Organism: Adelphocoris suturalis; assembly: GCA_030762985.1. Classification (NCBI taxonomy): domain Eukaryota; kingdom Metazoa; phylum Arthropoda; class Insecta; order Hemiptera; family Miridae; genus Adelphocoris; species Adelphocoris suturalis. The sequence continues at coordinate 103,828,997 of CM061044.1, read as the reverse complement.
ACGGAGTTATAACTCGACGTCTTGTAAATATTTTCGTGTTGTGTCTACCTCTTTTTGGTAGCCCTGAAAAGGGCTGTTGACAAGAGGGGGTGGTTTTCACCACAGGCGCCCCCCAAGACGTCGTGTTATTAACGACGACGCCGGCTGGGGTGTTTCGAGCGCCGTCACCCACCTCTCGTCGAATTTGGTAGAGGGGACGTGCCTTCTGGCAGATTTTCGGGGAGTCTCCTCCTTATTTTCTGCCTGATTTTTGTTTAGTGACACAGCTTCGTCTGTTTTTAGAGTGTAAGCTGGTTTTATTTGTTGTTTGGGAACTTTTTTCGTATGTTCGCCAATTTGCACTGTAACCGAAAACTTATCTCTTTTAACCACTTTGAATGGTCCCGTGTAAGGACATTGCAGAGAGGTGAGCTGTGTGGGCACTCTGATATAGACATGTGTACATGTATCCAAATTTTTGGGCATGTTTACGGCATATTTCGTATTATTATGTTTAATATGCGTAGGCCGGAAGAAGAGAGGCTCCGAAAGGTTTGTAGAAGTTACGAAAATGTCTCCTGGGAGTGGTACGTCAATTCCGTAAACTTTTTGGAACGGTGTAGTTTCCGTTGCTGGGTCTACTGCCGTACGCATGGCGAGTAGAACTTTTGGAAGTGCGTCGAGCCAATTTTCGTTTTGTGCTTTGAGAGCCTCTTTCAAAGATCTATTTCTGCGTTCTACCATTCCGTTTGTTGATGGTTTGTATGGTAACGTGTGAGTATGTTTTACTCCGAGACGTTCCATAATGGAATTGAATAGATCTGATTCGAATTGTGTGCCTTGATCACTTGTGATGTATTTAGGTACGCCCTTTGAAGCTACCCAAATATTGATAAAGGCGTTTGTGATCGTGGCTGTTTCGATGTTGTTAAGAGGGACTGCCTCTAGCCAACCCGTTGCTCTATCAACCATCATTAAAATGTAACGTTTCCCTCCTTTAGCTACAGGTAAGGGTCCGGTAATATCGACGTGTACATGTGAAAATTTGTTAGACGTTTCAAATTCGGAGTAAGGGAGCTTCACGGAGCGAGTGATTTTTGCTCGTTGGCAAGTTTCGCACGCTCGGACCCAGTTGGAGACATCTGCACGGAGTCCGTGCCAAAAATATCTTTGTTTAACTTTATACACTGTAGAGTGTATACCTGGGTGTCCCAAATTGTGAATTTGGCTGATTATTTCTTGCCTTATTTCGTTTGGAATATAAGGTCTTGGGTGTCCTAGGTCTAGGTTACACCAAATTTCTCCTTGAGGGAATTCAACTTGTGTGAGTTTCAATTTGTCCTCTGCGTTAGGGGGAGAACGAATTTGTGCATTTGAAATGTGCAGTAGAAGATTGCACTCTATTGCAGCCGTAATTTGCGAAATTTCGGCTATGGGTGGACCCTCGTCAGTTTGGGTTGAAATCGATTTTGTTTGAATTTCAACTGGATCGAAGGGTCTGGAGAGTGCGTCGGCGACGACGTTGTTCTCTCCGGGTATATGACTAATGTCACTCGTCATTTGAGAGATGTATGTTAGCCATCTTAATCTCATTTTAGAAAAATGTGCATTTTTCTTAAGCATCGTGCCTAGCAGAGGCTTGTGATCTGAACAAATATGAAAAGATCGGCCGTCCAAGTCATTGTGCCAATGAATGCAAGCTTGGTAAACGGCGAACATCTCTTTGTCGAATGATGCTTTATTCTTCCATTGTTCCGGAATTTCTTTACTGAAAAATCCCAATGGTTGGTAAGATTTTGAGCCGTGTTTGTCTGTAATTTCCTGCTCTAGTGCCGCTCCGATGTGTGTGTCGGATGCATCGCAGACTAATCTCCACTCTGCTGTAGGGTGTGGATGAGCGATATTATGTAATGTAGCTTTAATCATTGCTTGTTTTAAGCTGTTGAAAGCTTTTTCTCTCTCTGATGTCCATTCGATAGGTGTTTTGTCATTTTTTTTGTTTGACTGAATGGAGTCATACAGAGGTTGTGCCGTGTGAGCGAATTTACTTGAGCATGCTCGGTAGAAACCACACATACCTAGGAATCTGCGTAGACTTCGTACGTCTATTGGCCTAGGAAATTGTTCTATGGCTTCTATTTTATCTCGTTTAGGAATTATCCCTTCTTTCGAGATAGTGAAACCTAGGAAATCGACGGTAGGTTTTGAAAAAATGCATTTATCAAAACCTACTCGAAGTCCGTGTTCCCCTAGCTTGTCAAAAATTTGTTTGAGGTGGTTCATGTGTTCTTTATAATTTTTAGAAGCCACCAGGATGTCATCTAGGTATACAAATGCGAAATCAAATTTTCGCATGATGCTGTCCATGTATCTTTGCCATGTTTGAGCCGCTCCGGCCAAACCCATGCTCATTTTCTTAAACTCATAAAGACCGAAAGGTGTAATAATTGCAGTTTTATGAGCGTCATCTGGGTGCATCGGAATATGATAATATGCCGATTTTAAATCTATTGTCGAATAGATTCGTGTATCATGTAAATTCGCTTGGAAAGAGCGAATGTGAGGAGGAGGGTAGGCGTCTTTCTTCGTTTTCGCGTTCAGGAAACGGTAGTCGCCGGTGATTCTCCATGACCCGTCTTTTTTTGGCACACAGTGTAACGGGGATGCCCATTCGGAATCTGATGGTGCAATTATGCCTTCTGAAAGCATTTTGTCAAAAGTACTTTTGACTTGAGCCCGTTTTTTGCCCGCCATGGGTCTTGCTCGGAAGTGTACTGGTGTTCCTTCCGTGGTTATACGGTGGTAAACCCCGTTGTTTTTCCACTTTCCTTGAAGTTTGCTCATTTTATCATTGTATTTGTCAATGATAGAGCGAATGTTTTCGTCCTCCGTGATTTGCACGTCCTCTGGTTGAGGGTTATTGTCACGATGAGGGATAGTAGCTGCTATTTGTTCGTCAGTGAATTTTTTGTTCATGACTGCAGCTATTTTTTGATCGGCATAGCTCTTTATTTTACGAGTACGAGTATCTTTATAAATGTACTTGTGTTTGACCCGTATTCCGATATCCCAAGACTCGAGAAATGGTATACCTAGGATCGCTAGATCAACTTTCGTGATCATAAAATCGGTGGTCATGTCTCCGAGGCCGATATTAATTGTCGTGTCAGCTCGCCCTAGTGTGTCTATAGGGGCTCCGTTAGCTGCTGTGAGCTTAACGTTGGACTTACGAATTTTTAAGCCCAATTTTTTTGTGACATTGTGGGGCAGAATGTTCACTTCTGCTCCCGTGTCGATGAGAAATTCAGTGCCATTTAGTTTGCACTTGAAAAAAAGCCTTTTATACTCAGTAGACTGCCGGTGTATAGGCTCAGATACACTGGCAGTTATTCGTTTTCCGAACTCTCTACGTCGGAGGTTGGAACGGTACTTTCTTGTACCGATCTCTGAGTATTTTCGTTTGAAACCCAGGTTTTAGGCTGGCTTATAGTCGCTGCCTTTTTGCTAGTTTTGGAAGCAGTGTTTGCCTTCCAAGTGCAGTGTTCTGGGTCTGCACATTTGCGAGTTTCGTTACCGAAACGTGCGTGGTTTCGACAGACATAGGCCGTCGGTTTGTGAGGCCTACTCTCTACTGGTTGGGGTTTGAACTCAGCTTGTTGTGAGAGGGCCTTTTTGAAACCAGTTTTCATGGGTTTCGGAGTAGATTCTACTCCTCGTATGTTTAGAGAGGTATTCTCTGTTTTGTACGCGTGTAGCGTATCAGCTAGGTCGAGCCGGGCGGTCGTGGTAGGCTGAGCTGCGACCATCTGAAAAGTACCCAACAGCTTTAGAGTACATTTCGTGGTACTTGGTGCTGGGTTTTTTGGCGAGAGATGCGGGGTCCTCGAGTGCGAGGAGCCTGTCCTGTAAGGACAACCCATATTCTCGCTGTAGGCGCTGTTTGGCCTCTTCGTAGGGTGCGTGGGGTGCCGTGAGGTAAGCTGAGTCGATAGCTTCCCTCATTTCTTCTGGTACCCACTTGTATATAGCTGAGAAGCATTCGTTCTGCATTCTCAGGTGTTTTCGCACGCAGTATTGATCGAACTCGGCGAGTGCACGATCCATATTCTTCTTTTGGAAGATTGGTTTTTGATAATCTCCCATCTCCTCTAAAAGTGCTCGAAAGCCACTTTGTGTAGAGGGTTGTTGCGTGAGATGTGGGGCGTAGAGGCCCGGCGGGGGTCGCACGCCCGCAGTGGTTCCCTGAAATCCACTAGCTTCATAAGAGGGAACGAAATGCTCCGTGTTAAGCCTGTTCAAAGGCGGGGTCACCATTTGTAGTGGATTTATATATGTTTTACTTGGTGTCGGTAGACCAAGTGGGACATTTATATTCTGATTATGCGGGTTAGTCCCCGTGTTATTCCTGTAAGGAATGTGAGCGAATCCGTCAAGGTCAGCTTGCTTGGCGGGATGAACTGAGAGATAGTTCGTGTCGCAGCCGCGTGGAGCACTGGGCTCGCATAGTGGGTGCTGGGTTCGATCAGTTTGGTACTGAGCCGTTTTGTAATATTCCGGCCTAAGATTTATATCTGTAGGAGGAATATGTTGAGCTTGGTTGAGGTACTGAAAAGTATCCTTCGTTTTTTGTACATTTGGAGTGTATTTGACACTCGGATCGGCCGGGTAGGCTTGTGTCGAATATCGTGGGTATTCGGACAGCTTGGTCGAATCATAATGATTGACTTCAGAGCGGGTCTGAAAGGTATCCTCGATCTTTTGTATAGGCGAGGCTTGATCTAACGTTTCCTTCGTGAATACGTTAGGTGAGAAGGCGATCTCGTCGTGAGGATCGAGCCTTGCGCCGTCGCTGGGACCGGCGGATTGGCCGGGTAGCATGTAGGTAGCGCTACGGGGGCTAAGAGGCCCGGCTTCGCCGTCGTCTGCCTCCCCTTGCATGAGGAAATAAGACGGCTGACGTTCCATCGAAATAGCCGAGTTATTAGCTCGTTTCGATGCCTCTATGTATAGAAATAGAGGGTTTAGGAAGGTGGACTCGCTTGACAGAGCTTCTTTCCTTTGCTCGTATGTCAGGGTCCTACCTTGTAGTCTTGAAAAAGACTTCCTTGGACGGTAAATTAGAGCGGATGAGCAGAGTAATTTACCGGCGTGCCCCAGCGGTCGGTGACGAGCCTAGTGCTACGAAACCCGGGTGACACGGCTAGGAACGTCCCTCGGGCGTACGATCTAAAGAGAATATCGATAGATGTACCGGGTGGCGTCCTGACAGATGAACTACGTTGGGCAATGAGCAGGATGAATAATCACTGGACTCGTAGATGCCAATGCGAGATCTGTGTGGAGAGAAGGTAGGCCTTGTAGAAAGCAGTAGGAAGCTGTTCTTGAGATGAACTCGGGATGCAGAAGGTTCGTCAGCGTAGAGCGTGTAGAAATCTTCGTACTTCGAGGTGTCGTCGTCGAGAGCGGACAGTAGAATGAATTTCGGAGGGCTCCGAGCGGGGTATTTATAGGGAGGTGGCCGCCTCCTGCCGCCTCCTGATTGGTCCGCTTAATTTCATTAATTCGACTGTGTAATCTCATTGGCTCGCACATTGTTTTCTCAGTATCTGCGAGTATGATAGCTGAGCTGGTCCTCCGGGGTGGTTTCCCCACGTCCGTCGCTGCGACGGGGTCCCCGGGGGTGGCTTACGAGCGTCCGTCGCGGAGCCGACGACCTTGAGTTTAGACGGGGACCTCGGGTGTTTTCTCTGCGTCCGTTGTTCAGACGGGGTCCCCGGGGTGGCTGCTGGACCAGAGGTGGTTGCTTGCCGCCTCTTGGTTGGTTCGCCTATTGTCTCTCGTGTAATCAGTGTTTCTGATTGGCGAGTAGGCTTGTTTGAATTGTCCTTGTTAGAGGACGTTTGATTTTCTGTTTGAGTTTTCTCCTTCAAGGCGACTTGGTTCGAGATACTTGTCGCGTCTCTCTCGCCCAGTAAGTGTCTAGGGAGGTCGCCTTGTATGTTATTAGTTAATATTTCACTTTTGAGAGAGAATTTCGTATTTTCTCTCTGGTGAAATATTTTGTTTGACGGAGTTATAACTCGACGTCTTGTAAATATTTTTGTGTTGTGTCCACCTCTTTTTGGTAGCCCTGAAAAGGGCTGTTGACAAGAGGGGGTGGTTTTCACCACACCTAAGTTAGGGGTTTTTGGCACATTTTTCTCATCTTCTGTTGGACCGATTTTGATAGACTAGGTATGTCAATTAATAAATATATTAACTAGCCGGTTACCCGTGCGTTGCACGGACCCACCTGTACGGGTTAGTCGGGGAATAGACTGCTGAAATGACCATATTATCCAGACTGTGTTCGTATCTACTCATGCTGCATGAAATTACAGCATAAAAGTAGCAAAATTAGGCCCGGACTGATTAGGAAAGAGCACATAATTTCAATAAGTTCTTATTATTGCCCCAGAGAATCACCCTATCAAATTCAACATCCTAGGGTGAACAGGGAAGAATTCAGGTGACTTAGCTGATCATGAAAGACGCCATCTTTTCAATCTTCTCTTAATGTCCCAGAGAGTCGCCCTATCAAATTTTAACTTCCTAGGGTAAACAGGTGAAAATTCAGCTCACTCAGCTGGTCATGAAAGACGCCATCATTTTAATGACCCAGAGAGTCTCCCAATCAAATTTCAACTTCCTAGGGTCAACAGGATAGAATTTAGCTCGCTCAACTGCTGAGGAAAGAGCCCATAAATTCAATCGTCTCTCAATGTCCCAAAGAGTCACCCCATCAAATTTCAACTTCCTAGGGTTAACAGGAGAGAATGTAGCTCACTCAGCTGATTGAAAACGTTAAAACCAAACACGCGCGAAGAAAGGGACCGAACTGCGGCAACGATAATAAAATTGTGGGAGCCAAACAAATCGGTTTTCCGTCCCGCTCTTCTCACGAAATATAAAATTTCTGTCCATCACCTATCAACAATGCAACCCATGCTTCACTCCCAGCACCCGTAGAAATCCGTCAAGGCTTCTCCAATTGTCACGAATTTCCGCCGCTAACAAACTGCCTGTTAGCAACCATAACAAAAGTTCGGGAACCAGCACAACATAACGTTGACATTCACCCAGCAACTCATTTTTAGGCGACATTTTCAATTTTTTTAAATTTCATCAAATTCACATTCTACTTCCTCTACTTTGTCGGTATTGAGGAATATATAATATGTACGTACTTTTAGGAAAAAATCGGGGGAAAAAAATTATTGCCAAGTTTATATAAGATGACTTATCTTTGCAATATTTTCTATTGCTAACTTCACTCTAGTCAAAACAAAACATTCCTTTGAGAAATCGGGATTGCATTCGATACGGTAGGTACAGAGATAGGCATATTCGTAATCTTGAATAAAAAAATATTATTTTACAAAAAACTTATTCCCTGAGTACAAATACACGTGTACTCTGTATACTTTTTTAAATGAATTTTTCAGTCTCTAGTAGATAATAAAAAAAAAAGATAGGTGCTAATACTGCCGTACTAAGAAGAGATCCCGTATCTGACGATTCCCTATGTGGTGAAAACCACCCCCTCTTTTCAACAGCCCTTTTCAGGGCTACCAAAAAGAGGTAGACATGGCACACAAATGCTTATAAGACGTCGAGTTATAACTCCGTCAAACAAAATATTTCACCAGAGAGAAAATACGAAATTCTCTCTCAAAAGTGAAATATTAGCAAATAACATACAAGGCGACCTCCCTAAACACTTACTGGGCGAGAGAGACGCGACAAGTATCTCGAAACAAGTCGCCTTGAATGAGAAAACTCAAACAGACAATCAAATGTCCTCGAAAACGAACAAGGACAGTTCTAGCAAGCCTACTCGCCAATCAGAAACAATGATTGCACGAGAGACAATAGGCGAACCAACCAGGAGGCGGCAAGCAACCACCTCTGGTCCAGCAGCCACCCCGGGGACCCCGTCTCAGCAACGGACGCAGGGAAGACACCCCCGGGGATCCCGTCTAAACAACGGACGCAGGGAAGCCACCCGAGGACCCCGTCTAAACAACGGACGCAGGGAAGACACCTCAAGGTCCTTGTCTCCGCAACGGACGCACGGAAGCCACCTCCGGGGACCCCGTCGCAGCAACGGACGCGGGGAAGCCACCCCCGAAGGACCAACTCAGCTATCATACTCGCAGATTCTGAGAAAACAATGTGCGAGCCAATAAGAAAACACAGTTGAACTAATGAAATTAAGCGGACCAATCAGGGGGCGGCAGGAGGCGGCCACCTCCCTATAATTACCCCGCTCGGAGCCCTCCGAAATTCATTCCACTCACCGCTCTCGACGACTACACTCTACAGTACGAAGCTTCTACACGCTCTACGCTGACGACCCTTCTGCTCACGAGTTCCTCTCAGAACGGCTTTCTACTGCTCACAAGGCATATCTTCTCTCCTCACAGATCTCGCATTGGCATCTACGAGTCCAGTGATTATTTATCCTGCTCATTGCCCAACGTAGTTCTTCTGTCAGGACGCCACCCGGTACATCTATTGATATTCTCATTAGATCGTACGCCCGCTGGGACGTTCCGAGACGTGTCGCCCGGGTTTCGTAGCACTAAGCTCGTCACCGACCGCTGGGGCACGCCGATAAATTACTCAGCTCATCCGCTCTAATTTATCGTCCAAGGAAGCCTTTTTCAAGGCTACAAGGTAGGACCCTGACATCCGAGCAAGGAAAGAAGCTCTGTCAAGCGAGTCCACCTTCCAAATCCTACATCCTATACGGAGAGGTATTAAAAACGAGTTAACCAACTCGGGTACATCGATGGAGCGCCGCCCGTCCTACTTCCTCATGCAAGAGGAAGCAGAACACGGCGCGGCCGGGACCCCTAGCCCGCGCAGCGCTCCCTACCCGCTACTCGACTCGCCCGCTGTTCCTAGCGACAGACAAAGGCTCGATTCTCGCGAAGAGATCGCCTTACCACCTAACGTATTCATGAAGGAAACGTTAGGTCAAGCCTCACACACACAAAAGTTCGAGGATACCTTCCAGACCCGCTCTGAAGTCAATCATCATGATTCGACAAAAATATCTGAATATCCACGATATTCTACGCAAGGCTACCCGGCCGATCCGAGTGTCAAACGCACTCACAACTTGCTCAAAACACAGGATACTTTTCAGTACCTCAACCAAGCCCAGTATATTCCCCCTACAGATATAAATCTTAGGCCGGAATATCACACAACGGCTCAACACCAAACAGATCGAACCCAGCACCCACTAAGCGAGCCCAGTGCTCCACGCGGCTGCTACACGAACTATCCTCAAGTTCCTCCCGCCAAGCAAGCTGACCTTGGCGATTTCGCTCACATTCCTTACAGAAATACCACAGGGACTAACCCGCATAACCAGAATATAAATGTCCCACTTGGTCTACCTACACCAAGTCAAACATATATAAATACCCTACATTTGGGAAAATGCGTCTTTAGGTGTTGAGTCGAAATTTCCTGATATTAGCTCTATTTTACGTTGTCTCGAGCTTCAAAAGCTCTCATTCCAAAGGGGATTTCTCGCTGAATCGCATGGTGTGGTTGAAAAAACATTATTTTGGTCAGAAAATTGGAAAAAATGTATAGAACATATGCACTAGGCGATTTCCTCGTATCTGGTGCACATACGAGTTTTTGTTTTGCAATAAGACTGATACGTTTTCTCATACAAAATTAGTACTGCTCTACGTGGCGAAAAAAAATTATTTTCTCGTACCTATATATGCAGGATACTAGGAAAAATAATCGTGGTTGCCAGCCTCCGAAAACCGTATCTGATCTGACAAGAGAAAATACAGTCGTATGATCAAAATACTGGAAAGAAAAAACCGTGTCCGAAATCGTATCAGTCGCCACGAGACCTAATATACTATGAAATAAATTCTTATCTGATCTCTCAAGAGTGTTGCAGTTCGCATGTACCTGAATACTAATAAAATAATCGTATCTGACACCCAGATGCGGGTTTTTGCTCTAGAAAAGGCCAGTTACGCTAATTTCATTAGTTAATCGAACCATAACGTAGTTAATGCGATAGTTGTAAGCAGTTTTTGAGGCATTTCCCGTTGAGATCCGACTTCGAGACTAGCAAAATCGAAAGAAACCACCCCCCCAAAACGGGGGGGTACCATTAACTCAATATGGCCAAAAATGGAGTTACGGGATCAATTTTAGTAGGTACGGCAGAATAGGTGCGAGCTGCACACAGGACCTCGTATCCTTCGCGGATGGACCGCCAACGACATCTACCGGCTCTTGAGGGAACCTCCGCCTGGACCTCCTGTCCCACAGAGGCCACGGCGAGAGAGGAAAAATACCTCCCTCAGCTCGGAGGTCCTGTTTTTGTTGTGATGGCCGAACTGTGTCTTCTCGTATTCTCGTTCGGAAACCAGCGCAGGGCTGAGTTGACCGGGTCCTTGCTCGTTGAACTTCTCACCAATCAACTGTGAATGTTATCTGTTCGCCTCGGACGGCTATTATGTCATCCGTGGCTGTCAACTGCTGCTCAGTTCCCCAGAAGTGGCCGACGATGCCGAGCGACGTGATATTCACCATCGCCCAACCGGACAGAACGTGAGTTTCCGCCCACCTTTTGTTTACATCTTGCCATGTTGTTGATCCTGCCTCCTTATCCTTTGTCTTGGTATCAACCCGATATGCAGAAGAAGAGCATTTTTTTGTTATCTGCGCCAACCAATTCGGCTCATCCACAAAGTACAAACTTACATTTCTTCTTATCGTCTTTGTTGTCTTGAATACTGATAAACCTTCTTTGTTGTTGATGTTCATTTTTCTGCCGAGGACCCGTGAATCCACTAGTAGGTGTACAATTACATTACCTAAAGAACGAAGTAGGTTGTATTGTAAATTGAATGTAAACGCCAGTTATCTTAGCTTCATGATCTAATGTAATCATGGATCGTATTCGTTTTGATCGTATTACTTACAAAATAATTTAGGTATTTATACAGGTACCCTACCATCATCCTGCATTATTTCTGAAATAGGTTGGTAGGTACACATTTTCAATGTTAATCCCCCCGCCCCATCTCTACACTGCTTAAGTGTGCCCTTGTCTCAACCCTCAACCTCACCCCTTCGCCACCTTGAGTCTGGCCGACCATCCTTGAGAAAGAAAGGGGTTTCGAACTTGAGTCATTCCAGCTTCCATCGTCATTCCTTCTCCGTATCTTCATGACTCACGTCTACCTGCGGACTAGGTAGGTCGGGAGATGATTTCGGTCCATTTGGGGGTTGGGTCGTCTTCTTGTAATCATGACGTAGGTTTCCTTTGTTGTTAGGATCTGAGGCAATTAGTGAAGTATTTGACCTCATCGAAATTAGGAGGGTCGGTTGAAAAGAGCTGCCTATCCCCATCTCCACCTAAACGGCTACCTATTTCTCCTAAATAGGCGACTCTCCTACCTACTTTTCTCTTGCACTTTTTCTGTTTACTTTTTTCGTTGACGTTTTGCAAATCAAGAAAAAAAAAAAAAAAAAAAAACTATTCATGCAGCATGATATTAGGACGAGCGATTTTTTGTAAATTATCGTTTTATATTGTGTTAGGTAGGTACATTGTATTGAAAATTGAGTACTTTGAGTGCAAAGAAATAGTTAACTACCTACGTACAAAAGGGGAACTTTCTTTTCGGAGAATTTCACATTTTTGACCTCAGATTCGGATTCTGTGCACTTGCAAACCCCTCAGTAATTTTCAGCTCTAAATACCGTTTAGTTGGGGCAATAAACGGGTAGGAAGATCGCATGATGTAGTTGGACAATGGAGCTGAGGGTTCCCCCCAGGCGGGCGGGGAACATGACGTCATCGTGCAAATGAATTTCAAGAGCATCAAGTACTATTACTGGTCAGATACCCACCATATAGCACCTTTTTGAAAACTCGCTCTGATCATTCTATCGAGCAAATAAAATAAAAAATAAATGAATAAATAAAATTAAAAAAACCATGCAAGTTCCCGTTTTCGTGGCAATAAACTCGTTCTAAATAATATTCTGACAGTTAAGAAAGATTTCGGATTTTTAGCTTTTTTGGAGTTACCTGTTATCGATTTTTCAGTAAATATTAATGAAATTTAAGTCGATAAGTACATTTTCTGCATAAATTTGTTCTTTGTAATGTTCTTATTCATCGTTGATTATATGTGAGCAATTTAATTTGCTCAAAAATAGCTGGCCAACGATCTCATCCTTTCATTTGGAAAGCTTGATTTTTTGGCGCAAGAACGGAATTTATCTCAATTTTAAGGAGAGATCGTATGGAATGACATACACAAAGACTCGTACGCACGCTGGCACACACGTATATTCAATAGGTTAATTTGTGTTTTGTCATAGAAATGGAATATTGGAACCTTTGATGAAAAACAAAACTCTCATCTTCGTAGAAAGCTATTTTTCAACTGTAAAACCTGACTCGACGACTCGAAGTCAACACCTTGCAGTTTGTACACCGAGCTGGCGCTTCGTCAGCATTGACCCATTTTTCCGCCTCAAGTTATATCTTTAAAACTATCCTTACTTGATTATCAGTAAAAGTTGCAGTGATGCAGCATGATTGCGTGAGCGAATCTTCTTAAATTATCGTTTTACATTTACGTTAAATTGTTTTGAAATTTATTTGACAATTTAATCGAAATCGAGCGAAAACTGTACTAGGTACTTAGTTAAAAATTCTTGAAGGGATTTTACGTTCGCACATCTGCAGAGGCTACCATTGATCAGGCAGCGATACATATCATAGAGCACGCACGATCCAGGTATCATCGAGGGTATCATCCCGCACAATTCCTGAAAATGTCATCAAAATCGCGCTGTAGTTAAATATTTTCCCATTGCATGGATTAGCGAACACATGAGAAGGGTTGCCAACTCATGGTCATCCATTGCCGTACCAATCTTTTCCAAATTACCGTACATTCTCGTACATCCATCCTAAAACCTAACGTATTTTCACCGCACTCAAACAAAAATTAAATGTTCATCATATGAATTTAGTCAAAAATGACGAAGTTTAGAAAGTATCTTTTTGAATCAACTGACAGAACAACATTTTTTTCAATACAACTTCATACAAAAACAAGTAATATTTCAAGAAAAATTCATCTTCGTTGATTTCTCAAGCTTGGGGGTTCTATGTGGTTGGAGCTTGGATTGTAAATCGGTGAACGTAAAAGAATATTTGAAAAAAAAAAAAAAAAAAGGTAGGCATCACTCACCATCATTTACCGCATATCACTGGTTGAAATTAAGTTCAAATGACTCCAGCAAGGGGCTTGCACTAATTTATTTCATGATTTGGTTTTTATAAAATTAACTTTGTTAAAAATCCTCTCGCATTGTGCATTTGAGTGAGGGAGGGCAAATAAGTTCAATGCAAATTATGGAAGTAGTTTCATTCATTTTACACTCTACCTAAGTAGGTTCTTTCACTCTACCTATCAGGAACAAAATGGTTGCAATTCTCCTTCTTCAAAACCTGTTGAAGGTATCTTTAGCTATGAACTCATGCTAACATGATAGATTAATAATAATATATTTACCTAGGTTTTCCATTTTACCGTATTTTTGCGTATGGTAATCAGATTACTACCGTACACCGTACATGCATCAAAATTACCGTACTGATGGCAACCCTACATGAGACACACACACGCACTCAAAATAATTGTGTAGCCGTCTCTGTTTTTTTACCCGGCCAATCCACTTAAATACCTCTCCACAATATAATAAGAATAATAACATTATAGCCACTGTCCTGTCATTATGCCACTTTCTTCTTAGATATCTCAGTACCAAACTGAAGAGCGTTTTGGCCAAGCAAACCTTGACGGATTCGCCCACATTCCTTACAGTAACACGGGGACTAACCCGCATAATCAGAATATAAATGTCCCACTTGGTCTACCGACGCCAAGTAAAACATATATAAATCCACTACAACCGTATTTTTGCGTATGGTAATCAGATTACTACCGTACACCGTACATGCATAAAAATTACCGTACTGATGGCAACCCTGTATGAGACACACACACGCACTCAAAATAATTGTGTAGGTGTGTACAAATTTTGGATTTGAAGGGTTTTTTCCGTCTCTGGTTTTTCCACTTAAATACCTCTCCACAATATAATAAGAATAATAACATTATAGCCACTGTCCTGTCATTATGCCACTTTCTTCTTAGATATCTTGAAGAGCGTTTTGGGAAAGTTTCCAGTGCTACTGGGGCAAAGATTTGGTTGGGATGGTCAATGATGCTGGAGCATAAGCGACCACTTGATTTTCACTTAACATCCATTCCTTCTGGAATTTCCACTTTTTATCAATGTTGAAATTTCGACCATGCCAAGGTGCATTCGTAATTAGGCGGAGGGCAATATTTTGTTCAGTCTGTATCCTTGTAATTAGGGAGTCTCATGCGGAACCCTAGATTTCGCAGCTGTGCTATCCATATGTGCCGTATTACTGGATACGGTTTCAGGTGTTGATGGAGTGGGCGTTGGTTGGAGAATGAATCGAAGTTGGGCTATGCGGGAACGTACTCTCTGAACTAAGCATGAGATATGGGCATCCCAAATGAGATTTCTATCGAGTTTTACGTCGGGGTATTTGACCGTGTTGGATCCGTTCAGTTCGATAGGAGATTCCTTGTATTTATACTTATAGAAAGAAGCACATTTTTAGGACGTCCCTCTGAAGCTATGTCTTACATACAAAGCTTCGTTAACTAGAGGGACGCCTTTTGGAATTGATCCAAGGGGGGGGGGGGGGGGGGCAACCCAAGCATGAGAAAACGAATAACCGTATGCAAATCCGTTTCAGACCATTCGAAGACCAAATCAGTAAGAAAGACCATAGTTGTATGTATACGTATATATGTGTGTGAGACACAAAATTTGTCGACGTAGTCTAGGCTACAATTATCAACTGATTTTTGAGATTCTTTTTTTTTCGATCCCAATTTTAGTCTAGTTGTGCAAAAAACCTTGGACATTTTGAATTTCAAGAAGGAAGAGAGGGAATGGACGGGGTAAAGCCGAAAAAACGTTGTTTTTTTTTCGTTTGTATTTTTCGACAACTTTTGTCAGCACTACCCAGGCTACAGTATCAGCCTAGTTGTCCGACAAACCTAGTTAATTTCGGATTTGCCGGATTACCGATTCTTTCAAAAGCTACAAATCTCCACCGATTTTCGTGATTCGTATTGTGTTCCATTATGAATTCGATATAGTTTTGGAACGTATGTCAGGATTTTCAAATTTCATAATGGGAGGGGGTGAGTGGAGGGGGTAAAACTGATAAATCAGTGTTTTAACCACACTCGTCCGATTTTCGTGATTCTTTTTTTGTTCTACTATGGATTCGGTCTAGTTTTGGATCGTATATCAGGTGTTTCAAATTTCATTATGGAAGGGGGTGAGTGGAGGGGGTAATAGTAAAGTACTAAATCATGTTTTATAACTATTCTCGTCAGATTTTCGTAGCGAAATGTAGCGATTGAATTAATAATGTGTTTTCTTGATCGATAACAAAGGTTCATTATTGAAAATAACAAAACCAAAATAAAAACATCTGGTGCGAGGCTTCACACTACTTTCCTTACTTGTATTCATTTTACATGGGTGCTACCATGATGGATCACATCTTAGAAGTATGGGTTTGTCATTCGATTGTTTGATTTTCAAGAATGGGAAGGACTCCATTAGTCCAGAAGTTTCTTCAGGTGGCTGTCAGTAAGAAACCGATGAACACAGATCGGATGAAAACTGTGGAAAATAAGCTTGTTACAAGGATTTCATATTGGCGCAGCGCAGTAGCTATTAATAATACAATCATGTTGAAATTGATATAAGATGATCAAATTGTCATCGCCCATCTATCATCCAAATTTGAGCGAGATCGAACGGCTAGGGCGTGAGAAAATTATGCTTGGTAGAATTTACGTTTGCGCAAGCGCAGAGTGAGGTATTGAGTCAAGAACGATGAAACTGATAGGGGACCGTCTACCCCCTAGCCCGCAGATTCCCTGAAAATTTCATCCAAATCGGATGAAAACTGGAAAATAAGGTTGTAACAAGGATTTGCGGACACACGACAGACACACACACATTGACAGACAGACACGGAACCAAAGTTGTTCAGAATGGTCTAAAACGTAAAATGCGAGTAGAAATTTCGATTTTGGAGTCGAAAATTTTTTTCTCCCGAAAGTGAAAACAATGCTACCGCTACCTTTAGGTAGATTCGGAGGTAAATAATATTAACTCAGATTTGACCTCTGGCAAGTTGAGCTCTCTTTTCCCTTGCACGGTCACATATATAATGTTTCTAAAAAATATTTTAAAATGCCCATCTCGCAAAAATTAGCAGAAACATTTTACATAAACCAGACATATTTGAAGGCACGAAATTGAAACGAACGCCCTGACGTCGCCAGGCGAACGTCGTACGCTAGAGAGTTTGTAGGAAACCGATGCTAAATTAATTTTATTCTGCTAGCGAATTAGGGCGTCGCGGGTTTGGGTCCGCAAAGGGTGAAAGGCCCTCGAAATGGCAACGGGTTTCGGCCTGTGAACCGTCTCGCCTTTGGGCTCGTGTAATCTGATGAGATAAACGTGTCCTGTGAACCTGCGATGTGAATTCCGTTAGGAATTCCCTGCAGTAGTTGCGTATTTGCCTTCTTTCATTTCACAATGGATTTGGTCATTTCAGACAGGTTTTCCAGTAGGCGTGGTAAAAATGTCATTGTGGTCGGAATTACATGTTTTCCGAATACCGCACGGTAAGTGACGGAAGTGTGAGGTTTCGGTGTTGCAACCGCAGACCATGAAGGCTCTGAATGAGACCTTGTACGTATGAGCCTAATTAAAATACATTACTCTCATACCTTCATGAATTGTAGTAATAGGTACATACATACAGACTCTCTTACCGCCATGAATAGTAATGTAATTTCTTATTTGCAGGGATATTACATACGACTATGATATATACATGTATCAACAACTTATATTTATCGTAAGTATTGACAAAATACACTCTTGTGATGCAATTAAAGTATGGTTTTCGGTTTTCCGAGGGGCCCAAACCAGTTGCGCCTTCAAAACGCGAATTATACCCATAACATTGTTCGGGACATTGTTCATCAAAAAGTGTGTATCTACACTTGTCTCAACGAAATCCATTGCGGAACTTGACCTTCCCAATCGGATGAAATGGACAACTAATTTTAGCGCGTCGCAACTTAGATAATAAAATCCGCACCTGAGCAAACATGATAGGTCAAATCGGGACTTGCCCACTGTATATAGGTTGAAACGGAAGCGTATCATATTGATCGGGGCTTTTAATAGAAAGACACAGAAAAGGACGTAAAATTTAATCATTCTAATACAAAAAAAAAAAAGAAAGCGGTTTATTATTTTTGTTGCAAATATCTTATCCATAACATATTATCTGTGTTTCTTATCTGTGCGTATCAGTTCGTCTTCTCTTCCTATTTGTAACACTCCCCTACTAATAAAACATTTGATGATTTATTTATCTGCAGAGTTTTTCACACGCCAATAAATGCGTTGACCGTGAGAAATTGAAAAATATTATCATTTACATACCTTTTGGAGGAGTCCGTCGTCACTACCTAGTCGAGTACATGGGGCTTTCGATCATCAAGCCGTAAAACTGGATAGGTACTGTTTTGAAGGCCTTATGGTGATGATATACTTACTGTTTTGACGGCCTTATGATGATGTCCTTACATCGAAAACGCCCGCTCCCCTGTACTAGACTTGCTAGTGACAACGGACTTTTACCTTTAGGAGGATATGTAAATTTATTTTACTCTCACTACTAGTGGAAATAACCCTTTAGGTTTAATGCGAAAGATTGAGTTTACCTTCATCCGGTAATCTATTGTCCCATAGTGGGAAATGACCGATCATGCTGGAAAACATTTTGCTGCTGTCTTATAGGAAATGTTAGGCCATTTCCAGTATGTTCCTAATTAGTCCAGTCACCTTGACGCTGGACGAGGGGGGTAACTGCATAGTTATGAGTACACTCGAAATATGAAACAAGTTTTATGGTGATAGACAACAGTAAAATTATATCCAGTCAATTGAAAGGTTTTAAATTTCTAAAGTCTAGGTGCTGCTGAGGTACATATAGTGCCTATGGGAAATTGAGTCAACCATCCAAAAATGCTTTGTTTTCAAATAAATTGTTCAATTCCGAGTCTGAGATATTCATGGCGCGTGGTCGACCAGTCTCGACCTCTTGACCAAAGAAATTATCTTAAATGACGTCTCCGCCTGCCTAACTTTCTGCAACCACACATTTTTCTACCCGCCCTGCACATCCACGTAATGGCACGCATCAAGCACAGTTACCTAGCATAGTTATGCTTTTTTGCTGATTTGTTTGAGATGTTGGCCGCAAGGGTTATCCTATCGTTTGTTCGGACAGAGTCCAGGATAGAACTACGTTCTGAAAAGGGAGGGGATAGAACCGTCCAGGACCGAGTCCTGGACTGAGTCTGTCCGAACGCGCTCGGATGATTCTGATGGGATAACCTGAACCAAAGCCTGTTTTTAAACGTTCCTCTCTTCTTATTCCCACAGAATTCCTGAGGAGTAGGTTATCCATCAGAAGGGAACCTATCCACTTTTTGTAAAAATTCGTTTTATTATAATTTTTAATGTTTTTCCTTTGACATCATATCGCTAAAAGTGTTGAAAATTTTTCGAAAATTTTCATTTTAAAAATTTCCGAGCCATTGCAATAGTTATTTTTTACGAAAATTCTCTAAAAATTTCGCACCCCAAAAATGTGTTGAATTATTACCTCATTAACTTCCCCTCCAGGAACCAGGGTTGCCAATTCATGGTCATCCACTACCGTACAAATCTCTTCAAAATTATCTTACATTCTCGTAAATCAATCCTAAAACCTACCGAACCTTCACCGTACGCATATTTCAACTAAACTTAGATGTTCATCATATGAATTTATTCAAAAATAACGAAACTTGGTAAGTATATTTTGGAATTAACTGACAAAACAACACGTTTTCAATATAACTTCCTAAGAAAAACTAAATTCTAGCAACTGCATAGTTTAGGCCATGGATAAACGCTTGCATACGAGTCAGCAACACGTTGGTACATTTTATGTCTTTAGTTGCAGACTCGTATGAAAGCTCAAAGAGCCACTCAACTGATCCGGACCCTGGGCAAGTAAATGTCCTAAAGAGGCTGTTATGACCCTCCAGTATAACTGTCAAATAACTCTAAACATTATATATAATCCGAGTAAATAAAGAAACCAGGAACGGTGCAAAGGACGGGGAATTCCCAAGAGGATAATGAGGGCTTAAGCCGTTCCACTTCCCTACCTACCCAATGGGCAAGGGACGGGGAAGGGACGCAATATAAGGGCTGTGTTCACAGCCCGTAAGGCAGTCTCGTCCTGGGCACTTTTCTTGGCGCTAGTCTCTGAAACTCAGTGTACTTCATTTACAACATTCCCTTTCTTACTTCAAAACTATTTAAACTCTTGAATTTAATGGTCTAGATGGGCATTACGACCCGGAGCTATTCCGTTAAATCCGAACATATATAAAACCTTCTTTTTCTGCGACCTTATATTTGAAGCGTGTATTTGCGTATATAGATGGGCATTGCGACCCGGAGCTATCTACGTAAATAAAGTCGGAATAGAATATATTGTCGTAAATTAGTTAGCTCCCTCTAAAATTTGTGAACTAGATGGGCATTGCGACCCGGAGCTCGAACACAAATTTTAGCAATAAAATTCGCTAATCAAATTGATCCCAATTTTTACTAACGTCTAAACTAGATGGGCAATACGACCCGGGGCTAGTTTTGAGTTAGTATTAACTACAAATAAAACTCCTCACTTATCAAAGCTTCTAACCTGGATGGGCACTGCGACCCGGGGCCATGTTATAAAGCTTGTAAGTAACATTAGTTAACCAGATTTTTATAGCACTTAGATAAATACCTCGCAAGAGGGAAAAGTATTAGTTAGGAACAACTAGGTCCTAACAACTGGTAGACCCCGACGTTGGTTTTACACGCAAATTCACAAACTTCTGGTGACCCCACTACTAAGTGTTCACATAAAATTTGGCTTTCATAAAAACAAAAAACTAATTTTTTTGCAAAAATTTTTTCTCTCAAAACTAAGTTAATTTTCGAAGTAAACAAATTTTGACAAACGCCATGACTACCCCAGAGACAACTACTTCTGTGTCAACCGCGCACACCAAGTTACCGGAATTCTCATACGGTGATCCGCGGCTATGGTTCGTTCAAGTGGATGCAGCTTTCGCGGCCGATCGTATTACAGCACAGTCAACAAAGTTTAACAAGGTGATCGCCGCCTTACCTGTGGAAGTGCTAAAGGCAGTATCTGACATCACTGCCTCCGATCCCAGCGCCTACTCTAAGCTGCAGACGCGCCTCATTGACACCTACGGAGACACAGAGAACAAACGACTCAGCAATCTCCTCTCGTCATCATTCGCAGGGATCCAGAAACCGTCTCTTCTCCTCACTTCCATCAGGTACGAAGCCTCGGCCGAATTTCCTACGAGCTTACTAAAGATGATTTGGTTCAATAATTTACCGCAACGAACGCGGGAACTATTATCAGCATCCACGGAAACCGATCTCGATAAACTAGCAACCATAGCCGACCGCATTCACGATACCGCCCCCACATCAATCACCAAAATTGATGACCCTATGGAGGCGATGAACCGACAACTCCAACAGCTGCAACAACAGCTCAACAACCTCACGGACCATAGACCTCGTAGCCGTTCTACGTCGCCTAGATCCCGACCTTCAACCTCACAGAACCGCCCAGCATCACCATGCGCATGTTCCGCTAGAAAACGCAGCCCTACCCCCAGAAAGTTTGATGAAATTTGTTATTTTCACAAGAAATGGGGAAAGGCAGCACGGAAATGCCAAGCTCCCTGCAAATGGCCGGGAAACGGAAGACGGTAGCTACCACGGCGGGGGTAGCTACTTCCCAACCTTCTAACCGCCTCTACATCAAGTGCTCTGCTCTTAGAACTTCGTTTTTGGTCGACAGCGGGGCACAAGTCTCCATTATCCCAAATTCTCTCTGCAAACGGCGTCAACCAAGAATCGGATCACTGGTGGCGGCCAGCAATACACCTCTATTATCGTATGGAACTATATCAGCCACTATCATCATTGGGGAAGAAAGATTCCCATGGGCCTTTACAGTGGCAGATATTTCGCAAGCCATACTTGGGGCGGACTTCTTGAGCTATTACAACCTACTGCCAGATCTACGGAACAAACGTCTCATCCGACAGGAGTATGGCGCAAGCCTTCCAGCGTATACAGCAGCAGTGCACAAACAACCTACTCCTCAACAACTCCTAGATCAGTACAACCCACCCCAAGAATATACAGATCCAGGTGTGTACCACCACATTGAAACTTCGGGACCACCTACACACGCGAAAGCACGCCGCCTGCATCCAAACAAACTCCGAGCAGTAAAAGCAGAATTTGACAGAATGCTGAAAGCTGGCATAATCAGACCTTCGAAATCACCGTGGGCCAGTCCCCTACATGTCGTCGAAAAACCAGACGGATCCATTCGGCCATGCGGAGACTATAGGCAGCTTAATACGAAGACGATACCAGACAAATATGCAGTTCCGAACATAAGGGATTCCAACACACTCCTGCACGGTGCTAAGGTATTTACGACTCTTGATATACAGAAAGCATTCCATCATATCCCTATTTATGAGTTTGACATCCCTAAAACTGCCATTATTACGCCTTTTGGTCTCTTTGAATTTCTACGAATGGGCTTTGGATTACGAAACGCAGCTCAGTCCTGGCAACGTTTCATGGACCAGATTCTGAGGGGCCTCAACTTCGTATTTGCATATTTGGATGACGTATTGATTTTCTCTAAAGATGAACAGCAGCATGCCCTACACTTAAAAGAAGTCCTTGACCGATTCGCGAAGTACGGGCTACATCTCAACAAAGAAAAATGCCTCATCGCACGCCGTCAGATAAAGTTTCTGGGGCATAGCATATCTGCTCAAGGCATTTTACCATTAGCGGAGAAGGTCGACGTCATCCAACAGATACCACTACCAGCCACGTTCGAACAATTGCGACGTTTTTTGGGAATGGTTAATTTCTACCGCCGCTGCTTACCCCACGCCGCTCAGACGCAACAGCCGCTGCATACCTTACTCCACAATACCAAAAAGAAAGACAAGCGCCCCGTACCATGGAACGATGCCGCCAGGAATGCGTTTGATCTAACTAAGAAACAACTTGCAAATGCGACATTACTGTTTCATCCTTCGCCAGACGATCCTCTAGTCCTCCACACAGACGCCAGCGATACTGGAATCGGCGCAGTACTACAACAACGATCCGAAAACGGAACCCTACAACCTTTAGGGTTCTTCTCAAAATCACTATCTCCAACTCAGAGAAAATACGCAACATTCGATCGCGAGCTCCTCGGAGTCTACGAAGCTATCAAACACTTCAGGGATCAAATCGAAGGACGTAGCCTCCGCATTGTTACAGATCACAAACCTCTGATCCACGCAATGACGCAAAATCCGAAGACCGCATCCCCAAGACGAATCAGACACCTCACATTCATCAGCCAGTTCACCACAGACATCATCTACACCAAAGGTGATGACAACGAAGCAGCCGATGCTCTCTCGCGCATTTCAACGGTTGACTTCAAGGACATCGCTCGACTAATTGCTGATGAACAAGCAACAGACCCCTCGCTGACACAATTCCGAAGCCGATATCCAGACCGACTGATTCAACGGATGATAAATGGACACAACATATGGTGCACTTCCGACTCAGAAGGAAAAGCATACTTACCACAGTCGCTGCGGTTTGTAACGTTCAAACAACTACATGAACTTTCTCATCCAGGCATCAGGGCCACTAGAAACTTAGTCAAATCGCGCTATTTCTGGCCAAGCATTAATAAGGAAGTCACCAACTGGACCAGGGCCTGTACTGCGTGTCAGGAAGTCAAAATCACTAGACATACCAAAACGCCACTTCAACAATTTCCTGCGGTTAAGGCCCTGGAGCATTTACATGTTGATATCGTCGGTCCCCTGCCACCCTCTAATGGTATGACATACTGCATAACCATGATAGACAGAACAACTTCATGGATGGAGTGCATACCAACCTCATCAATTTCTGCTGACAACGTCTCCTCGGTAATCCTGCACCACTGGATATCACGCTACGGAGTACCAGCTACCATTACGTCAGACCAAGGCAGGCAATTCGAGTCAGCACTCTTCCAAGACCTGATGAAACGCCTGGGAACCAATCACATCAGGACCACAGCATATCACCCACAGGCAAATGGGAAAATAGAGAGATGGCACAGATGCCTAAAAGCAGCACTCTCATCGTACCCGCAGCCTACAAAATGGGCTCACAACTTGCCATTAGTCCTGATGGGTCTTAGAGCAACCCCCAACCTTGAAGACGGACTCTCCCCGGCACAAAGACTTTTTCACACAGATATCAGGCTTCCTACAGACCTCATAAATCCTAGCCCCGTGGAGAACTCTACCCCGGCAGCACACCTTAAAAATAATATAAAAAATAGTGCTAAAGTATTTTTGCCAAAACATTTCACAGACGCCACACACGTTTATCTTCTCAAACCTGTGAAACCTCCCGCACTGGCACCGCATTATACGGGACCACACGAGGTGATAAAACGCACAGATAAAACATTAACAGTGAAGATAGACAACGAAAAACATGTAGTGTCTGCCGATCGCTGCAAGCCTGCATACGAGCTGATAATCGACAACAACGGAGAGAGCACTAATCCCCGTTGCAAACCTTCGTACAAATTAGCTGTCAATCACAATAATCCCCCAAATCCGAAAGAGAAAGTTTCGCACGAAACACGGCTACCTGCTCCTATACTATCCAAAGGGTCAAACTTACCCCCTCCACGGAGGTCACCCAGACTACATAAGAGGGTGACCTTCGCGATACCAACTCAATCAGTATCAATAATCCAAACATGTCAGAACTCCCGATCGACCTCTGTACCGTCCAGCTGGACTACAAATACTTGCGATATGTGCTCGACAACCCGGTGGTACCCTTCACCGACGAAATCCCCGAACTCAGTGAAGAAGAAGAGAACGCACTCCTCGAGGATACCACGCGAAAATTGTTTTACTAAAGACGAGGCGCGCATACGCTGCTCGCCATTATCTCAGGCGCCTCACGCCAACCGCAGGCGACGACACAAAATGTTAACTTGTTCAGACGCCAACGTTCCATATACATACCTGTAAGACAACACTATTCTGTAAAGTTCCAAATACATGCAAAACCAGTCGATAGATGTTAATATTTCTAAATATGTGACATATTGTTCAAATTGTGTACGACTGGTGAATAACCTTGTTCAATTTATTCACTCGAATTCTAGGGGGGCCTGTGTTATGACCCTCCAGTATAACTGTCAAATAACTCTAAACATTATATATAATCCGAGTAAATAAAGAAACCAGGAACGGTGCAAAGGACGGGGAATTCCCAAGAGGATAATGAGGGCTTAAGCCGTTCCACTTCCCTACCTACCCAATGGGCAAGGGACGGGGAAGGGACGCAATATAAGGGCTGTGTTCACAGCCCGTAAGGCAGTCTCGTCCTGGGCACTTTTCTTGGCGCTAGTCTCTGAAACTCAGTGTACTTCATTTACAACATTCCCTTTCTTACTTCAAAACTATTTAAACTCTTGAATTTAATGGTCTAGATGGGCATTACGACCCGGAGCTATTCCGTTAAATCCGAACATATATAAAACCTTCTTTTTCTGCGACCTTATATTTGAAGCGTGTATTTGCGTATATAGATGGGCATTGCGACCCGGAGCTATCTACGTAAATAAAGTCGGAATAGAATATATTGTCGTAAATTAGTTAGCTCCCTCTAAAATTTGTGAACTAGATGGGCATTGCGACCCGGAGCTCGAACACAAATTTTAGCAATAAAATTCGCTAATCAAATTGATCCCAATTTTTACTAACGTCTAAACTAGATGGGCAATACGACCCGGGGCTAGTTTTGAGTTAGTATTAACTACAAATAAAACTCCTCACTTATCAAAGCTTCTAACCTGGATGGGCACTGCGACCCG
This sequence comes from Adelphocoris suturalis, assembly GCA_030762985.1. NCBI lineage: Eukaryota > Metazoa > Arthropoda > Insecta > Hemiptera > Miridae > Adelphocoris > Adelphocoris suturalis. The sequence continues at coordinate 103,803,676 of CM061044.1, read as the reverse complement.
GGGCCATGTTATAAAGCTTGTAAGTAACATTAGTTAACCAGATTTTAAAGCACTTAGATAAATACCTCGCAAGAGGGAAAAGTATTAGTTAGGAACAACTAGGTTCTAACAGAGGCTACATACGAAATTACAGCTTCCTAGAGTGTTAGGTATAGAAATTACCTATTAAAATGATTTAACCACCGCTTCATAAAATCAAACCGTTCTGGCAATATTCGGATCACCTGCTATGCATCAAATCATCGAAACACCAGCTCAATGAAGTCATCAGAAATTAATAAGCGGTTGCAATCATGTTCACAATAGCAATTATTGAGAATGATCTCCTGTGAGTACACAATTATTCAAATAACCATGCTCATAACTCAGCTTGTTGGCCACGCACTTCGCAGTAGTTAACATAATATGGTTGGATAAATCGAGAGCTTTCGAACGCGAATGGTCAACGAATTTTGTGGGATGAAAAACGACGAAGTACCATTTCCCTAACAACGACTCGGTTGTTAGCGGAAATCATCAGAAAACCAACCGTAACGTTTTTTTTGCGCTCTTTGTTAACGCTATTTTCGTTTATGTGCCAAAGTAAAGATATAAAATGTCGAAAATCGTGGTTTTCAATAGTTTTTCACCTCGCAAAATCGACTGAAACCACTAAATAAGTTTTAAAAGTTGTCTTTGACGACAATACGACCTCTCGCCGTCACTGAACTCAGTCATCGTCAAGTCATGAAAAATATTGAGTTTGTTAGCCCCCTATTATTTATGTACATTACCTCAAACTTCGTGAAGGACCAGGGCAGCGAACCCACCAGTTTATTTCTTCATTAACGACGAAAATGTGATTCCCAATTTCCACTCGCATACCTACCAGCAACACTGGGAATGTGTTCGCTCCAGTAAAAATCCGGAACTGTCCTCGGCTCTGATTCCTTGTGTGTTGTGCGGAACGGTGATGCCATTACATAGGTGATGGTTATTCAGATATCTCCGCATTTCACCTAATGAAAAAAGTTACGTATGAAACGGCTAAGATCCAAACAACCTGAAACAGTCGAATCTGGAATTCTTGTATATGGTAGAATCTATTCAGTCGTTTATGTCACTAGACTGTGGTATGAATTGAATGTTAGTTTAAATTCACACTATACATCGTGGGCTGTTCCAGGAAGGACAAACTGTCTGGGGTGTCTAGAAGTTTTTTGTGTCAGCACTTGTTGAACGCACAATAATTTAGTAAAATTTCAAAATATTTCCTAAAAACGACTAAAAATTTCAAAGACGGGCCAAAATGGTTGAATTTCGATTTTAGAAGAATATCATCTACCTGGAAAATGTTTCTACCTATGAATAGAACAATCAGAATTTTTTTAAAAATTGTGCGGAAAATGTACTCAAATGTAAACTTTACTTGTACTAAAACTTCGTTAAAAACTACAAAAAATTGTTGAAAATTCTAAAGTTAATTTTATCAAATTTTCGTAAAAAATGAAGTTATTGTTAATGTCTCCAAAATTTTCAAAATAAACATTTTCGACAACTTTCTTCATTGAACCCCGTTTTGAGGCATTCTGAAATGAATCCTAGAGGGTGCTTCCAAAAGTAAATGCAAATGCTCGCTGCTCAAACTGGAACTCGGAGAAGAATATTGAAGGGGGCGAATCAGTTGAGAAAAATGAAGTGAAAGAAGAAGACCTCACCGATTCGGAAATCCTATTAAAAAAAAAAAAAAAAAAAAAAATTACGAAATTATAACTGTTGAATCGAATATCAATAACATATGGGGAACATGGGGGGGTATTCGGGAACACACTCGCTGTCAGAGAGTTATCGATCAATTTCATAAGTAACCAATTTGATTCGTTTTAAGGGAGAATGAAAGCATTGGAGGCAGAAAATAAAACGTTAAAGGAGACAGCCGTTCGCATTAAATTGGTTAGGAAAGTAGATTTTCTGGAACAAGAAGCTCACGATTCGTACTTCGAAGTTCGAGGAGTTCCTGCAACGAAAAATGAATACGACGTAGCTGTTGTGAATAAAATTGATGAAATTTTGGAAGTATATGTTCTTGTCAATAAAGCTCACAGAGTTGGAAGGTAAATCTAAACTTTCCGAGAAAAATTTTGGTCAGCTTTCTTACGGTATAATCAATTTCTATTTTACTTTGCTAATTGGAAGAGAAAAGTATGTTTGTATTATTGAAAATCGTGTTTTTTAAATGAAATCGACGGCTTTTGTGAAAAATGACCCTTAAGAAAATTATAGTTTGGGACCAGTTTCTACGTATTTTTTCACGCTGAGTCGAATGGTAAAACTTGTAGATCTCCCCAACTCCGTTATACTCCTTTATAACAGATTTTTACACTTTAACTCACGATTTTTTTAGTTCATGCTTAATTTTAAGTCTTTTTAAGGGCTTTAATTACTAGTTAGTTAAAGTATAAAACGCTATTATAACGGCGTTGGGGAGATCTGCAAGTTTTACCATGCATGATTGGAACTTTTACACTAGATTATCATTCAGACTTAGTCTTAAGGCTGTGCTTGCATTTTTTCAGCTTTTTCCTCGCATTTTTAATGCTCGAACGTGAAGAAGGCAAAGTGTTTGTTTTCCAAGGTCAGGTGAGAATGTTGGAGGAATAAGTGCAAAAACACCGTATTCTGGCGAAATGCAGTTTTATTAAGTCTCTCTGGTTAGGGCTCCTAGGGGTTTTCGATTGAATTGTTACCTTCCCAAGGGTTACGTTTTAGCATTTATGGCGTTGGGGTAAAAATTAGAACATGCTCTATCATATTCGTAATTCAACAACTATTTATTTCAATTTCGTAGTTCAAAAAAGTTTCTGTGCACACCGAAGGCTCAAATTTCAAATGAATTCAACATAAATGTAAGGAGGGGAACAAAATGGTAGCATCTCGACCGATTTTCGCGATTCTTTGTTCGTTCCATTGCGAATTTGATATAGTTTTGGAACGTATGTCAAGGGTTTCAAATTTCACGAATCATGATGTTTTAACAATTTTCGTCCGATTTTCGTACTTATTTTCTTGTTCTACCATAAATTCGGTCCAGTTTTGGAACGTAAATCAGGAATTTCAAGTTTCGTTATGGAAAGGGGTGAATCGAGGAGGTAATAGTAATAAGTCATGATTTTAAAACTAATCTCGTCAGATTTTCGTGATTATTGTTTTGCCCAACTATGAATTCGGTCTAGTTTAGGAAGGAATATCAGGAGTGTCCAATTTCATTGTGGAAGGGCGTGAACGGAGGAGGTAATGATGTCATAATGTTTCAACTATTCTCGTACGATTTTTTGATCATTTTTTAGTTCAATTATGAATTTGGTATAGTTTTGGAAAATATATCAGGAGTTTCAAATTTATCGCTGGAAGTTTTATGATAGAAATTTACTGTCGGTGGAGTAAGCTAATTAGGGGAAGGTCAATTCCGAGATGCTATATTTTTGTTTTAACCCTCACCAATCAATATACATAAACATCAATTACTGTTCGTTGGCCTCGTTATAACTCGATAACGGCTGGCGAATTGGCTAATTTTGGTCTCAAATTATTTGTGGAAGTCCAGAGAAGGTTCAAAAGGTGTAGTTGTTGGTCTGCCCCATAGGGGGTGTTTTAGGGGAGGAGGGGGGAATGGGGTATCTTTGTCATCACTGAACACCCTGGGGCTTTAATTGACGAGTATGTTTGGATTACTCCAATTCAAGTCAAAGACCACTTTTTTTTAAAATTTTCAAATCTGACCCACGATGGTGGGGGAGGGGGGGGGGGTGGGGGAGTTGAAGCTTTTCGAACGTCACTGAACCAACTGGGGATCTCAGTTGTCGAATATGTTTGGATTATTCAACTCAAATCACAGGCTACTTGAAAATTTTCAAATCTAACCCATAGGTTAGAGAAATGGGAGAATGGGGTATCTTTGTCATCACTGAATGAACTGGGGATTTGATTGGGCGAATCTATCAGATTTACTTTAACTTGGGTCACAGGCTATTTGATAATGTTCAAGTCAACCTGTGCAACGCACGGGTGAACCAGCTAGTATTATATACAATCCATTGGTCCCTGTAATGCATGCATTACTAACCAATATGTTATAATTAGCTAGACCTTTTCCAGGAACAAAGTAACTGAAAGAAAGTAATTGAAAATGGTCTAAATCTGTGTAGAAAAGGTCAAAATCTATGTGGGGAAAAGTCTAAACCTTAAAGTCTAAATCAATTAGAAAATCCTATAATTTGTAGCTTCATTATTTGTTCACATCAATATTTTCAGGTCAACCCCACTGTTTATTAGGTGGTTTGTTTCCTTGTTGATAATCACATGTGCTTTTGATTTCCATGGATATTTCCCCACATTTATTTTCATATCAGTTATTCGCTTACGTTATTTTTCCTGACGATCTTAACCGTGGAAAATTCGCCGCGATTCGGAACGAAATCGGAAAAATGAGGCTTGGAGTCGCCGTCTGTCACCTCTCGAGTCCCCCCTAGGAACGTCGCGGGCCGCCCCGAACCTTCGGCTTCAGGTTTGTCAGTCTCCGACAGCGGATCGACCTGTTCGCTTCGTGTCGAGTGTCGCTTCGTTTCGCGTCGCGCGGGTTCCGTTCGCGTCAGTCCGTTCACAATTAGTTCGGAACGCTCCTACGTCCTCTACGTGAGCTATTTATGAATGAATGGCCGTTTATGAACGCTTTGAAACTCGTTCAATTGATCCAGCGGAGCGGCCCCCCGCGGGAATAGGGACAGACACTGGTAGGACTTCACCGGCCCAGGATGCCGCCGCTTACTTGATGGTTTTCATGTACTTCCGAGGATGTCAGTCCTATGGACTCCCTTGAGGTCAGTTTCCTTAACAACCAAAACTTTAATTAATTAATTAAATATTTAATTAATTTACCTAATAATACAAACGGAATAAAATCCCAATTACAAAAAGAAAATTATGCATACATAGTTTAGTTAAGCTCGGTTTCGGTGCGGCGGAGGGGGAAATTGACCCCTCCCACGGACCCTGAATTAAAAATAATAATAATAGTTTATTTATATGTTGTTTATTCAACAGAAAACGTCTCTGACATTGATCGTATGAGCGACTTTTCGTACCTAAATTGTTGTATTATACTATATGTATTTTGTAATTTGAGCACGGAGTGCAAAAAATTGTTTACTATAAACCACAATTTTATGGCAAAAAACTCGTTCTGATAAGTTTGACACAAGCAAGTGTGAAACAAGTCTAATAAGTGCTTAGCTAGTTTCAAATAAGCAAAACTAATGGATCGATTTTGATGAAATTTTCTGGGATTGTGTGGGTTAGCTCCTTTATCACTTTCATTGCGGTCGGGCCAATAGTAGCCTGTGCGCATGTGCAAAAGTGAATGTCTCATAACATCGATTCCTTATCATCTATTGATATTATCAGATTGTTATCATCTATCATTATACTCGAGGGGTAGTTGGGTCGGTACATTTCGTGGAAGATGCCCTAATTAATTATGTCGCGATTGGTTGGGTAATAACAGGGTGGCCCCCAACTGAAAAACCTGCAATTGTCAGGGAATTCTTAGCATCGGGAAAAGTCAGGGAATTTTGCAAAAACCACGAAATGTCAGGGAATTTTTTTAATGAAAACTTTGTGTAATGATTCGCAGCGTTTTTAGGTATATTCAAACTTCTAAACAATCGAACTTCAACAGTCTACTTTTTCATACTACATATTATTTCATAGGTGGGTTATCCGAATGTCAAAAATAATTATCAAGAGTGGTGGTTAAACTGTTCGAAGATCAACACGCTGATACATTGTGACATCGATATGACTTTGGCTCTCTGTTGCTACAACATCTAGTAGTAAACCATGTGTGGGAAAAATCAACTGAGTATTGAACTGTGGACTGATCCATAGAGAGTCCCAACAACTAGTTTGTATACTTAACCTAGGACTTTGTGAATATTAGAGATCTGGGAGTTGTCGTAATCGAATCAGCGCTGAAAAATACATCGACTGTGACACCCCACATGCCCTATTGTCAAAAAACTGATTTTTTATAATTTTTTGAGACACTGTAAATTGCAAATTTGAATTTGGCGATCGGGCTGGCCAACGAACTCGACCTGTCTTTTGCCAAGAAGGAACGAATTTTTTAAGCCGTAATTTAGGAAAGTTTCTGGGAATACACCATATATATACCTACACGATGTTAAAATTTAGGATTGTATTCTTTGATGTACGAAATGGATATGTATGGGGTCCCCGCCCCCTTCCTCCCAATTTTTAAATTTTGAAGCCATCTAAATAGCTCAATTTTCCTTTGAAAATTCGTAAAAAATGACAAAAAAAGTGTTTGATTTTGATATTTTTTGTCAGGGGAATCTGAAGTTTGGTCAGGGAAATTTCAAATTTCCATTTGGGGGCCACCCTGAATAACTATTGCGCATGCTCACCACTAAAATTGATTGACTCAGGCAAGACTCCTAGTTTATGAAATTTTCAGGGATTGCGCGAGTTAGTTCCAAAATTATACCCTACAAATTGTATCGCCGTTGGAGTCTGTGCGCATGCGTCCCTCGTGAATATCATAAACTTCGATTTCTCGTCATACCTATTAGTCTGATTTCGTTCCAATTTGAGGGTGATGTTGGATGTATATCCTGGTGATGCCGTATGTTCTTTCTAGAACTCAGTTTGATTGGTAATTTTATATAGATCTGTTTTCTGCGTAGAAGGGCTATTTAATACAGAAAAAATATACCGTTGTGTAATAATTTGCATTGATTTTTTTCGCGATTGGTTGAGATTAACTACTTCGCATATGCGAAACTAATGTTGTTTGACACCCCGAGACTAATGGATCGGTTTTGATGAAAATTTCAAGGATGTGTGGGTTGACCTCTAGACAATATCTTACCAGTTCCTCAGCCTCATACATTCATTAGATGGCGAATGCCGTTAGATTGATGATCTACGGTATGCTCATGTCTATTTGGTATTATAGCATGTCTACACTTTTATTACTTTTTCATTTTGCATTAAATAATTTCGGTCGTACTTAGTCCTGCAACTAATTCTATACGTTTATGAACTTGGCCGACGTTTTTCATGTACTTGGAAGTCGATAATGTTCACTATCACTGAGTAGATATGGATAATAATTATGATATCTCATAGGTGCTCGGAATCTGAAAATTTTGATTACATGGCTCTTTTTATATCTTAGTTCTGCACTACTATCTATGCTTTAATTTTAGCTTGAAATAGTTCATTCTTAACGTAGATACCTACTAGTAGTTTGTACATAATAATAATAATAATAATAATAATAATAATAATAATGTTTATTGTCATCATGAACAGTGCAAATAAAATACATATTCAGAGATGATAAAAATAAATGAATGAATTTACATGCCCACATACATTGCAAACCCCTCTTAGTTTTGACGTGGATATGTCATATGACCGGACGTCATTTGTAAATATGCTTGATACAAAAAAGATGTTATTTGGCGCAGTTCCTGTGGTGGTACGGACTTTAAATTTGGCATTTAGTCCCCTTAGGACTTACACGTAGAGAAAAATATGGCCGGATTCAGCTTAGTGGCTCCTACAGTTAATTCCTATTATAGTAATTCAGATTGCGACGATTTACTTAATTTAAAAAAATTGTGAACTTTTTTTTGAATCTGGAGCAAAAATTGAGATAATGTTAAATTTATATGCGTTTAAATTAAATTGATTCAAATTGCCAATGCGGTAAATGATTTCAAAAAGAAGTTTTATTCAACAATAGAGCTATTAGGTGTATTATTGAGCAGTCCATCTGGAGTTCAAAAATAGAATGATTTATTTACTTTCCCACAAAATAATGTGTTTCATGAAAATATAATATAGGAAAAAGCTGGCATTTATAATACTTGAATTTTCCCGTTTTTAATTTAATTTCTTCCCGTCAGGAGGTTATTGCCCTGTAGATGTAATGTTGCATCATAAACCGAGTATCGGAAGAGGAGTGTCTCATCAATGCACCATTATGAGGTTCACATATGGGTTTGCTTGACGTAAAAAGTCGGATAATTACCGTTGATTTGTGTTTTATCACGATTTTTGACGTTTCGAGTAGCTTTTCTTCGCGTTTATCCGCCTATTATTATTATAGGGATGTCCTCATGATCATTATCGAGAAACTTTAATTATAATCTTTAATGGTATATAACACAGAAGTCCCACTACGCTTACCTGGAGAAGTCTAATGGTAAGGAACAAGAAATAACTCAAAATATACATTTATAAAATAGAAATGTAAAAGCGTGAAGGGCAGAGAAGATTTTATGCTGATGGACTGGGGTTAAAAAAGTAGTGCTAAGGGCTGGTTTATCAATCACATTTTGCCGATGAATAAGAGGAATTTATCTGAAGGATAGCGTTACCCTCTAGATAACTCAACAGAGGGTGTTTATCCATCTCTAGTTAAACCCTATCTGGCGTTTTAATTTATCTGGTCCCTGGACGGCTGGCTAACAATTATAACTGGAGGTTAATGCGATATCTAGACCTTTCTAACCTCGAACAAGTTTATTCATTTAAAAAATCTTATTTGAATCTCAAGTTCGATTGTCTTTATTTTTGTACCTTCCTATGGAATGGATATTTGGAGATTTGTCTTCAAATAGCAGCAACGGCGAAGATTCTATTATAGCATAATTCGTTAAATGGAAAAGAACACTGCATATATACCAAGTAAGACTCCGTGTAGATCAACTACTAACATGGGACGAGAGCGTATTTTTATTGAGGTTTCGGTCGGACAAAGATACCGTTCTTTACATTCTAACTCAGATCGAAGATGAAATTAAGTCCACAACTTATTGATAACAATAATTCATTCATAATAAATCAATTAATGGCAAAAATGTGGTGGTTTATTATTTGCCGAGCTTGATAGCGTGGTAGACACAGTTGTGGAAATGTCGTCAGACCCGGTTTTTTTAATAGTCGATCCATGAAGAAAATACGTAGCTCCACGTGTAAATCGCCCTTATTTTGTCGCCTATAGACACCAATGAGGATGCTATCGGCGCGATCTGCATGACAGAATTTATCTGAGGGATACTTTTATCCGCTAGGTAATTCAGCATTGATAAACGACTCACATTCTTTATCTGGAGTATAGCGCTATACTCAGTATAGCTATCCTGCAGTTATTGTAGATAATTGATAAACCGGCCCTAAGTAACGTATAGGGGACAAAATAGAGTTAACGGGCACAATGCCTCCTGACATTTCACCAAAATCGGTCAATTCTTAGGTGTCAATAAGTTTAGTTTAGCGCATGCACAATAGTTACTTCTCAACCGTTTGTGATAAAATTCGTATGTCATCTCTCGGAAACCTATACCCCATTACCCTCCGAGTTTGAAATAAATCTGACCAATAGATCATGAGAAATCGACGTTGTAAAACACTCACGTACATGCGCACACGCCTTAATGATCCGGTGGTAATAAAGTTCAGAGGGCATTCAAGGGTAGGGTTTTGGGCGTGACAAGGAATTGGCACAGATAGAAGACATCAGAGAGACAGGTGGGCTTGGAAATGTTATTGCAATGACTTCAAAAATTTTCATTAATAGGTATGCAGGGTGTCAAAAGTAACCTCCCCCCTTATTTCCCCCCATAATAAAAAAAATTTGTTATACTACCTATTTAAAGGAGTGACAAATCATTATAAAGATTGTTGAGCGTAAAGAATATGATTTATTTAGGATTTTGCCGATTAATTATTTTAATTTGTAGAGTTTGTTTGTTTATTTTGCTTCCTATTCTATACTTGTAGGTTGCAGAAGCATTGTTTTCACTTAATGTTTGTTCGTGTGTTTTCTCAATTCTCAAAAGGTTCTCAAAAATTTGACTCGCCTTTCACGTTTTAGACCATTATTTAAAACTTTCGTTCCTCTGGCGGGGTACGCTAATCATTGCAACACGCATAACTTTCCAGGAATATGTGGGTGAGGTACAGTAATCAAACATACACACACACACACGCCCATCAACTTATATATATATATATATATATATTATATAATATTATATATATTATTGAAAAAATGACTCTAGGAGAGCTTGATTATATATATAAGTTGATATATATTCTTTATATATATATATATATCACGAAACTAATTTTAATTTCGGTTTTTTCGGCCTTTTCCAAACTAAGAGAAAAGAAAATGATTTTTGGAAAAAATGAAATTCGTCGAGAAAATCTTGCCATGGAGAAACGTGATGATTGCCCAGTTAGCCTGATGTTCAGCCCTGGAGGATCGTATGCGCCCAAAACGTTCGAATGAGAATTCTCTGACTGAAGCAGCATTAATTTATTTTCTGTGGGTCTCATTTTCTTCAATATATTTATACCAAAGCAGTCATCAAATGTAGCATCAGCGACGAGGCATGGCGGCTTACTGGATTGTCTTCCTTTTTCATAATCACTGATGATCTATGGTTATTAACCCGCAAGTTAACTGACACACACGGCGTCTGGCAATCTGCTGACCCTTCGCAAGTGTATGAATTGGGGTGTATGAGTTTCGTGTTGTCAATTATAGTTTTTCCGTGAAGAATAGTTGAATATGTACATGCTCTTGTGGAGCCATTTCATTCGTGTATATATATATAGATAGATAGATAGATAGAGAGACGGACGACAAATATTATGATTGAGTATGAAAAGAGAGAGTTCGCTGTAATGATAGCAGGGTAAACGGCCAGTCAGCGTTCGTTTCCGTAATTATTATTTTCCGCATTATTTTCATCTTATATATCCATTGTGTTGTTCCGGAAATTGGTTCTAAGTCTATTCGGGAATAGGAGAAACTGGGTCGTTAAGCCACTTCGGTTTTCCCGTTTTATTTTACCTTACCAACTTTCACTGTGTAAACGTAACTCTGCCAAACTTACGACGGATCTCACTAATGCTTGGGGTTGAGATAATCTTCTATTAGACCAAAGCACTTATTTTGAAACATTAAGACTAATAGTTGTGTAGCAAATAATATTCTCGAATCCCTTCGGTGACTGATGCAACATATTGCTTGGCTGACAAGGTGAGTGTTGCACGTCAATACAATTTTGGAGGGAAAACATTGTTTTGAATTCTCGCAAAAACTCAAAGCTTCCCTGCCTTCGGTAAGTAATTATGGTAATTTTCAATGATCGGTCATAGTTAATTTTTTCCGTCAGAATTTTAAATCGGTACGGTTTATTGAAAGTGTATACATACTGTCCTAGGTTTCACAGAGTTTGAATAATTCATAAATTTCCGATGGGAATCTTTCAAGGCTATACAGAGCGAAAAACAAGTCTTCTTGATCATCTATCTATTCTAATAACACGTCCTGAGTCGAATTCCCGTTTCATTTGGTCGGTATCCATTGAAACACGAAGAAGCGATTTCTCCTCTCGAGTAAACAATTGACAATTAAACAATATCTTTGTTTTACAAAAATAAAATCAATTTTTAGTTAGGTTGTTTAGAACAGTTGTTAGTATATTATAGGAACATTCACGCCAAATTCAAATAAGACGTTGTTATTATTTTCTTTTTCAATCCTAACCGTCTAGACTAAAAAAAAAAACCAACTGTAAAAGACGTAGTAATAATCGAGTTTCATAAAAACAATTAGAGATATAGAGATGTTTCACTTTAATCTCTGCTTAAGCGTAAGAAAACGTATATACAGGGTGTTAACACATTTGTTTGAGAACCTTCTAGGGTTCCATCCTAGAGTTTTTTTTTTAATTCTTTGTTAAAAATTTATTTATTTTTTATTTATTTTTTCACTTTATGTCCTAAAAATGGTCATTACTTACCCCATTAGTACTAGGCAATTAACCGACTACACCTAGAGGATTTACTGGAGCTGATAGCCCAGGAACTGTTTGCGTAGCTGTAACATTTGCAAGAATCGATAAGGAGGAACTACCCATATCCATCATGAACCCTATGGTTGTAATCGTAATCATGATTACGATTACGCCCATCTCGACACCTAGACCGACCTTCTTCCATCGGCCATGCTGCATCTCATTCCCATCCATGGATCGGTAAGCACATACAATCCCCACATGAATGATGGGCCGATCCCGACCGTGGACAATCCCGTCCTATCGCCTCCATTCTCGTATTGTTATTTTCTTTGTATCGGCATTGTCAAACACCCCCCAACGTGACCCATATGATCTCCGAAGCGTGAGTATTTTTTGACGCAATCAACGGAATTAGCGCTCTCCGCTGGCCCGTCTTCCATGAAATTAGACTGAAAGTGTATCGAATCTGGTAATGCTGCGACTGTTTTTTCCCGGACTTGCCACTAGCGGTTGAGTATTACCTTCCCAATATTTTTTAAAACTTTATTACCGTTCGTAGTTATTTGCCCTATTGAATTTCTCGGTCTACGTTTTTCTCCACCAATGGTATATACTAACGGCCTTTCCTAGAAAAATAATTGAAGAAACTACTTCATCACACACACAGACTGACAGACACGAAACCAAAGTTGTTCAGAATGGTATATAACGTTAAATGAGAATGCAAAGGTTGATTTTGAAGGAAAAGATGTTTCATCTCCTGAAACTGAAAACGATGCTTCCGCTACCTATTGGTAGACTCTCAAGCAAAATTTCGTATCAAGTTCCTAAGTCCTAACTCAGTAACTATTTTTTAATACGGTTATTCGTTCATTATTTATTTCAATGTTAGTTAATTCATTAATTTATGAGTGCAAATATATTTAGATTATTGTTAATTTGGTATTGATAGCCCTAGATAGATAGTGTTATTATCTAAATAAATAGAAAATGAATGCTGAAAAATTGTAAATCAACCCTGGCAAACATGGATCTTACTATCCGAGGCTCTAAACTGAAATACAAAATACAAACGAAAACTATAAACTGAAATACAAATTCGATAACGCAAAATGTGTTATCGACCTTTAGATTATTAGTCAGGTTGATTGAAAGAGTTTCCGACATTTCCGGGCCTGTAGTTTTTGTTCTAATTTTGTAACTTTGGACTAGTAGTTTCGGAGATCAGTGGCGAACGGCCAGATTTTTCCCCCCCTTCCTAACTACCAAAGGAAGGAAGGCGAGAAAGTTCGGTGAAAACATGTGTTTGCGCGAAAATTCGAAGAATGATTTGTCTTCCAAAATCAAAATTCCCCTCTAGCTTTTTGTGTTTCAGAGGTTGTTGATGAATCTTCTATCTATGATAAATCCTTGATACGCCCCAAAGTACACTACTTTTTAGTCTGATTTTGATGAAATTTTCAGGAATCGTGCGGGTTAGCTCCTAGACGGCCCCCTATAACTTCCATCAACGTCTGATTAATAGTAACCTGCGCACATGCGCAAACGTGAATTTCTTATAACGTCAATTTCTCATAAGCTATTAGTCTGATTTCGTTCAAACTTGGGGGGTAGTTGTGTGTATGTTCCAGTAATATGCCATATTAATTATATCACGATTGGCTGAGTATAAACTACTGCGCAAAACTAATATTAATTGACACAGGCAAAACTCCGAGACAAATGGACTAAATTTTCTGACATTTTTCAGCGTTTGTGTGAGTTGAATTGAAACGTGAATTTCTTATAACGTCGATTTCTCATGATCTATTTGTCAGATTTCGTTCAATCGTTCAAACACTTCGGGGGGGGGGATTATTAACTATTGCGCATGCGCAAAACTACCACTGACACTTCGAGACTAATGGACCGATTTTAATGAACTGTGCGGATTAATTTATTGATAATCTCCCACCAATCCCATCACTCTTGATGATTAATGACTTTGCGCACGCTCAAAAATTAACTGCCTATTACCCTATTTTGTATATTAACATGTATACACATGCCTTACTGTTCTATGATTTGTTTAAATTCGATGTATCGAAAATGTATACATTTTTTATGATGATTTATCGAAAAATCCGTACCTAAACCAACAAATTTAGAGAGAGTGAGGTGGAGGGGGTTAAACTTGTTTGTTTTCTTGTTTGGCTACTGAGGTTCATCATTTAAAATAAGACAGTTAACCCTGTACCTTGTAGCTTTACATCAAATTTCCTAGAAAAAAAAGTCCAGTCATGCAGCATGACCCCATGAGCGAATTTTTGAAGTACATACGTACATAAATAGAACTTCTTCATAATTTCATGGCTGATATTTTCTAAGCCACAGTCAGTATTAAAGCTACATCTAGTCCTAAAACAGTTAAAGAGAGCGACCGAGAGAATCGGAGGACGGTGATTAATCCCTTAGTAAAAATTCAGATTAATTGGACATATTGGTCAGAATGTTGTGTAAAGTTTGTGGTCTGGGTGCTTGCCAGCTTGTATCTCAAAAGTACATAAGATCGATTAGTCCAATCCCTTATTTAAAAATCAGATTAGTTGGACATATAAGTCAGAATGATGTGTATAGTTTGTGGTCTGGATGCTGGCAATTAACCCCCCGCCCTACGTTCGTGGAATCTGGACGAGATGGCATGGCACGATTCACTCTTGCAGCCTAATAATTTATGAAATTTTCGACTATCAGGTGGTCGTCGTCGGTTGAAATGAAACAGATCGAATGGGCCTTTCTGGGCGAACCCGGACCCTGCGCACCATGGCGGGCCCCCCAAAGCTACCCACACGTTTTCAGGAAAGCACCCTGGACTTGATAGGTAGAGAGGTAAATTTAAGCGAGTCCAGACCCTGGCCGATCTGCAGCTCCAAGCTGAAATCCACATACAAAATATTCATACACTTGACGAATCATTAACGTCCGTTTAATGTGCTACGCACGGGTTCGCCAGCTAATGTTTACATAAGAAGGTGCGTAAGACCAGCTGATTTCCTTCCACCTAATTTATCTTATACATCTAGTACCGTTTATAAAAATATGAATACGACAATACCAAAAGCTGAAAGTTTGTAAGGAATGCTTTCACACACTTGACGAATCTTTTAAGCTCCATTTAATGTGCTACGCACGTGTTGGCCCACTAATGTTTGCATACGTAAGTAGGCACGGAAGTTCTGGTTGTTTCTTCCTTTACAAAAATATGAATACGTAACGCCCACTAACATCTCAACCAATCCAGTCGTTGACGTTGAACGCAGCTCGTCTCAAGGTCGTCGTTTTCGCTTTCTCGTTACCAGTTTAAATCTGTTAACGACATTTCGAATTGTTACGCAACGCAGTGGGACGATTCAACGCTTATTATGAATTTACCTCTTGTTTATATACCTAAAATAGATCATTGTTAACGTTTTTAACCAGCAAAAACAATAAAAATCCAAATTTCCAACGTGTTTTGCTAAATAGAACTCCTAGCTATTGTCGGATTTTTTCAAATAGAAAAGTTTTTACAATCCACTGTTTGCTGTTCGCTTTTAGCGAATTTCAGTTGAAATGGTCCAAAAAAATTAATAATTAAATTTATTCAAAATTTTCTGAATGGAAATGTGTTTTGAGAAATTCTGAAATGAATTCTGAAATCTTGGATTGGTATCACCACCCGCGTCCTGAGAGGTAATTACTTTAATTGGTGGTCATTTCCTTTCAGGCTCTTCCTTCCATCCCACGCTCTCAATTTCACTTCAATATCTCAAGAATAGTGCAAAAGAGTTTGGTGGGTGGTTCGTTTTGGGACACCCTGAATAAGTAATTGTATAATGTACATCACCATTGTAAAACGAACCTGGTCCTTTGAGAATTCAATGCTCAAATGCTTCTGCTCACTTTAGTAACGTTCCTGATTCCATTGTGATTGAAATCGGTTGAAAATTGGATCGTTGTGTCGCATTTAGAAAGACATCACGTAGTTACAGTCCATTTGGTTTCTTTCTCCTCAAGGTTGATGGAACAACTCTGTACGCTCAACTTGGAATATCTTATCAGATGTTGGTTGGACGGTTGGTAGCAAATCTTTCTAAATAAGTGTGACGCAGAAGTGAGAATACCGTTAGGATATTCAAGATATACATGATACCGCCAAGAGATATCCGGTTGACATTCAGTCTGAAACAAGGAAAAGGGAACAATTTTGATGAAGACTTCAAAATTTAATATTCACGCGTTATTCAAAATAAACGTTACCCTTGAATTGAGCACGAAAAACTAGTTTTTAGTCATGTTTCAAAACTTAATTTTGGCAAAATTATTTTGTGTCGTATTCTCGTCATGTAAAAATACAGTATAATAAAGTCTATATCATTAATGAAATTTTAGAATCGAATAGAATTTATTTGCATAATATATGAACTGTAAGAACAGATAAATTAAGGTGAGCACAATGAAGATAATTTTTTAAACATTGATTACCTTGCTTGCTTACATTGCTTACGTTGATAACGGTAAGCTGGCCTGTGTTGCTAGGGAACGAGTTACCATATTGGGATGCTTCACATTTTCCAATTTCGCGAGGCATTTTGTGAACATGATTTTGCTTTGAGTCCGAATGTAAAATAAATATGGGGGTTGCTATGTGAAATACTTAACTAAAGTTGTTTCCTGATTAAGACCAAATTATTTAGTCCAATCGCCAATATGCTAAATCGACGTACATGCTAAATCGATGTAGAGTTGCCGATTTTGGTGAAAGGGGAATGATTAGATATTAACATGTATCATGTTTTAGCCCTGGGGTCCTAGCGAATTTTGCGAGTCAATTTTTTTCCGCGCACGAAATTAATTACAGTGATTTCCGCCTACAACCGAGTCGTTGCTAGGGAAATGGTACTTCGTCGTTTTTCATCCCACAAAATTCGTTGACCATTCGTTCGAAAGCTCTCGATTTATCCAACAATATTATGTTAACTACGGCGAAGTGCGTGTCCAACAAACTGAGTTATGAGCATGGTTATATAAATAATTGTTTACACACAAGTGATCATTCTCAATAATTGATATTGTGAACATGATTGCAACCGCTTGTTAATTTCTGATGTTTTCATAGAATTTCGAATCAATATCGAGGAGAAAACATGATACATGGTTGAAATTTTTGGTTCTAGAACAGAAATAAGTTTTTGGTTGATTTTTTCGATTCTACGTAATTTTAACCACCACCCTTCCACAGAATTTCCTAGTTGATAGAGTTTCAGACTTGAAGCGAGAAATATATTATTGATTTTCATTTTCCAAAGCCTTGTTGTAGTTTTCTGGTCATCTCTCCCCTTGTAGGGTTGAATTTACGACTTCGGAGTTTACTCAACGGAATAGCTGGGTACAGGTTTCATACAATGTATCTTCCAATTCCATTGTTCAATTCCAACAAAGTTTCAGTCACTTTCACTTATTATTTTAATTGCAATTGCTGAACGATTTCTCAAGAAGAGATATATAAGTGAGACAAACGAACGGGATACCGTGATAATGACTAAGTGCCGGTTTATCAATCATCTACTTTAAC
Source organism: Adelphocoris suturalis (assembly GCA_030762985.1). Lineage (NCBI taxonomy): Eukaryota > Metazoa > Arthropoda > Insecta > Hemiptera > Miridae > Adelphocoris > Adelphocoris suturalis. The sequence goes on along the minus strand of CM061044.1, from coordinate 103,786,201 downwards.
TGCAGAATAGCTATACTAAGTATAGCGCTATACTCCAGATAAAGAATGTGAGTCGTTTATCAATGCCGAATCACCTAGCAGATAAAATTATCCCTCAGATAAATTCTGTCTGTCAGATATTCCCAATAGCATTATCATTGGTGTCTGTAGACGACAAATTAAGGGCGATTTACACGTGGAGCTACCACAGAGTAGAGTAGGAGCTACATTTTCTTCATAGATCGACTATTGAAAAAACCGAGTCTGTCGTTATTTCCACAACAGTGTCTATCATGCTGTCAAGCTCGGCAAATAAGAAACCACCAAATTTTTGCCATTTGCTATTTGCTTCATTTCTAGAGAGAGAAATACATTCACGAATTGCGATATTGCAACCTGAATTATTATGAATGAATTATTGTGATCAGTAAGTTGTAGACAAATTTCATCTTCGATCTGTGTTAGAATGTAAAGAACGGTATCTTTATCCAACCGAAACCTCAATAAAAATACGCACTCGTCTTATATTAATAGGTGATCTACAAGGGGTCTTACTTGGTATATATGGTGTTCTTTTCCATTTAACGAATTATGCTACAATAGAATCTTCGCCGTTGCTGCTATTTGAAGACAAATCTCCAAATATCCATTCCATAGGAAGGTGCAAAAATAAAGACAATCGAACTTGAGATTCAAATATTATTTTTGTAAATAAATTAACTTGTTTGAGCTTAGAAAGCGTTAGATACCTCATTAACCTCCAGTTAGAATTGTTATCCAGCCATCCAGGGACCAGATAAATTAAAACGCCAGATAGGTTTAATTAGGGATGGATAAACACCCCTTATTGTGTTATCTGCAGGATAACGCTATCCCTCTGATAAATTCCCCCTATCCATTGGATAAATGTGATTGATAAACCGGCCCTATGTGGAGGTGGTGGTGGCATTTCTCCATTCTCATTCGATGTCGGACACAATATTCTTGAATAATTGATGATGTTGAATGTTGTTGATTATTCTGGTGAATGGAATGCGGGTGGGTTTCAGTTATACTGGGTTGTATGAAATGAAAGAGAGGTAGGATTGGTATAGAGGCTGTTTACTATACTGTTATATGTATTACGTGATTCTATAAAATCGTTCAATTTCTTAATAAAAGTTATTTCTAGATTTAGTTTTAAATGTTCTAGAATTGTGAATGTGGCAATGTTGTTTTCGATTTTGAATTGTCGTCGGTCTACAAGAGTAATTTTATGCATTTATTTAGTAGATGGTCCACAACTTTAGTTGGGGCAAAAGGAGGCTCCTTCATTCCTTCTGTGTTTCGCAGTTGCGCCTTCTTGTGAAATCACTTCTCTATATCAATAGCCACTGTTCAAAACCCTGCAAGTTCACTTTTGGCCGAAATTAAGGTTTTGAGCTTTTCTGGTCAATTACATGACCTCGCACTGGGACCAAAAAAAGAGGCCATCGGTTTTTCATCTCTATAATCATTTGTCAACACCTGCAAGTTAGGAATCTGCAGAAAACAATGTAAATTCCTGTAAATGTCAATCAAAGTCAGTGTAGATCCCCGAAGGTTTCAATAAAAATCAATTTAAATTTCTGTAAGTTACAATTCAATTCCGTGTAAATTCCTGTAAGTAATGAAATTAGCCCAAAAGTGCAATCCTTAAGTACATACTTAACCCTGGAATGTCCCGGCTAAAGTTCCAACACTTAACCCCAACTTTGAAAAATGTTGGCTTTCAGTGTAAATTAATTTTGATCTAAACACATGAAACATTAATCCCACTTGGGTTATGTCAAATGCCATGGACAATAAATCATGATCATTAAATATTATTGATAAATGAATATAAATAAATTAATTAAATAAACTAAATTAAAAATACTATATTATAGGGATTCAAAAATAACTTACACTTGAATCAAATTATATTTTTATTCTGTTATCAAGAGTGTAAAGAAACATGAAGTAGGTACCTAAACTCATGACGAAAAAAGTAATAATAAGGCAAACCTCACGCTCTGAAGAAAAAAATAATAGCAGAACGGTACCTCATTGTAACAAAATTTCAATATAATATTAGCACATTTTCATTTAAAAACAAAAATAAATAAATAAAATCTACAAAACAATTTTCTGAGATTAGTTTGATACCACTTACAAAACCCAAGAACTAGAATGAAAAAGTTACATATAATTGGCACCAAGCAATAGGATCAACATTCTCAACACTTTGAAGATCTATGATGTTCACAGAAGGAACATCTAACTAGTTTCTCCAAAACTGTCACTTTTGACGCTTCTTCATCGGAGGCAACTTCTTGTAACTCAACATTATCTTCCGTTTGAATTTTCTCCTCCAAAATATATATCTTCTTCCTCCGACTGTTCCAACATGGATCTAATGTCTTCAGGATCCGAAAACTTGCGTTTTTCAGCCATTTCTAACGATGAGCCAATAACAAAACTGTGGGAACGCCTACAAAAATAACACTTGCTATAGAGAAAATCACTAGCGGTTAACTCTCTGGTGGGGTTTGTCAAACCCCAGGCACAAGAAAGTACTACACTACACAGAAGTCTTGAACGTACTAAACTGGAAAAAGGCTGAAGCCTTTAGGGAAGAAGTGAAGGGTGATATAGAAGGGGGCGAGGAGAGCCAGACGTGCGGGATTCAACATGATAAACTGACTTCAAATCGCGATTGGGGTTTGACAAACCCCACGGGGCATTACAGGGTTAAAACTTTCATATTTGTATCTGGAGTTCATAGAGATGAAAATATGCAGCTTTTTAGTTCTCATGAAAAATTTTACTTTTTTCACTTGGATTTTTGCGCCGAAGCTATCAATATACAATGAATTTCCTGTCATGCCGCGCCATATTTGTTTCTTGTTATGTAATTTCTTCTCTGTTTCACAAAATGCAGGTATAAAAATTTTTGGTAAATGTCGAAATCATTTTGGAGGACCTTCATATAAATTTGGAAATCCTACATCGTATTCCTCAGATGCCTAATAGGTACTTTGAGATTATGTAAAAACTTATGTATTGAGGGAGTTAAACAAAAAAAGTCAGGGTGAGTATTAGTTCTTTTGTAACTTTTCAAGTTGCAGGGAAGTTAAGCTACTCACAAAACTTCCTAAGCCTTTTAAAAACTTGGTAATATTTATTATTAAATAATGAATTACTTGTGTGTACAGATCTTAGATCTCATTTGATGTTTAAATTTCTGCACTTCGTAAACTCTTAGTTAAACTTCAGAATTTGGTGTGCCGGTTGACATTTATGAAACTTCAAATTATCATTATGATCTGACTGACACGTATACGGAACTTCGGTAGGTATGACAGAATCGTAGTTTGGAAGAGCAAACACTATAGAGGAACAAACGTCTATTTGTTTGAATACCCGATAATATTTCAGATTAGATCAGTTTCGAAGGCTTCATCCTAGACGGTTTTAGTCTATAGTTAGTTTCTGTGTTCTGCGTAGTCTTAGTAGGTAAGCATACGACTCCTTGGTTCTTCAGTATTGAATTCTGGTGGTCATCTCTTTAAAAATAATTTTGTCTATCCCTCCTTGATTGACGGGGTTTCGAAGATGTTCCGCGCAGGTTGCGATATTCCTAAAGAAAACGACGAAAATTCCATCGATGTTTTCTTCAATAAGAACCATCAGAATCGGAAGGTCGAGAACGATTTGCAGTCCGTGAATGTCGATCGGTGGTACTATTTATTCAAGAAAATGAATGAATTGTCCGAGAAAGCCGACCTCATGACGTTGATCGTCGGCTCGATGGAGCGCTCGTACAATTCACTTTGCTCCCGCTTGGAGGACATCGAGGCCTCGATGACTTCCGTGATGAACATGCAAATTTCCATTGCAAATCTTCAAATGGAAATCGAGATGATGGAGCACGAACGCTTGGAGCGTTTTAAACTCAATCGCCTCAACGAGGTACCCGCTGAGAGTACACAAACCAAAACTGAAGTCAAGACACGTCACGGGTGAGTTATTATTACCATAAATGAGTTTCGCGGAACATCATTAAGTTTCATCATCAGACAAGTAATTGGCTAGTTGGCCGTTAACGTTTTGAATTATTCTCTTGAATCAATTGAACCCCGAATAGGCCTTTTCCCATAACTGTGACTGTGAGTTTACAATGCTCGTAGCGATTACGTAACAAGTTTTCATGTCGGTAACTATTCCAATGAAATCCACGAGTAACTTCTATGACTTCACCTTCAAAAAACTAATCTTGCAAATGTGATCAACATCGGAAGGTTGCCCTTACGGGTGTAGCAAGAACTTGCAGACATGTTAGATTAGTTAAAGAAAAAAAAAAAAAAATGTTGCATATTATTACGTAAACGTTTATTGTTTCTGTATTAGGTTGCTCTTCTGCCCAGGTCTACGGGGTGTTTTTTCGTGTTTTCGACCTTACGTCACAAAAACTGCTCCAACTCCCCAATTTTTGGAGTTTTCTCAAATCTGAGGATACCGTTGGAAAGAGCGTTAAATTTTCTATCTCCCTAATGGAAAATACAAATTTTTTGAAGAGGCGAAACGGGTGAAAAATGAACTTAAAGATGAAAACTTGTCAAATCTTGAAAATCTCCTGTGATCCAGCGTGTGAATGTTTTCCTATAAGCCTCAAAGTTGCGCCATAATCTCAGCTTTCCAACGGTATAATCGATTTTCATTTTTCTTTGTAAATTAGGGAAGAAAAGTATGTTTGTATGTTTAAAAATGTGATTTTTTCTATGAGATCGAGGGTTTTTGTGAAAAATGACCCTCTAAAAAATACAAGTTTGAGGTCGGTTTCTACGTAATTTTCCACGCTGAATCGAATGGTAACACTCGCAGATCTCTTCAACTCCGTTACAACCGAGTTTCACACTTTAACAATTTTTACCCTTACAAAAACACATAAAATTGAGCATTGAGCATTGAGCACTAAAAACTAGTTTGTTTAAGTGAAAAATTTGGTTGTGACGGAATCGGAGAGATCTGCAATGTGTTACCATTTGATTCAGCCTGAAAAAGTACGTAGAAACCGACCCACTTGTATTTTCTTAGAGAGTCATTTTTCACGAAAACCCTCGATTTCATAAAACAAACTACCTTCTTAAACATACAAACATAGTTTTCTCCCGTAATTAACAAAGTAAAATAAAAATCGATTATACCATTGGAAAGCTGAGATTTTGGCGCAACTTTGAGGCTTATAGGCAAACATTCACACGCTGGATCACAGGGACCTATGAGCGGTTGAAAAAAGTGGAGATTTTCAAGATTTGACAAGTTTTCATCTTTAAGTTCATTTTTCACCCGTTTTGCCTATTCAAAAAATTTTTGTTTTCCATCAGGGAGATAGAAAATTTAACGCTCTTTCCAACGGTATCCTCAGATTTGAGAAAACTCCAAAAATTGGGGAGTTAGAGCCGTTTTTGTGACGTAAGGTCGAAAACACGAAAAAAAAACTCTTAAAAGTAAAATAACTCGGAAACGAAACCTCTAAAAAAAAGTCTAAGAGGCACTTTTTGTCGGAAATTAGTTGTAGAATCGACTCCTGGCCGGTGTCAGTCACTTAGGTGTAACACCCTGTATACAAGGTTTTAACACTTTTGGTTTGGTTGGTTTAACACCTTCTAGATTCGATTCTACATACAATGATGCACAAGAATTTTGGACTAGAATTGGAAAAGAATGTCCAACAAAAAGTTCCCCCTAGAGATTTTTTGAAACGCTATGTTTTCAAGTAGTTTTCTTTGAGATTTTCTTCGTGTTTTGGACTTTTATGTCATAAAAATGGTTATAACTCCCCTTGGGTTCACTGTAAAAATAAAAAATTAACACAATCTTAAGGAGCGCAAAATTTTCTTTTAGAACATTAGTCGTTGATGATGTTTTAAACATATAAAATATGGGAAATATTGGTCTAAAATGAAGATTTTATCTTTTTTACTGTTTTAAATGGCTCTACACCTTTTTTTTAAATTCATTTTATTGAGACCATTACTGTAGGTACATGTAATAATACCTCATTACACATTATGACATCAGTCCTTGATTGTACATAGTATGCGCCTACTTGAACTATATTGTAACTCATGTATCGTGGTCTGGAGAGGCGTCTGAAGGGTGGTGAGTGAAAACTGTTCAACAAGGGGGTTGAAGTGGTCTTGAGCGTCGGGTCAGGAATTATTTCGGTGGTTCAAGTTTTAGATCGGTGAAAATAGTCTCATTTCGGACAAAAGGTGGTGCATAGACTATTTGTCTTTGAAGCATGATGTTTTGATGCTGTTCGAGCCTCCTGAATTGAGATTTGGAGCAAGTTCCCCATACTTCTGTAACATACGTCCAGATTGGTCGGATGAGTGTTTTGTACATCAGCACACGATTGAACATTGAGACATTCGGAGAGTATAGTACTGATCGGAGTTGGTAGCAGCGGGTTCTTAGTCTTTTAATTAGCTCGGAGATGTGTTCGTGGAATGTTAGGTGCTGATCTAGGATTACTTCTAATTCTAAATATCGGTGAGACGTTGCGTTTGGAATTGGTTGTTGGAGGTAATTGAGGATAGGTTCAGTGAACTGCTTCTTGTGCGTGTAGGTGACTGAACTTAATTTTGAGGAGTTTATTTTTATTTTCCATTTTGCACACCACTGGCCCAATATTTCCTATAGAATTTCTACACCCTTTGGAAAATGAATTTTTCTCGTTTTCTTACGGGAACAACTTTTCCGAAATTTCAGTTTTCCAACGGTATTGTCGTTTTTACGTTTTCTTCATCAATCAGGGGAGAAAATGTGTTTTAAAATTAAAAACGTTGTTTTTTAAAATGAATCGAGGGTTTTCTTATAAGGGTTCCACTTATCCTACCCCAAGGTTTCCTGTGAATCGAATGGTACCTCTTGCAGATCTCTCCAACCAAGTTTTACTCTTTAACCCACAAACTTTCAATTCATTTGTTATGCTTAATTTTGTGTGGTTCGAGGGGTAGAACTAGTTGGTTATAGTGTAAAACTCGTTGGACCTTAGAGGTTTATTTTTAAAGATCAACCTCGAATTCTTAAAAAAATAAAATGAATAAATATAAAAGAAAAGAACGACGTTTTCAATTTTATAACATGATTTTCTCCCCTAATTGGTAAAATAAATGTAAAGTTGACTATACCGAGAAAAAGCTGAAATTTTGAGGAAGTTATTCCCTTTACGAAAATAGCAAAAATTAATGTTTCCAAGGGTGTAGAGCCATTTGAAAAATGTAGTGATTAATAAAAATGAGAAAACCTCGTCTATCTCCACGTAATGTAGAATGTTATAATAGGTCGATTCGAATAGAATATTAGGTCGATTTCGACGGTTAGGTCATGATCAGTAACAAACAATAACTTATCTACTTATATAGTACAATAATTTTAATTTATAACTTACTGATGATGACTTAATCGATCGACCTAACATTGTAACTCTATATTTAGTGGAAATAGATAATGTTTTTCATTAACTACCGTTTTCTTCATTGAAATGGGTTCCCACTACTTTGTCGCGAGTGGTTTAATTTTAGTTCGTAGTTAGTGATTTGCGTGTATGGGACCTAAATAAATAAACCTATTATCTGCGTTTGTAGGTTCATTGTTGAAAGTTTGCTACCGGTTCAAATCATTTTATATTTTGGTTAGTTCCTGGTATTTATTCTCAAGAAAGCCTACTTTGTGTTAATATCATCCTTACGTAAGTCCACAATTTTCCGATCTTTTCATCGAGTTCACGGACATTTCTCTTCTCGTCCGACGGGTCGCCGAGCCCAATAGCCGGACGAAAAAAAGGAATTAGGTACCCGTGGCTCCCGTGTTTAACTTTTTTCGACTCCCTATTGTTCAACTCTGCTAAAACGTGTCTCCTGGTATTTTATCTCTGTTCAGTTTTTGAGATACTTTTCAACGAGGTTTTTGTCGGATGCTCACCTAGACCAGGGGCATTTTACGTAATAGCCCGCTCGTTTGTTTTATTTAGCGACTGTCAGATAGCCTTCCCAACTAACAGATGGCTGTCCCCTGCAACCAGTTCTAGGTCTCTCTCGTATCGTTTTCAATTGCAGTCTCAAATTGATGGTAGTTGACCGGCCATTTAGCCTAGTTGTTCTTTTAATTAAATTCGGACCGGGGGAATGACGATCTCTGGTCTAATACTCCAGTTTTGCATTCTTATTCTGCTCCTTCGATGTCACAGATGTGTCCTGTTTGAATAGCTCGAAATACGTTTCAGTTTCTCTGAAATCTTCATAAATATTGTTACCTACATATAGCCACTGCGGCTAGAATTATTCATGATTCGAATTTGTAAGGCTTGCAATGTAACATAATATTTTCTATACACCTTATTAATACAATTTAAATTATTCAGAATTTAATCGTTTGTCTACTCAGATATCATTACTTTTATTTATTTATAAGTTTGTGTCACAACTGTAGATCATTACTTATGTGTTAGAACCCTCTATTTTTATTTCACCCATTGTGAACGTGAAATTCTAGATGAGGCTTGAATTTATTTTTCCTAACAGATTATGTTATAGTTCTTCCTATCAATAAATTGTGACGATAAGTTAGTTGTCAACGAGTTGGTAAAAAATCGCTAGAAACTCCCCACACTACCTGACTACATAAGTAGTATTTCGAGAAGCATAGTCTTTAAATACAAATCAATGAAGTGTGCGTACGTACTTTTTAAGAATTATTTTTAAATGAAAGTAAATTCCATCCTGAGAATTTCGTGGTCAACCGCACGCCCTAATGATGAGCCATTCCGACTCCATGATTTTTATGTTTAGTCAATGTGGGCAGGGTGGTATCGTACGTCAAGGAAGGAAAAAATTCTCATGGAAAATTGGAAAAACTCTTCTTTTTATATATCATATATATATATATATATATATATATATATGTATGTATATAAAGATACTCATAATTGACTATCATAATTGGTCAATTATGAAACGAAAAAATGATACTCAATGTAATTTACGTTTGTGCAAGCGCAGAATGAACTGATGAGTTGAAAACAATGAAATAGGTACGGGACCATCTACAACCTAAACCGCGCATTCGCTGACAATTTCATCAAAATCGGATGAAAACTGTGGAAATTAAAGTCATTACAAGTATTTCACATTGGCGCATGCGCAGTAGCTATTAATGATACAATCGTGTTGAAATTGATATGAGGTAATCAAGTCATCTTCTTCCAACTGAACTGATGTACTCAGTAAAAGTACTGAGAAGTGTGGGGTATCTTGATTACCTTGGGGTAATCAAGTCATCTTCTTCCAATTATCCAAATTTAAGCGAAATCGAACGACTAGAGTGTGAAAAAATGACTTTGTTATCATTATATTGTGGTGAGGAACTTAAGGACAAATACTGAGAAGGACGAAATTTTCGGACTGATAACTACAGAAAATACCTCGACGTTGATATTTTCATAATCAACTCCATACTTAACCAATGCTTCGACTCTTGAAGAAATCATTTTTATTGAACTGATGCACTCAGTAAAAGTACTGAGAAGTGTGGGGTATCTACCTTGATAGTGGGTGATTCACCTCGTAAATCTACCAACAAAAAGCTCTGCTCCAGTAAAATGTTCGTCTCTTCACGTCCCGATCTCCCCGTCGGGCTCTTCAAAAGCCGATTCAATCGTGCGGAACTCACACTCGGCTCATTTCCGATAACATAAAAATCTGCTCACGCTCGAGTCATTTTATCTTGACGATTTTCTGACGAGTCCGACATCAACTTGGAGAGGACTCCGTTGTCTCCGTCGAATTTTATTTTCTTATTATTGTTAGTGCATTCCTTCCTATCTCAAAATTATCGGCCACGAGGTTTTTCTTTATCTTTCCGCGTTTGGAGTAGGTACGTGAATACCTACAGTGTTATGAATGAGTGGTGAACTTATACTATTGGAATTGACAGTTGTAAAGTGGGATGATTATATTCAATGGGTAATCACCTGATTTAAGCCAATCAGGGGACAGGAGGGCATCTGTACTGTAATGAACAACCTTATTGACATAATTTAATCTAATCAAACGTCAATTAACTGAATCATGAAATGCGTTATTTAAACAATCACGAATATGTAGAAGGAAGTTGTTTGAACGACGTTTTAGAAAAGGTAGTCGATCGATGAATGATATCTACAGATATAGTTATATACGTTGTACACAGCAGAGTTGGTCAGTAGTTGATGATTTCAGCATTCAACTACATTTTTAACTACAAACTACTAGTTGAGTAGATGCTCTGTTGAGTAGTTGCTCATAGCAACTACTAACTAATAGTTGGTAGTTGGATGGAGAAGCTACTTTCTTAGTAACTTGTAGTTAGTAACTGTTTTGAACTACCAACTAGTAGTTGCCAAAAAAGTAGTTAACTACTTTTTGACTATTTCTGGTAATTACAATGCTTTTAGAGACCTGAGATTAATGTTAATTGGCTCAGCGTGAAAAACTACTTGGTAAATGATACCTCACATGCCAAAATATTGATGAAAGGTGGTTTTTAACGATTTTATATACCTGAATTAAGTGAAATTCGACCACGAGAACTGTTCCGATTGGGCTGGCCAACGAAGTCATCCAATCGTTTACAAATTTTAGAGTCTTTTTTACGGCAGTTATCGTGAGCAATAATGACACATACATACATGCCATACATACATACGGGAATTGCAGGTATCTAATTGTGTAAAGGTGTGATAGCACATTTTCCACGTTATTCACAGGTGTAGTTTTAGTTGAACTTTAGTAGGTATTCAGTATGACCAAAGGACCAAATTTTAGTTGGTAGCTGTACCACGAACTTACGGTGATTTTTTCCCGAGGCGATGTTCATGGCTGATCCCTCAGTTATACTTGTGTCTGCTAGATACGATTAGAGACCATTTACAAAATAATGCACAGGCTCAGGGGCGGCCGGTGAGGGGGGCATCGGGACATTGCCCCAGTACTTTCGGGAAAATAGTCACAAACTAGAACAAAGCCTTTACAAATAACTCATCGTTTCAAATTAGAACAGGCTTTAGCTCCATGCTGTGGCTCGAAGGTGGATGCTAGAAGGAATATGTTTAAGCCAAGGATCCATCTACCAGCGAAAAAGTACGTAGATTGCGAGATCACTCTATCGAGAGGGAAATTTCGTCGATTCAGGTTAGACTGTGAAGGGAAATAATTGGGAAATAACGGGCAAGGAACGGGAAATAAAGGGCAAGGAACGGGAAAAAGAGGTCAAAATGGGATATTTCCTATGATTTTTTGGGGCAGTGCCCCAGACAGGGTTTCAACTTTTCTAAAGACCGTAGAATGACATGTACGTCATGACTGGTTTTCACTAGAGGGGTTTCTGTTTATTCCGTTAGCCAAACTGATTCTCTTCTGGTCATTCCATACTACTAGTTAGTAGTTAACTACTCTCTGTAACTAAACTAACTGTTAAGATAAACTCACCCCCTCACTTGAAATTACCACAAGTTGCTAAAAACGGGAAGGGAACTCATAAATTCAACCCTGAAATTTATAGCAAATACGAATGGATCACTGGGTACACTAGAAAGAATGCTTTGTTTTGTTTCATTGATTAATACTAATATTAGGTGGAGATGGGTTGTGGAGTCAGAATGGTGTGACTGATATAAAACATCTGACAGATAGGATTAAATCACACTAATCTAATTTAAAAAATCTCAATAACGTCACAGAATTAGCTTTGATTGGCCGTACTAACATAGCTAAACAGTTAGATTCAGCTCATCAACTTGCTATACTAGAAACACAATGAGCAAGTTGACAGAAATCGATAAATACTTTCTGAAATTATTGATTGCATCAAGTTTCGTGGTCTTTATGAAGTAGGATTCAGAGGCCACGATGAGAGAGATGGTTCATTGAACCGAGGAATTTTTCTGGGGTTAGTAACAAAATCAACCAAAACTGACGACATTTTGAGGTCACATTTGGAAAAAGCTACAGTGTTCAAAGGCACCTCCAAAACCATACAGAATGAGTAAAGAAAACGTCTCTGATCAATGTTTTCAGTAGAATATTGATCATTCTGGATGTGTTGCATTCATGAACCATCCCCCTCCTAGGTTCATGGTTGCATTGAAGAAAAAGGTTATACATAAGTGAGTGGTAGTTGTGGGGTTAGACAACATTTCTATAGCCTTTTGAAACAATTTTTAATTGACGTATGACGTCACACTCCTATCATTTCATCATAATTTAATTTGAGTTCTTTAATATTCCTTCAGAATTACTTCTCCTAAGTAGTTGACTAGTGCAATACAATCGAAGCCTTGATAATTTTTAATACATCTAATAATAAAGTAGTGTAGGTGTTTTTCTTGTTAGGATTGACGATAAACAGCCAGTTTTTTTATTGGTCCTTTTGCAACGTACCTACATCCATAATAATTTTTCTCAGCTCTTTCCATGTTAGTTCGTCACACCTAGTTCCATGAACATAATATCCATCGTAACCCAATAGTATAGATCCACACCAGCATTAAGCCACAACCAACCAACAAATCCGCAGAAACGTTGCAATAGGACCAATAAAAATACTGGCTGTTTATCGTCATTCCTAAAGCCGGTTTCACATGGAGCAGTACGAGCGTAACAACCGGAAAGACGGAAGGCTGGAAAACCCAGTGGAGGGGGCGGCGGAATGCGGCAGGTTGTTCACATGAACATGGACACACGGAATCATAACCTTCCTACTGAAACCCTCTCTGATCTGAAACCTCTACTTGCGGTTATCAACATTCCTGTCCAATAAGCTTGCGCTCCGCTCGACGGAACGCGGCAACGGTATAAACATTTCTACCGCTGTCCACTGACCGCCCATTCCGGCAACATGGCAGCCACCATCCTCAACTGTTGTCCCAACAGCCAATCAGATTGCGTTCAATCTTTCCGTCTTCCGGACATACCGCTCCATGTGAAACCAGCTTTAGTAAGTAAGTAGGTCCCTATAAGATAGTATTTTTAATTTAGTTTATTTAATTAATTTATTTATATTTATTTATCAATAATATTTAATGATCATGATTTTGTCCATGGCATTTGACATAACCCAAGTGGGATTAATGTTTCATGTGTTTAGATCAAAATTAATTTACACTGAAAGCAAAACAAATGGATGAAAAACCTCCATGCTCTTTTTGACTGTCAAATAGGTAAATATTTTTGTGCCCCACTCCTTTTTCAGACCACCGGCCGCCACTGCACAGGCTTATCTAAAACATCAAAGATATGCATTTGAAATACCTGAAAGAATCAGAATTAAAATCGCTATTTTGTTATTAGTTTAATGTTCCGTTTATTTAATATAGAGTTATTCTGTAACAAATATCTTACATTTATTCATATATTTAGCTTCACTATTATTATTAGTGTATTTATTCAAGGTAATCTGCTTACAGAAAGATAGTTTTATTAATTTATCCTTCATTCGGAAGATAATTTGGTTCAATTAGGAGAATTTTTGTAACCCAACAATCGAACTTGAATAATCAACTGAGGCATTGATCTTAGGGACAAAACTTTCACTAGTGATACTCAATAAGTGTGAATGTATTCATTTTAAACATTTCTCGTCACTTGTCATGATTCTGATAAACGAAATTGAAATTTAAAACAATTGAATTGACTGTCTCTAACCTCATTTTTCATTTTCAGATTGGTTGTCGAAGACAATGAGAGAGCTGCGAAAGCTGCTGAAGGATCGGACCGTAAGGAAACCGTTCATCTTAATGGAAATGCTCACCGGGTCGTTCCCACGAATCACATACCACAGAGCACATTCCGCTCGCGGTTCACGATTCCTCGCGTGCCATCCACTTACAATGGTCACCCGGAGTCTCCCAGCACCACTGGCGGCTCTGGTGATACCGTCGACACCGTCGTTGCTCCTAAAACCAAGCTTAAATCGTTCCAAGAACGGAAAGAGTATTACCACGATGCAAGATTCCTCCAGTCAGAAGTCTCCTTGGTAAGTTGTATTTATACTCATATTGGACTGTATGAGACTTTTCCAGTAACATAATTTCCATCACTGCCTCAATAGGAATGAATGAGGAAGTTGAGGTTATAAAAGTAGTGATGTTCACTATGCTATAGGCTTTGTGCATAGGTCGCAAATGAGAGCTTAATGGCCCCTCCCCTCGCATTAGGTCCTATCATTCATGAAAGTCTCACTGGTGGCCATCTTTCTCCATGCTTCAAGAATAGTCTTCTTTCAGTTTTCATTCACTAAGAATATGTTTGATGACACCCCAGTCATTGCACTCAAAAGTTACTGTAGAAAAATGATTGCACCAAGTAATGGAAAAGACAGAGAAGAAAGTTCTAGGAAGACAAGGTGGAAAGAGTTTGGCAAGACTACTAGCGCTCCTAATGGCGAGAAGTGCGAAACTGCTGCCTGCAGAAGGCTCTGGTTCTTCTGACTCCTGCTAGATAACATTGAACCAACCAACTCGCTGGCAGGCCCATATTCTCGTCTGTCTTGCTATTTTTACAAAATCAATTTTCATTGCCACAACAACCCTGCATCTTGAATCTTCAACAATGATAAATTATTGTACTCTTACTGTTTACCTACCTATTCTGTTATGAAATGAAGCGATCCTGTTAGATTAAAACCAAGACAAAACCACCACAAGTTTACGAATTGCTTCTAAACACCGTTACCCACTCCATAATAGGGATCCAAATGGTCAAATTACATTATGTAACAGACCTGCGAAGTATTCTCTTGAAGTACTGAACTCTTCCAACAACGCAACAAACGAAATAATGTTTGAAACATCGAAATAATCACTAGGAATAATCGACAGAGGAAAAAATCAAGAGGGTGATTGTGGTTCACTTCATTTCATAATCAAAAAGGTAGGTAGGTACTCGATAAGCACACAGTGACAATTGTTGAAGATCCATGATGCAGGTTTGTAGTAGCATATATTTGTATAATATTAGTACAGGCGAAATAAATCGATGGTTCAGTAACGTTCAACGTGTTAGTTGGTTCAAAATTCCAACTGAATGAAAAATGAAAATACGTCCAGTAACAAAAGAGGAAAGTTGTCCACCCCAATCTTCAAAATTTTAGGAGGAAAAAATGTATTTTAGAATGATCCTCAGAACTACGCAACTTTCAAACTTTTTAAATCTCAGTATAGTTGAATAGACACGATATCACTATGAATTTTAAAATTCGTAAGATACATTCAGTTTGGGGTATTGAGGAGATGGCGGAGGGTGTTGGGCGGCAGATGGTTACCAAGGAGTACGAAAGCTCACCATCCGCTCACCATGGCGCTAGCGTCGAACTCAAACTCTTTCACCCACCATTAAAATTATGGAAGTTGCAGCGCCCAATTTTTTTTAGACTTACTTTCTTTGATTGATAGCGAAAATTCTCTTCCCTCCTCCGATCAGTTTCATAGTACTTCAGAGGAAAAGGCAGTACGAAATTAAATTTGTTGGGTCCCAGATTGACCATTACAACCACCAACACAATAACCACACATTTTTCCAAGTAAAATTTTC
This sequence comes from Adelphocoris suturalis, assembly GCA_030762985.1. NCBI lineage: Eukaryota > Metazoa > Arthropoda > Insecta > Hemiptera > Miridae > Adelphocoris > Adelphocoris suturalis. The sequence continues at coordinate 103,770,587 of CM061044.1, read as the reverse complement.
ACATATTAATATATTATTTTATAATTATGAGTAATTATAAGCTCATGCCAGCCCCCACCACTAGCGCTAGAATCAACTTGCACGAGGCCTATAATATGCATTAGAGATGGACGGTACTGTGATTTTTCAGTAACACGTTCTCCTCATGCTGCTACTGATTTGTAGCCAGCTGCTCAGAGCCCCGTTTCCTGGGAATTTCTCTCCCAAACCTGTGATTGCTAAATTAGTTGACTGTTGAGGTTCCACATTGATGGTCTGGTGTTTATTGTTTCTATTTCTTTTAAATTCGATATAGAGGTCTTAAAACTATTAAATTGTCCACAAATGTCACATTTTGGCACTTTTCTAATTTTTGTGTTATTGTAAAAAAATAAATAAAAACATTACCTTCCTACTAGTTTTTTGCTTTTTCGTGGTAAAATATGATGGAGTGAAGAAAAAATTTGATAAAAATACCCCAAGAATTTCTAATCAGAAACAGAGAAAAATGTAGGTACTAACGGAACGAAGTCGAAGAAACTGTGTGAGCTAGTCTCGAAAACTGCTACCAGACTGTGAATGGGAATGAGTGGTTTGAGATGATGTTATTACTTGGCAAACAGCCCAGCTCCACAATCGGCGCTACCACTACTCGCTCGTCACCATTCTGCTATCTAATCACTCTTATGGGAGCGAGTAGCAGGTATTCCCAGGTAGCCTGTGATTTGGAATACTGCTATTTCTAAGTAATGGGTTATTTTATCCTGTTAAGTGAATTCCATCCCATCACTAATATGCATGAGGTAAACGAAGTTGTGATGTCGAAGTAGTGTAGTAGGTACTTACGGAATTTATTTTACTGGGTATAATATCTGGTTAATGGAAAGTAGCAGTACACCGAACCATGAATGTCTTACACTTTCTCTTGTATACCATTAAACAAGGAACAATATAACTTCAAAAACAAACCATGACTCAACAGAAAAAAAAAAATAATTAAAAAATGAATGGATTAACTGATAACTGTGATGAGAACAGAGGTAACCAGTAGTTTTATGTGGTTTAGCTGTCATTTCCACAAATGTGACCCTACAAGGGAAAAGGGTGCTTAATTTGCCAGAGGTCAAATCTGAGTTAATATAATTTTATTTTTCTCCACATTAGGCTGAAAAAAAAAATCGTTATTTTTTGATTTTTTCCATAATTTTCCAATCAAAATGTATGATTTTTCAAATTTTGAAAAAAGCCGGCCCGGAAATTGCAAATTTTCAGCAGATATGTAAAACTGCAGTTTGCCGCGATTATAAATACAATGAAAATGTAAAAAATCCAAGAGAGAGAGAGTTTTGGGAACAAAAAGTCATTTTTTTGACCCAATCTTCGTTTTTTAGTTCTTCCGATAAAAAAGTTTTGGCTAATTAAGCTCCCTTTCCCCTTGCACAGTCACAAATTCATTTCCTAATTCACCACAGTTCATCACCACTAACTGTTCATTTAATGTTTCCTCTTCACTGAGATCAAAATCTCTAAAGCTTCTGGAATATTCGGCCTTTTCCCGTATTTTTGTTTAGGGAGTACATCATAAACCTCTTGTTTGTTGAAGATATGGATAGTGACAAGGAGATTTGGTGAAAGCCGAATCTTTGTCATATCTTGATTTGGTTGCAGTTTTTTGAAAGAACACGGGGCCAAATACTTACATACTTGCGAAGAGAAAAATGTACTAACATTCGTTTATCATGTGAAATAAAGCAACATTGACAAATAAAACGTTTGGCTTTCGATTTCTACCCAGAGATAAATTATGTTTTTATCGTGATTGAGGTTCCCCCGAATTCGTGGGCGTGCAAAAGCTTCACACGCTCTGCTGTTCGGGTTCGGTTCTTATCTTTGCGGGTTCTCAGGATAAACTGGGGATCATTTCGAAATCTAAGTTCATTTAATCGATGTCGAAATATTAACAAATGACTCTTTTGTCCCTTAGGCTCTGCAAACCTAAGCTGAAAAATTTGGTGCGTTTAATCATGTTTGTAGTATTTTCCGTATTACCTTAGCAAACTTGAATAAATTTAAGAAAAACTTGTTTTTTTCTGTCTTAGCCTTCCAATGTGTGGGCATATAAGGTATGTGTGGTTTAGATTAAGATAACTATTGATATTGGTTTATAATCTCCTGTCTCAAACAGCTGTAAACTCGTCAAACAGTCATTCATTTCGAGGTTTGGGCGATACAACTTTGACCAAATACGAGTAGGGTTGTATGAAATCCAACGTTTTTTAAACCAAAATATTGGTTATTCCTTCTGAGTTAAATCTAAAAAACTATTGAACCGTGAATACTTGATGCACCACGTTAATTGGTTGGGATACTAATTAGCGGGGCCGTAGGATCTTTGAATTTTATCCCAAAATTTTAAATTTCTTGGCACATGCATTTTACTTTAAGAGGAGTGTCTCTACTGAGTGTCTCCGAAACAGGTGTGACACAAAGGAGGAATCAATTCTACAACTAATTTGCAACAAGAAGTTCCTCTTAGAAAATGTTCGAAAACACCCTTCTTTCTGGGAGTAATTTTACTTTAAAGAATTTTTTAGTTTTTTCAACCTTATATGACACTAGAGGCCTGTTAGGGCTTGGAAAGCCCTAATCTAGTCCGTATAACAGTAGTACCTAACAGGAACCCAGCACATTATAGTAACGATATAAGTCCTACCTATTTGCGGCGTTATGTGACCTGGTGCAAAGCTAAGGCGATGTTAATAAATGATTAAAAAGAGGAAATAACGATCAAAATGTAAGTAATGTAATAAAATAAATACCACCAGTTGAGGTGGTCCTCGCCACTCAGCTGATCAGAAAAGACCCCATCACTTCACTCGTCTCTTAATGTCCCAGAGAGTCTCCCTATCAAATTTCAACTTCCTACAGTGAACAGGAAAGAATTTAGCTCAGTCAGCTGATCAGAAAAGACCCCATTACTACGTTTCTTACTTACCGACACCTGGGGCCGTCCTGATTCGGAACTATATATAAAGACGGTTCGGAATTATATATAAAGTCCGCTAAGTTCTTCAGTTTCCATTTCTTCGTTCAGAAATAACTCTCCTAGATGTTAGTAACTACACTACGTTTCTTACTGACCGTGAATTGATGGCAACTGTTGTTACCGCCACAGCCTAATAAACAACTCTCGTTGATAAGGACCGCCTAGAACACGATCAAGGCGGGTATAGAGACAAACGGCGACACTTTTGCAACAAACTTGGGGCCGTGCTGATTCGAATGAGCCGTCTAACACTGAAATCGGACCGCGAAGTTCTTCACAATGTCGAAGATCGTTCCGAATTATATATAAAGATACTTCCTCGAACGAAAGTGAAAATCAAAAAATGAGTACAGTGTTGGAAAGAACGTTAAATTTGCTACCATCCTGATACCAATTCAAAATTTCGTAAGTCGGTTTAATGGGAGAGGAATCCAGTTGAAAGTTGAAATTTGACAAATCTTAAGGAACCTGTCAAAATTCGGAGCGCAAGTAGCTCGAAAGTCTTCTATTGGATTTTACCCTCGGAGACGTGAAAAACTGTGTGGAGATCTCACCTTTCCAACGGTGTAGTCAATTTTACGTTTACTTTGCTAATTAGGGGAGAAAACTATGTTTTAATATTGAAAATTTAAAGGGGTCAATTTTAACCCTATTGCCTGTCAATGAATATGTGTTCCTTAAACTTCTACTAACATTCGCGTTTCCCAACCATTCAGGGATCGTCCGGCCAACCTGTGGAGAAAGACGATGAAGGGGAGCACCACGATGACAAAGTGAATCCTCTCCTCAACGACATGAAGGAGAAATCATCGATGTACGTCACGCTCCCTCACAAGCCCCAGTGCACGGATCTCCCGCCTTCTCTACACGACCCTGTCATCGACCAATACACAAACCAGCTTCCCAACCAGTCTCCTGGAAACGACAAAAAGCAATCCAATAATAACAAGGTAATTTATTTAAACAAGTTACAAACAATGGGAAAGATCATAGAGTCATACTACATTCAATATAATATGATGATAAGTTAATGATTCTGGTAATGCTTCATTTCGAACTATGTCTGGCTGGTTTACTCTTGTCTTCTTTCCTTATGCGGCGGTCTCAGCCAAACTCCAAGAGCAACGGAGGGTCTTTCAGAATATTAGCATTTTGTGAAGTTTAGAGCTTATTCAGTAGGTAAGGGAAATCTAGACCTGAAATGAATATTTTCCCACTGTTCCACAATCGCTGCATTTTAGCGAATTTTCGTAGAAGATGAAGCCATTGCAATGGCTCCAAAAATTTTAAAATGAAACTATTATCGAAAAATTTCTTCATTCAAATTCGTTTTGAGGCATTCTAAAACGAATCCTAGAGTTTACAATTTTTTCATATGTATACTAAGCCTGCCAACCCCTGCCATCGCGGCCTGACAGGCCAACCATTGCGCTCTGACTCCAATCAGTATCCAATAATACTGTTTAATAATAATCAAATTTATACTGCCCACCTCCTAATCGAGATTTATACTTCCCACCTCCTTGGCAAGATTTATACTGCCCACCTCCTTGGCAGATATATACTGCCCACCCCATTGGCGAGATTTATACTGCCCACCTCTTTGGCAAGATTTATACTGCCCACCTCCTTGGCTAGATTTATACTGCCCACCTCCCTGGCAGATTTATACTGCCTACTTCCTTGGCAGATTTATATCGCCCACTCCATAAGCGAGATTTATACTGCCTTCCTCCTTGGTGAGATTTGTACTGCCCACCTTTTCATATGTTTAGTAGGGGGACACCCCCTGCAGGCTTTGCCTGCCATCCCCTGCCATTGTGGCCTGACAGAACGCCCATTGCAGCCTGACAGGCCAACCATTGTGCCCTGACGCCAATCAGTATGCAATAATACTGTTTAATAATAATTCAATTTATACTACCCATTCCATTGGTTATATTTATACTGCCCACCTCCTTGGCGACATTTATACTGACCACCTCCTTGGCGAGATTAATACTGCTCACCTCCTTGGCAGATTTATACTGCCCACCTCCTTGGCGAGATTTATACTGCCCACCTCCTTCACGAGATTTATACTGCCCACCTGCGAAACTGAGACTATCAACCATGAGACTGCTTCGAAACAGCTTCTCATTAATGTTTTTTTTTTAAGTTACCTGGTTTATAATATTCTTAATATTGTGCAAATAAACTTAATTCATTTTCTATTCTATTCCTACTTTATGTTTTAGGAGCCAGAAGCCGAAGTGGAGAGTAGCTGTGCCGTTGATTGTCTCTACTACACACTCCAGTGCTGCGACTGCTCAATCATGTAAAAAATCGATTGACAGGTCAATCCAATATTTTTACTCGTAGAATAATTAGCGAAATTTTATCCTTATAATTTTAAATGTATTGTTTTTTCATTTAATGAAATTCGAAGGTGCCAACTACCTATTATAATAGCCGTGGTATCTGGTACTCGCCTTCCCACGAACGCAAGACGTGCGTTCTTACTCTGAATTCATTGTCGACCCCCAGGGGTTTACCGATTATGGAAAATGGTATCGTTGTTTATAAAACGATTTCGTTATAAATTTGTAATTTTAAATGGTGCAATTATGATTTCAAACCCTCATCATAAGATGGATTTGTTGACTATCCAGTTATTTTGTCTTATGTGCGTTTGAAATGCAGTAGGTATGCGTGTGTGTAACCTATTAGGCAAATCTACATGCTCTTAATCTTGGTCTACCTAATATAAATGTATCGTGTGCCAACTTTTCGTGGTTGGTGGAAAAATCGTCAAGCGTATGCACATCATATATTAATTTTTATATCTATTATAGTTATTGGATAATATTAGGTCCATACCTACGTAGTACATTACTCATTGTGTTTTCTAGGAACCTTTTGCTGATCAACTGAACTTGTTTCGTTTTTTTTATATACTTGCTCAAAAGTGTACTAGGAATCTCATTCCAAACATTACGTGTTTTCTCTAGCCACATGGATCTTATTTTAGTTTTAATTCCAGAATGTACAACCTTTCTGAGATAAAATCAAGGAAATCAAAGCGAACATTTGAACTAGTAGTTGGTACTACTCAAAATAGAACAATCAACCATGTTCACGAATGTAATCCCTCCATTCGTTAAAACAGAAAGTTAAAGAAGTTCATCCCTTCTTTTAGGGATATACCTGTCCTCATTTCACCTGATAGATCTGACAATAATTTGGAACCACCTTTAGAGGATGTACCTATGTATCCCATTGTCGCTGAAATTGAAAAACTAAGATTTTTCATTCATTCTGTACCTAAAAATTGAATGGATTCTTTTGGGTAGATATGTAAATATTTGTTCATGCCTCTGATGCCTACTAGTTCTTCAATATTAATGTTCTTCCTGATCGTCCTCATAAACTCTGTTCAAATAAACGTTTTGGAATTTTTCAGGGGTGACGAATATTTGTTTATATCTTATTGACACAAAATTTAACAGTTTGGAAAGTTTTGAAGATTCGGATTGAACCGCTGTGAGAAATCAATTTTGCTTTACCCCTATTTTTTCAAAACGGGTTGTTACTATGACAACCGGGCTACACACCCTCTTTCCGTCTGCTCTTCCATCTGCCAATCATAGAAGCTATCTGCAAACCAGCATCATATTATTTCCACAAAGCTCCTTATTTCATTATACATAGCCATTTATTTTTCACAGATTCTCGAAGAAATGAGTGATACAGTGGTTCAATTCGACTCTTTAGATACATTACTAATTACAAATTTTCCCAACTCGGATCATTTGGTATTTTTAATGTAACATACGAATACTAGATACTAAAATGTTTGAGCTTACACCAGAATTGTAAACTTTCAATATTTCATCGCTGAAAAGTTCAATGGCTATGAAAATATATGTGGTAAATATGAATGTACATTCGCTTTAAATTTCATGTGAATCACATCAGTGAATGGGGTTCTTGAAAAATTATAAGACTGAAACGGTGCCTCCATGTGATTTATCTTGGCAATCGTCCAACTGTGACATATCCATAACCTAATTGCAATTTTTGAAATCACTATTATTTGGGGAAAATTGTATTGGTTTGAACAGTTGAGTTAATATTGTGCATTTGTGTGAAATAAATTCTGCAAATACAAACCTGATTAAAGGGAATCGAATTGAAAAATACTGGACATTTTTCAAGGAGTTAAAATAATGTCCAATTCAATCATTTCAGAAAATTAAAACAATCACTTATTTAATTAACAGTCTGTTGTACATTCCTGATCACTCTATGGGTTGGAGAGAATTGTAATTGCCTTGAAATAGCATACCTATGCTAAACTGAGAATATAATAATATGTAACGCTATGCATATTTCTGAACAAATTGAAATCAGACTTTGTAGGTAGGAATCTAGTTTAATTTTGTGTTACGATCTGATCCAAGTTTGTTTCAACTGCTAGAGAACTTGAAAACATTTGATTACCTGAATCTAAAATTGAAAAAGAATAATAAAAACTGCTTCACCTTCACGGCTCACAGTGGTCAATTTTCCGGAACTAGATGGGAATAAAAATCCAGGTTTCCAGGAGATTTTCAAGAGATTTGATTCCTCAGAGAGAGATAATCTTGAGTTGATAACCTGTAGCCCCCATCCGTGACAATATGCACCAAGTGGGAAAAAAGTGACTATTTGCGAAAACAGGCAAAAACCTTTGGTGGTTTTGAAAACTAGAGATAATCATGAACATGTAAAACAAATCTCTCAGGGATCTCGTGGAACCTACAACATTCTGTTGCTGCCAAGCTGTAGATTATCTTAAAATTGACAAAAAATACAGTAAAAACATCTCTACAACGTCCATTGCGAAATTGTCACCTTCATCCGAACATCGGCAAACGCGACTGAGTAATAATGACATTTCGTCGAGAAAACAAAAAGCACTTGTTAAACACGAATTCATACCCCCTTGTAATCAGGTGAAAAGTGTAAAGGTGAAATATACTCACATTTTCCCATCTTCTTCTATGTGGTGAATAATAAGTGACAAATGTTTCAACTTAACCTTTTCCACCTTGATCGGGTAAATTGGCCACTGTACAATCTTTTTTAGAGGTAGAGGGGGGTCCTGTTTGTGTAGTATCATCGTTTCCAAATTATTGCATCTTTATGAGTACCAGAATATTGTGTATTGGAACATTTAGCGCTATTATAGAATAATTATATTTATTATTATCTATCTATAATTTGCCCGATTTATGACGTACTACTATGTTATCTTAACAATAATTTAGCGTTTAAGCTTATTGCTGGCTCACTGCAAATTGTCCATTCCAATGTACATTCTATTTTCTCGTAGTTCTAGCTGAGTGGTTTCCAACCTGGGAATGTTCAGGAAAAACCATCCCACTTAGTTGAAAAATAGTTCAAATGGAAAAAGAATTAGAAATTTGTACCTATAGTGTATATTGTATACTAGGTATTTTTAAACGTATTATCAGTTTAATACATGCATTAATTGTCATGATTCACAATTATTCAAGTGTTAATGCTGGTAGAAAACATACCGACACAGACATATATAATTTATTTTATACCTGTAAAAATTCTTTAAATAAACAAAGTGAATTTGATTTTTATAATGGATGGTATCAATGATGTAAAATATCAAATCTCAACGTGCAGGGTTTTCTACATTTTCTACATTTTTGGATTTAAAATTGGCAACCAAAGAATGAATTGATGAGAATTTTGTCGAGCAATAAGTTAACACATCGAAGACTTATTTTGTATTATAATGATGGCAATCTGTCTTGTAGAAAATGGCATTGAGAGAAACTAGTAGACTGTAAATTTGTAGAATTTAACTAGTAGAATTTAAACTTGATTTCCCAATAAGCTTAAAATGTGCTCTTCTTTCATTTCATGTTTGGGATTGATAAATACGAAAACATGTCATAAAAGTGATTGCGTGATAAGTTTTTTAGACTATGTTATCAATGACTACTTATTGCTGGAACATTTATACACTACAATTTTACCACAGTTTACCTACTACAATAGGCGCAATTGGGTATTTGTGAATCTGAAATACCCGTTTCTACAAAGTCCTTAACTGTAATGATTCTTCAATTTCTCAATTTTGGCTAGTTAGGGACTTGACTATGGCCTTCCATAAATTGAATGTTGTGACTCTCATGGCGTTTGTTGATCGATGATTTATATGTGCGTGAACTGTAGAAGGTTGGAAACCACTAATCCTAATTTGTGACTCTTGTAAGATCTTATTTTATGTTAATCCCTGGAGTCTTTTCGTTTTAACCCAGCAGTTAAATTATTGAATATGTGCCAATCATTAGAAATTGTCCCTCATTTCAGCGGGGTCTTACTATAATTCGATCTCTTTCGTAACATGAGCTAATAGATTTCGAGATCGCTGTATTATTCGAAGTGCTTCCAAGTGGGAATATAAGGACTGACGTTCATTTAGGCTAATATCAAGTTCGTCCGAATTCCGCTACCTCCCTAGCAATTGATCTAAATGTTATTCTAACTGGCTTTTGTGGAATTTATCGTATTGTATCCAATATATTTTCAACTTTTATAATCAGCTTCGTAAAATGAATTTATCCTTTCTACTGCCCTAATCATTTCATTGTCATAGGCAAGATATGCAATGAAGATAAATTTCTATGATTTCCCCTCTTACAACATTTTCTTCCACAATATTTGTGCATGGCTACAAATAATTACCGGAGAAACATGTGTATTGAAGGTGATATGTATACCTATAACTTGTGCTCCAGGGACTTGGGGGAAGGGACGACGCTGTGTCATCCTGCAATCACAAGTACAGAAATCCCCTAGATGGATGGCTCCATTCATTCCCTAGGTCATCAACTGGTGAGTGAGGTTTGAGGAGAGAAGCAGTTGTTGTTGATTAAGGTTGGTAGACCAGAGAGCAAGAGGATTGTCAGTGTGATGTTTGAATGTATTTAAAACTAAGGTGGATGCGAGTATTCCATTTCATAGGTCATGATTGTTGAGGTATGGGCCCAATTCGACACTGCCTCTGAACTGCCCAATCCAGCCGTCGTTTTCACGACCCTAACAGACCGTGGACCTAATTCGACATCACCCTAACCCAAGTGCAAAGGTTTATAAACGTAGGGTTACTTCCTCTCTGATGGTCTACCAGACCTGTACCCATTCTTAGCTCTTGGCTCCCCCCCCCCCATCCTTTTGGTTTATTTATTTGTGAAAACTAAAAAGTGCATACGTCGGGCTCGGCAGTACTTTTGGTTTATGTTCAACAATGAACCTTTGTAATCGACCAAGAAAAACAAGTGCGTCGTCTGCCGTCCAAAGCTATTCTTTGAAATTACTGGACCAAAATGTATAATGGAACTTGGTCAAAAATCGGCAACTTGAGGGCTAAAATAGTGAAAAATCTAGAGCTCGAAAACACATAAGTACAGTCAACAGTAAGTAACAGTAGGTACATATTTTGCTTCCGAGTCAAACTAAAGGTAGCGGAAGGATCGTTTTCACTTTCGAGAGAAAAACAATTTTTGGTCTCAAAAATCAAAATTTCCACTCGCGTTTTACGTTTTAGACCATTCTGAACAACTTTGGTTCCGTGTCTGTGTGTGTGTGTCCGCAAATCCTTGTAACAAGCTTATTTTCCACAGTTTTCATTCGATCTGGATGAAATTTTTAGGGAATGTGCGGGCTAGGGTGTAGACGGTCCCCTATCAGTTTCATTGTTGCAAAATCAATACTCCACTCTGCGCATGCGCAAACGTAAATTCCATTATGCTCCATTTTTTCACGCCCTAGTCGTCCGATCTCGCTCAAATTCGGATGATAGTTGGGAGATGACGATTTGATCATCCCATATCAATTTCAACATGATTGTATCATTAGTAGCTACTGCGCATGCGCCTATGTGAAATCCTTGTAACGACCTTAATTTCCACTGTTTTCATCCGATTTCGATCGGGTAAGGTTGTAGATGGTTCCCTATCAGTTTCATTGTTGCCAAATCAATACTTCATTCTGCGCATGCGCAAACGTAAATTCCATCATGTTCCATCTTGTCACTATCTAGTCGTTTGAGTTTGCTTAAATTTGGATGATAGTTAGAAAAAAATGATAGGTAAACGAGGAAGCTATGTGCCACACCCAACTTGGCTGACGTTTTTCGGTGTGTCATCTGTAGATATCATCTCAAAGGGTCGAATGAAACCACCTGGATCGCTGTTTGTCAACACGAACGCAATCAGAACTGGCAGGAACGTTGTAAAACGTTGCAAATTATTACACAAAGGTTTATTATTTTTGTATTGGATAACCCTTCTAAGTAGAAAATTTATCTATAATTTTATCAAACGAAATCTATTAATACATTAGGCATAGCCTTATGTATTAGTCGGCTACCGAGGCCTACCTACCTACTGAAAATTAATATTGGTGAAATAAATCACCTACCTACACTTCACAAGTCGATCTATATGTGACAGAAGGTAAACTCGATTTCGTAAAGAAAGAAGTCCATTGGAATCTTAACGGCTGATACGATCTTCGTAGTTTTCAAGGCGATTTTTACTATATTTCACCTGTTTCGATTCACTCCCGTGTTGATGTCTTTTTTCTCTGCCAATGTGTTGAACCTTAGAGTGAGCAAGCGATGGATCCAGAGCGATTCTTTGGGATGATGTCATTCTATGGGAAATTACAAAAATAAAAAACAGTAAGTACCTACCTACTGTTATCTGGAAAGTTTTCGAGATCTCGATTTTTAATACTTCAGCCCTTAAATTCTATCCTTTAGGGTTGATCATAAATAATGCCGTCGTTATTGTACATCACCGTCCAATGTATGGTTTTTGAGCCACTCTGACTTAGCGAAATCAAGTTTATTATAACTCTTGTCACCTACTTATAGATGAACAAGTGAAGCGTTGATAGGTGTTTTATTTTGTCTCATAAATGTTCAGTAGATGGGTACATAGCTAACTACGTAAATGTGGGTGTACTTGGATCAGATGAACTAGTAAAGTGTTGTATTTGAATGTATTAGTTTCCCTCTGTAGGTGCCTAGATCTGATAGAAGACTAGGCATATTGATGAAAACTCAGCTTTTCGCCCGACCATCTCGAAATTGCATTACACAAATGATTTACGGAGTTTAACCTAAGGGACCTAATTGAAAAGTGAATCTAATTTCCTTCTTAATAAACCTAAGATGCTGAAATTTGACATGGCGCTCCTTTGGGATATCTAGTAGGTACCCATTCAATTTCAGTGCTCGGAGGCGCACCTATCAGGTGAGGTATCTCTGAGCCTAATTTGTTTCCTAATCAACCTACGGTGAAGAATTTGATGGAGCGCTTTTGGAATACGTTGGAAACAATTGCAAGGTGTGGGGGCGAATAGATCAGGTGATGGACCCGATGCTATTTCTTTTTCCTGACTGACCTACGGTACCTTTGGAATACCTTGAAAAACAATTTTTCAATACACAGAGGACCAGTTCTCTGCTGAAAATCCCCAGAGACTGATCTATTTTTTCATCGACCTTCTGAAATTTATTACCTACTTGTAATTTAGGATTTTATGTGCAAAAAGGAAACCTTAAAATGGTGAAAACTCATAAATATTTTATTTATTTATTTATTTTTGAATAACATTTATTACAAAGCGTAAAACTGTGGGGTTCTGGAGCTGTAAAGGTGTGAATCATTTTGCGAAGAGCAAAGTGCCAGATTCGATGATATGCTATATCCGGGGTTTAGTGGTGATTATAGACCATTGATCTGCAGAGAAGAAGGGCTACCTACTCAGTACACAAATAATAAACCTTTGTTCAATAATTTGCAGCGTTTTCCACACGAAATCGCCCTGAAATTCGCTGAAGCATTCCCAAGTGACGAGGCGATTGGGACTGGGGGACGTTTCGTCAGATACGCTCACCTCCTCCCTCCTCGCTGTCTTCCTTCCTTTCTTAGATAGGGACAGGATGGGGTTAGTTCCTCTCCCAACGTGAATGGTGTTTGGTGGCCAAGTAAAAATGAATGGAAATGATTGGCTGCTGTTGATGTTATATTTGTTGATTGCGGAATTCATCGCACCCCACTGTAAGTTGATCTTTCAGGGCTTTGCTACTTGTCTATACTTACCTTTGAAGATGAGTTAGGTACAGTGTGATTATTTAAATACCTGCTGTGTGCATTGTCCAGTGAGCCCATTCTATAATGCAAGATTCAGCGAAACATTTGGCGGTTTGGATACTCCCATCTCAACCAAAGTAACCAAGTTAAGGGCCACCCTTTGTTTTTTGATCGAACCACGTTTTATGACACACTCGCAATTTAAACTAATAGTTTTTCCGCGCATAAATCATTTAAAACTCAACTAACTAAGTTGAAACTCAACCAAATGAAAGGTCGTGTTCACTGAGTGTTCTTGGACCAAAAAGAACAACGTATCTCAATATGAACCTGAGATATCAAAGGGACAAAGCTATAAAAATTTGAGTTATCTGATTCTCAAGGCTTGATGACAAATTATACAAAATGACAAAAATACCTTATAAAAAAATAAATAAATAAAATAAATAAATAAATAAATAAAAAGAATCCAGTCATGCAGCATGATCGTATGAGCGAATTTTCGTAAATAATCGTATTATATTATGTGATAAAACATATTGTTTTAGAATACATTGTTTTGAAATTTGTTGAACTGTTTTGAAATTCGAGCATTTTGAGTGCATATAACATAGTAACATAGCATAATATAGTTAACTACTAATTTTATGGCAGCAAAACTCGTTAAAAATGTTCTGCAATTCAAAGAAGATTAGAAAATTTCACCTATTTTTGAGAGTTTTTTAATAGATTTTTCAGCAAATATTAATGAAATACAAATACAATTTTCTGCATAATTTTGTGCGTAAATTTTATAATGTTCAAATTCGTTATTGATCAACTTTCTTTGGCTAAAATTCTGCTAAAAAATATAAATTTGACAATTTTTAGCCGTTTTTAGCAATTTTTAGTGATTTTTTTAGTACATATTTTGAAATTGGACCAATTTAATGTGCTCAAAACGTGTTGGCCAACGAACTCATCCTTTCGTTTGGAAAGCTTGATTTTTTGGCACAAGAACGGAATTTTTATCTCAATCCTAATGAGAGTTATCGTCTGGAATGACACACACCTATATATATTAAAAAGCGTTAAACTTTAGAATTCGTTTTAGAAAATCCCAAAATGGATTTCAATGAAGAAATGTTTCGAAAATTTTGATTTTAAACTTTTAGAGCCTACGAAAAGCTGCTAAAAATGAAGGAAATTGGCTGGATAGAACGGCCGTACTATCTGCCATAAAATTTCGTAATTTAAAAAATATATATATGATAGTAAAAATAAATAGTAAATCAATTTCTAGAAATTAGCCTTTTTTTTAAACCGAAATTGGCCAATTTGATGCCCCTCTAAGAGGCTTGAGTGTGCGGCTGCATTCGTCGCACACCCTTCAGGCCGGCCCTGGCCCAAGGTGTAGGTGGGTACTACATGCAACTAGAAAAATCTTAGAATCTTGCTTAGCTGGAAATCCCACGGAATTTCAGTAGAACGAACAAAAATCTCTGAATTTTGTCTATCGAGAACAATTTGGTAAATTTCCACTCCTTAGGTAAATATAGTACTTAATTCCCGACTAAATAGGTGAGTGATATGAATTCGGAACCCAAGAAGACGAATATGAAGCGGTAACTACTTTGTTGGAAACGTATTTCTTAAAAAAAAAAAAAAAAAAAATACCCGTTTGCCTAGTTCGTGGTTACAAATATTTTGGTTATAAACTGCGTCAATTTTTAAAAATTCAAATTTTCCGATCAACAGCAACCACCCATTTCTATCTTCGATCCGTTTCGTAGGACATGTTCGGAAAATATGTGAAATGTCACTATTTTCGTTGGATCAGTTGACAGCCCGTTACGATCGAAATCGACGCAACAACTATACGTAATTTTTCTGGTTAATTGATGAAATATTTCTGTTTTTAGCAAATTTTTGTAGAAAATGAAGCTATTGCAATGGCTCTAAAACGTCTAAAATCAAGATTTTTGAAAAATTCCTTCATTGAAATCCGTTTGAGGCATTCTGAAATGATTCCCAAGGTTTGAGCTTATATATATATATATATATATATATATATATATATATATATATATATATATATATATATATATATATATATATAAAATACAACTCCTTAACGTCTCTTTTGCCAGGATGCTGTTCTTTTATCGTGGCTGCATGCCATCCTATCCCTGGGATCCGTGAGTAGAGATAATGGGTAGTAAACGCGCTCGTAGATAAGAGTGCGTTTCCAGTTCCAGGAATCTTTCCATTCAGACAATTTTTTATCGCATGACAAAATTTTGCGGATACCGAGGGGTTGCAATGACCTTGTATACACGAATGTTGCTTTTCCAAATGAATATACTAACTTCTGTTAACTATTTTCATTAATGAAACTTTGTAAACATAATTTTCGCAGGTTTACTGTTTAATTTCAATAGGTAATGAACCTTTTTCATGAACGAAGGAAAACAATTGTAAGGCCTTCTCACAATTTGATGGCTCACGTTTCACGATACATACTTCAATTAAAAAAAAAAAAAGTCCAGTCATGCAGCATGACCCCATGAGCGAATTTTTGAAGAAATCTTCGACATTTCAGTCGCTATTGATCGTGTAGAGAAATTTTAGTTTATGATTTTTGTAGTAGGAGGAATATGTTGGGCTTGGTTGAGGTACTGAAAAGTATCCTTTGTTTTTAGCACATTTGGAGTGTATTTGACACTCGGATCGGCCGTTTAGCCTTGTGTAGAATATCGTGGATATTCGGAAATCTTTGTCGAATCATGATGATTGACTTCAGAGCGGGTCTGAAAGGTATCCTCGAACTTTTGTGTGTGTGAGGCTTGATCTAACGTTTCCTTCATGAATACGTTAGGTGAGAAGGCGATCTCTTCGCGAGGATCGAGCCTTGGGCCGTCGCTAGGAACAGCGGACGAGTCGAGCAGCGGGTAGGGAGCGCTGCGTGGGCTAAGAGGCCCGGCCGCGCCGTGTTCCGCCTCCCCTTGCATGAGGAAATAGGACGGGCGGCGCTCCATCGAAATATCCGAGTTTATTAACTCGTTTTCGATACCTCTACGTATAGAAATAGAGGGTTTGGAAGGTGGACTCGCTTGACAGAGCTTCTTTCCTTTGCTCGGATGTCAGGGTCCTACCTTGTAGTCTTGAAAAAGACTTCCTTGGACGATAAATTAGAGCGGATGAGCTGTGTAATTTATCGGCGTGCCCACAGCGGTCGGTGATGAGCCTAGTGCTACGAAACCCGGGCGACACGTCTCGGAACGTCCCAGCGGGCGTACGATCTAATGAGAATATCAATAGATGTACCGGGTGGCGTCCTGACAGAAGAACTACGTTGGGCAATGAGCAGGATGAATAATCACTGGACTCGTAGATGCCAATGCGAGATCTGTGTGGAGAGAAGGTATGCCTTGTGGAAAGCAGTAGGAAGCCGTTCTGAGATGAACTCGGGAGCAGAAGGATCGTCAGCGTAGAGCGTGTAGAATCTTCGTACTTCAGAGTGTAGTCGTCGAGAGCGGAGAGTGGAATGAATTTCGGAGGGCTCCGAGCGGGGTAATTATAGGGAGGTGGCCGCCTCCTGCCGCCTCCTGATTGGTCCGCTTAATTTCGTTAATTCAACTGTGTAATCTCATTGGCTCGCACATTGTTTTCTCAGTATCTGCGAGTATGATAGCTGAGTTGGTTCTCCGGGGTGGTTTCCCCACGTCCGTCGCTGCGACGGGCTCCCCGGAGGTGGCTTACGAGCGTCCGTTGCGGAGACGACGACCTTGAGGTGTCTTCCCTGCGTCCGTCGTTTAGACGGGGTCCTCGGGTGGTTTCCCTGCGTCCGTTGTTCAGACGGGGTCCCCGGGGAGGCTGCTGGACCAGAGGTGGTTGCTTGCCGCCTCCTGGTTGGTTCGCCTATTGTCTCTCGTGTAATCAGTGTTTCTGATTGGTGAGTAGGCTTGTTAGAATTGTCCTTGTTAGTTTTAGAGGACGTTTGGTTTTCTGTTTGAGTTTTCTCATTCAAGGCGACTTGGTTCGAGATACTTGTCGCGTCTCTCTCGCCCAGTAAGTGTTTAGGGAGGTCGCCTTGTATGTTATTAGTTAATATTTCACTTTTGAGAGAGAATTTCGTATTTTCTCTCTGGTGAAATATTTTGTTTGACGGAGTTATAACTCGACGTCTTATAAATATTTGTGTGTCGAGTCTACCTCTTTTTGGTAGCCCTGAAAAGGGCTGTTGACAAGAGGGGGTGGTTTTCACCACAGGCGCCCCCCCAAGACGTCGTGTTATTAACGACGACGCCGGTTGGGGTGTTTCGAGCGCAGTCACCCACCTCTCGTCAAATTTGGTAGAGGGGACGTGTCTTCTGGCGGATTTTCGGGGAGTTTTCTCCTTATTTTCTGCCTGATTTTTGCTTAGTGACACAGCTTCGTCTGTTTTTAGAGTGTAAGCTGGTTTTATTTGCTGTTTGGGAACTTTTTTTGTGTGTTCGCCAATTTGTACTGTAACCGAAAACTTATCTCTTTTAACAACTTTGAATGGTCCCGTGTAAGGACATTGCAGAGAGGAGAGCTGTGTGGGCACTCTGATATAGACATGTGTACATGTATCCAAATTTTTGGGCATGTTGACGGCATACTTCGTATTATTATGTTTAATATGCGTAGGTCGGAAGAAGAGAGGCTCAGAAAGGTTTGTAGAAGTGACGAAAATGTCTCCTGGGAGCGGCACGTCAATTCCGTAAACCTTTTGGAAAGGTGTAGTTTCCGTTGCTGGGTCTACTGCCGTACGCATGGCGAGTAGTACTTTTGGAAGGGCGTCGAGCCAATTTTCGTTTTGTGCTTTGAGAGCCTCTTTCAATGATCTATTTCTGCGTTCTACCATTCCGTTTGTTGACGGTTTGTATGGTAACGTGTGAGTATGTTTTACTCCGAGACGTTCCATAATGGAATTAAATAGATCTGATTCGAATTGTGTGCCCTGGTCACTTGTGATGTATTTAGGTACGCCTTTTGAAGCTACCCAAATATTGATAAAGGCGTTTGTGATCGTGGATGTTTCGATGTTGTTAAGAGGGACTGCCTCTAGCCAACCCGTTGCTCTATCGACCATCATTAGAATGTAACGTTTCCCTCCTTTAGCTAAAGGTAAAGGTCCGGTAATGTCAACGTGTACATGTGAGAATTTGTTAGCCGTTTCAAATTCGGAGTAAGGGAGCTTCACGGAGCGAGTGATTTTTGCTCGTTGGCAAGTCTCGCATGCTCGGACCCAGTTGGAGACATCTGCACGAAGTCCGTGCCAAAAATATCTTTGTTTTACTTTATACACTGTAGAGTGTATGCCTGGGTGTCCCAAATTGTGAATTTGGCTGATTATTTCGTGCCTTATTTCGTTTGGAATATAAGGTCTTGGGTGTCCTAGGTCTAGGTTACACCAAATCTCTCCTTGAGGGAATTCAACTCGTGTGAGTTTCAATTTGTCCTCTGCGTTAGGAGGAGAATGAATGTGTGCATTTGAGATGTGCAGTAGAAGATTGCACTCTATCGCAGCCGTAATTTGTGAAATTTCGGCTATGGGCGGACCCTCGTCAGTTTGGGTTGAAATTGATTTTGTTTGAATTTCAACTGGATCGAAGGGTCTGGAGAGTGCGTCGGCGACGACGTTGTTCTCTCCGGGTATATGTCGAATGTCACTTGTCATTTGAGAGATGTATGTTAGCCATCTCAATCGCATTTTAGAAAAATGTGCATTTTTCTTAAGCATCGTGCCTAGCAGAGGCTTGTGATCTGAGCAAATATGAAAAGATCGGCCGTCCAAGTCATTGTGCCAATGAATGCAAGCTTGGTAAACGGCGAACATCTCTTTGTCGAATGAGGCTTTATTCTTCCATTGTTCCGGAATTTCTTTACTGAAAAATCCCAATGGTTGGTAAGATTTCGAGCCATGTTTGTCTGTAATTTCCTGCTCCAGTGCCGCTCCGATGTGTGTATCGGATGCGTCGCAGACTATTCTCCACTCTGCTGTAGGGTGTGGATGAGCAATATTATGCAATGTAGCTTTTATCATTGCTTGTTTTAAGCTGTTGAAAGCTTTTTCTCTCTCTGATGTCCATTCGATAGGTGTTTTGTCATTTTTTTTGTTTGACTGAATGGAGTCATACAGAGGTTGTGCTGTGTGAGCGAATTTACTTGAGCAAGCTCGGTAGAAACCACACATTCCTAGGAATCTGCGTAGGCTTCGTACGTCTATTGGCCTAGGAAATTGCTCTATGGCTTCTATTTTATCTCGTTTAGGAATTATCCCTTCTTTCGAGATAGTGAAACCTAGGAAATCGACGGTAGGTTTTGAAAAAATGCATTTATCAAAACCTACTCGAAGTCCGTGTTCTCCTAGCCTGTCGAAAATTTGTTTGAGGTGGTTCATGTGTTCTTTATAATTTTTAGAAGCCACCAATATGTCATCTAGGTATACAAATGCGAAATCAAATTCTCGCGTGATGCTGTCCATGTACCTTTGCCATGTTTGAGCCGCTCCGGCCAAACCCATGCTCATTTTTTTGAACTCATAAAGACCGAAAGGTGTAATAATTGCAGTTTTATGAGCGTCATCTGGGTGCATCGGGATATGGTAATATGCCGATTTTAAATCTATTGTCGAATAGATTTGTGTATCATGTAAATTCGCTTGGAAAGAGCGAATGTGAGGAGGAGGGTAGGCGTCTTTTTTCGTTTTCGCGTTCAGGAAACGGTAGTCGCCGGTGATCCTCCATGACCCGTCTTTTTTTGGCACACAGTGTAACGGGGACGCCCATTCGGAATCTGATGGTGCAATTATGCCCTCGGAGAGCATTTTGTCAAAAGTACTTTTGACTTGAGCCCGTTTTTCGCCTGCCATGGGTCTTGCACGGAAGTGTACTGGTGTTCCTTCCGTGGTTATACGGTGGTAAACTCCGTTGTTTTTCCACTTTCCTTGAAGTTTGCTCATTTTATCATTGTATTTTTCAATGATAGAGCGTATGTTTTCGTCCTCCGTGAGCTGTACGTCCTCTGGTTGAGGACTGTTGTCACGATGAGGGATAGTAGCTGCTATTTGTTCGTCAGTGAATTTTTTGTTCATGACTGCAGCGATTTTTTGATCGGCATAGCTCTTTATTTTATCTTTATAGATGTATTTGTGTTTGACCCGTATTCCGATATCCCAAGACTCGAGGAATGGTATACCGAGGATCGCTAGATCAACTTTCGTGATCATAAAATCGGTGGTCATGTCTCCGAGGCCGATGTTAATTGTCGTGTCAGCACGCCCTAGTGTGTCTATAGGGGCGCCGTTAGCTGCTGTGAGCTTGACGTTGGACTTACGAATTTTTAAGCCCAATTTTTTGGTGACATTGTGGGGCAGAATGTTCACTTCTGCTCCCGTGTCAATGAGAAATTCAGTGCCATTTAGTTTGCACTTGAAAAAAAGCCTTTTATACTCATTAGTCTGCCGGTGTATAGGCTCAGATACACTGGCAGTTATTCGTTTTCCGAACTCTCTGCGTCGGAGGTTGGAACGGTACTTTCTTGTACCGATCTCTGAGTATTTTCGCTTGAAACCCAGGTTTTAGGCTGGCTTATAGGCGCTGCCTTTTTGATAGGTTTGGAGGCAGTATTTGCCTTCCAAGTGCAGTGTTCTGGGTCTGCACACTTGCGAGTTTCGCTACCGAAACGTGCGTGGTTTCGACAGACATAGGCCGTCGGTTTGTGAGGCTTACTCTCTACTTGCTGGGGTTTGAACTCAGCTTTTTGTGAGAGGGCCTTTTTGAAACCAGTCTTCGTGGGTTTCGAAGTAGATTCTACTCCTCGTATGTTGGGAGAGGGTTTTTCTGTTTTGTACGCGTGTAGCGTATCAGCTAGGTCGAGCCGGGCGGTCGTGGTAGGCTGTGCTGCGACCATGCCTCGGGCTTCGATAGGCAGAGTTTCGATCCACTTTTGAGTGATCAGAGCCTCTGAGAAGTACCCAACAGCCTTAGAGTACATTTCATGGTACTTGGTGCTGGGTTTTTTGGCGAGAGATGCGGGGTCCTCGAGTGCGAGGAGCCTGTCCTGTAAGGACAACCCGTATTCTCGTTGTAGGCGCTGTTTGGCCTCTTCATAAGGTGCGTGGGGTGCCGTGAGGTAAGCTGAGTCGATAGCTTCCCGCATTTCTTCCGGTACCCACTTGTATATAGCTGAGAAGCATTCGTTCTGCGTTCTCAGGTGTTTTCGCACGCAGTATTGATCGAACTCGGCGAGTGCACGATCGATATTCTTCTTTTGGAAGATTGGTCTTTGATAATCTCCCATTTCCTCCAAAAGTGCTCGAAAGCCACTTTGTGTAGAGGGTTGTTGAGTGAGATGTGGGGCGTATAGGCCCGGCGGGGGTCGCACGCCCGCAGTGATTCCCTGAAATCCACTAGCTTCATAAGAGGGAACGAAATGCTCCGTGTTAAGCCTGTTCAAAGGCGGGGTCACCATTTGTAGTGGATTTATATATGTTTTACTTGGTGTAGGTAGACCAAGTGGGACATTTATATTCTGGTTATGCGGGTTAGTCCCTGAGGTATTCCTGTAAGGAATGTGAGCGAAATCGCCAAGGTCAGCTTGCTTGGCGGGAGGAACTGAGGGTAGTTCGTGTCGCAGCCGCGTGGAGCACTGGGCTCGCATAGTGGGTGCTGGGTTCGATCGGTTTGGTGCTGAGCCGTTATGTAATATTCCGGCCTAAGATTTATATCTGTAGGAGGAATATGTTGGGCTTGGTTGAGGTACTGAAAAGTATCCTTTGTTTTTAGCACATTTGGAGTGTATTTGACACTCGGATCGGCCGGGTAGCCTTGTGTAGAATATCGTGGATATTCGGAAATCTTTGTCGAATCATGATGATTGACTTCAGAGCGGACTCGCTTGACAGAGCTTCTTTCCTTTGCTCTGATGTCAGGGTCCTACCTTGTAGTCTTGAAAAAGACTTCCTTGGACGATAAATTAGAGCGGATGAGCTGTGTAATTTATCGGCGTGCCCACAGCGGTCGGTGACGAGCCTAGTGCTACGAAACCCGGGCGACACGTCTCGGAACGTCCCAGCGGGCGTACGATCTAATGAGAATATCAATAGATGTACCGGGTGGCGCCCTGACAGAAGAACTACGTTGGGCAATGAGCAGGATGAATAATCACTGGACTCGTAGATGCCAATGCGAGATCTGTGTGGAGAGAAGGTAGGCCTTGTAGAAAGCAGTAGGAAGCCGTTCTGAGATGAACTCGGGAGCAGAAGGATCGTCAGCGTAGAGCGTGTAGAATCTTCGTACTTCAGAGTGTAGTCGTCGAGAGCGGAGAGTGGAATGAATTTCGGAGGGCTCCGAGCGGGGTAATTATAGGGAGGTGGCCGCCTCCTGCCGCCTCCTGATTGGTCCGCTTAATTTCGTTAATTCAACTGTGTAATCTCATTGGCTCGCACATTGTTTTCTCAGTATCTGCGAGTATGATAGCTGAGTTGGTTCTCCGGGGTGGTTTCCCCACGTCCGTCGCTGCGACGGGGTCCCCAGAGGTGGCTTACGAGCGTCCGTTGCGGAGACGACGACCTTGAGGTGTCTTCCCTGCGTCCGTCGTTTAGACGGGGTCCTCGGGTGGTTTCCCTGCGTCCGTTGTTCAGACGGGGTCCCCGGGGAGGCTGCTGGACCAGAGGTGGTTGCTTGCCGCCTCCTGGTTGGTTCGCCTATTGTCTCTCGTGTAATCAGTGTTTCTGATTGGTGAGTAGGCTTGTTAGAATTGTCCTTGTTAGTTTTAGAGGACGTTTGGTTTTCTGTTTGAGTTTTCTCATTCAAGGCGACTTGGTTCGAGATACTTGTCGCGTCTCTCTCGCCCAGTAAGTGTTTAGGGAGGTCGCCTTGTATGTTATTAGTTAATATTTCACTTTTGAGAGAGAATTTCGTATTTTCTCTCTGGTGAAATATTTTGTTTGACGGAGTTATAATTCGACGTCTTATAAATATTTGTGTGTCGAGTCTACCTCTTTTTGGTAGCCCTGAAAAGGGCTGTTGACAAGAGGGGGTGGTTTTCACCACAATTTTGATAGACAAACATGGAATCAAATTATCAAAAATAATTAGGAGGTACTCATACTTTATTATTATTAAACTAATCTTGTATTATTAAACTAATCTTGTGAAATTGAAGGCAGTTGAAATCCTATCATAACATTGTTTGAAGTTTCTAGCACAATTCTACGGACAGTTATCGTCTGGAATGACACATACATACATACATACATACATACATACATACATAAAAAAATGCGTTAAACTTCAGAATATGATTCAGAATAGCCTGAAACGGATTTCTGCGTAAAATGTTTTCAAAAATTCACATTCTACAAATTTTGAGGCGAGAGCAATAGCTTAATTTTCTTCAAAAACTCGCTAAAATGGGAAACTAAAATCCGGAGTTTTTTTTTTTTAACAGAATGTGTTTTTACCCAGGAGTGAAAGGGTTTGAAGGATGAAGAAAAGTGTTTAATGCGTGGTATTTTTTTCAAACTACTGGACCAAAATTCAGATCATAACTCAAATATGTAGGTACATATGGGATAGATGGCCACGAATGAATATATCCCGATCTCGTATACTTTCAAAACAATAATAGTGACAACTGGATATATTTCATTTCAAAAAATCGAGAATTCTGTATCTTCATCCATTATTGTCTTCAATATAAGGGCAAGACCTATGACAGGAAATAAGAGCACAAACTTGAATGTGAACATAGTAGAAACCCCCTTACTAATTTGACGATTGAATCAATTGGTGTGATTACAATGGAATTTTTCTGTCAAGAAAAAGAGTTTATTATAAATTTTATGACTTTTCATAGATGGACAAGAAAAGCGTAGTTTGATGTTTTATTTCACACATTTTCCCTTCAATAAGATCCGACATCTTTTTAGATTTATGATCATTAAGGTATAAAAATTATGTAGATACCTACCTAAGTAGGTAGCTGGGAAATTCATTAATTTGAAATATTTTCTTTTAGTAGGTGCCAAGGATGTTCCTATGTTAATAAATGATGTCAATAAATTATTTTTTGACTAGTGATTTGCTCAGTAGATCATAAAATACGGAAATTATAGACTTTGCTTGCGTTTTTCTACTTTTCTTCTCATGAATGACTACAAAAATGTTGGTGTAACCTCACTATGTGGAAAAGGTCTAAATAAATTTAAACATGTTGATGAATATGGTTTTATATAGAAATTCATGTCAATAATATTGTGCATGCATGAAACTTAAGAATGCATGATGTTTAGTACGCGACATAGACAGAGAGCCACTTCAATCCGCACAGCTCCGCGGCGCTGCAGGTTAACTGCCTTAAAAGTTGAAGGGGCTATTAGAAACGTCACCCCAGTATTTCTGTTTTTTCTCCTCTTTTGATTTCCATTGTTTATGAGTAAATCTAGGTGAAACAGACACATCATTCGAATTTTGAGTGCGCCAAAATGCTCAAGTACGTGCAAAAATACAAATATCGTGTTTTGGCAGATATTTAATGCCATGTTAATACATAGTATATGATTTTGGGGTGTTATCTCACGTTTTTCAGGATCACGTATTGATGTTCATTTATAAACATCTATTCACATGTAAAAACACATTTACCCATTAATTTCCCTCAACATCGGAATGTGCTCAAACATTTAGTTTATTTGATGTTTTCCCAAGTTGGTATTGCGATTATCAATAAACAAACATCTTTCTGCGATTCTGCAAGCAATTGAGTACTTGCACAAACTCGATATTTTACATTTTTTGCACTTTTTGCACGTAATAGCACGCGTTTTCGCTCACTCAAAAACTGAAGTGATGGATCATAATATTTCTGGATTTCTGAAATTTTTGAAGTTGGCGGTAAAAACAATGAAGTAGGTATCGTGTCAGACTTTTGTTGTTGGCTACTTATTTAAGAGAATAAAACCAAGTTCATAGTTAGCTGGGCACCCTGCATATGGCATAGAAATGAACATAAGTGAAGAGACCTGTATTGTGGGGTATGATCCTTCAACGCTGCAAATTATTACGCAAAGGTCTACTATCATCAATACAGGAAGGGAGTGAGCTGATCCAGTGATAATTATTTGAGGAGTACGACAGGGCTGTCCTTTGTCGCCCACTTTATTTACCATATATATATATTGAAAATATTGTATTGCAATGAAAACTGAAAATTGACTCTGGAATCACCTCTGTCTTGGAAATACTATCATTAACACTATGCTTTTGCCGATAACCAAATGGTGCTGCTGGGCAACGAGAATAATTTGCAATGTGCCATCCACCATCTGAGTAAAATAAGACAGCATTATAAAATGTGCAGTTCCACTTCCAAAACAAAAGTCTTGGCGTTCCAGGGTATAGAGCCCGTACGTTCCACGATAGTTGAAAATGGTACCGTATCAGAAGAAGTGTCTCATTTCCAGTTTTCGGGATGTGATGTTAGCTACAAGTATGACAATGACGTATCCCAGATGCTTAAGAGATTCCAAATGATGTGTGGTACAATTCACAGGTCTCTTGGCCGGAAAGCAAATAAGGAGGTGGAGCTTAAGTTTTATAAAGTAATAGTTACTCCTGTCTAGCTCTATGGATGCGAATCGTGGACGGATTCAGGAAGCTACCAACGGATTCAGACGGCTGAGATGCGGATTTTGAGAAGGGTGAAAGGATGTAGGTACTCTTTGAGACCAGCTCAGGAAAGAGCCGATCTGAACATCTACTCCGTTGTCGGAGCGATCCATGACTGCCATAGAGATAGACCGTCTGGGAAGCGGAATGTTGGACGCCCTAGGAAGCACTGGCTTTATTGAAGACGGAACAAGATGAGCAAAAGCTTAATCCATGTAGTGAAGATGAAGGAAAATAAAGTTTATCATTCCTATACGGTAAACGGGAACTGAAAAAATCGTGGCTGTTCATAAGTTTCCGCTATTGGGAGGGACCTCTCAATAGGGGTCATTATTCGCTATGGAGATACCCCTCCCATTAGCAACCAATTACTTCCACTATTAAGAGTTGGTAAGAGGGCCAGAAAGAGGAATTTCTGTGCCCTTACTCAATTAAACCACTCCAAGCAATGCTTATCTATCAGATAATTTTTTATTGTGATATCTCACAATGATATCATGAATATAATAATATGTGATAATTTTCAGATGATATTTCACACAATATAGAAGTGATGAGCTCATGATTCATGCACATATGTATGTCTGCGCTTTAGTACAAAAAACAGCAAGGCAATGAATCCCGAAAAACCGTGCTCGTAATCAATCTCGTAATGGGAAGGTCGATGAGGAGGGAGGATGGCAAGTTTAATTAAGTTTTTACTCTTTGGTCCTGATCAAATCGTGGTGATGGAAAGTTCAAGCCAGGAAGAAATAATGTCGATGGCTTCGAAATGGTTCCTAATCGGTTAATTGAACAACCGAAGCTTCGCACCTCCAGTTGTGGTGGTTAATATGGGACTACAGAAAATAGAAAACAGGTTGTTTCTATGTTCTGTGGATGGGACTTATTCCATAATGCCCTTACGCGTACGCCCCTGGAGGAACTCTACGCCTCTACATCCTTCGATCCTCAACCCATAAGTATATTGAACATTCTTCAAGTGCAAAACTGTACCAAGGAAGTGAATAGAAACTTCTACAGCTATACATATATTTGAAAATTCACAGTAATTAGGTAGAGATCGTACAGATTTAAGAGGTTCAAAACTCTTGCTCCGCAATCCGAGATCTTGTTCTTGCACCTCTAAGGTCTGATTAGCCATAATTACATTTTCAACTGAGATCGACCAAGCTTCATATAGTTTAGATGAACCATACAACCATAGTTTCATATATATTTCCTATTCTTTTCCGTCCTTTAGCAATGAGTCAAGTTGATAGTAGTTTCTTTCAGTGCTCGAGTGCAAACTTCATTCTCAGTTTCTACACCAAGTTGATACGATATTGTGTATGTATTGAGTATACCGGTAAGCAAACACGTCACAAGCAACTCACAAGCTAATATACAAATCAAAATCCGTACAATCTCTACCGGTTTCGATGTACTAATGTCGGATTTCTGAAGTTTTCCTTTCTAAAATATAAATATAGAGCCCCCACTTCCCTTAAAAAACCCATATTACAGTTGGTACCTACTAATAATTGTTTGTTGTACTAACAGCATGCGCCAGAACACGATATGGTTCGAAGAACCGGTGCGTGGCCGTATCTGTGCCAAACGGAAAAATGGTGGTGCGGCACCGTGGTCGAGTCGGCCGATTCATCTGCGACTCCGGCTACAAGCTGATCGGTGATAAAATTGCCACATGCCACGAGGGCACTTGGGACACGATGGCCCAATGCGTCAAAGGTAGGTCCTCTACAATTACAATAAATCCGTATGAGCTCTACATTTTTGGATTCATTAATAATATAATAAACTCATTCATAACTAAATGCACATTCCAACACAGTTGTGTCGTTAAAACGAACCACCCTCCAATCAATTATTTGAAAAAAATTGATGGATTATACGCATCAATAACTTTACCTGCAATGAATTCGAATAACAATGGCAGCATCCACATTGTCTACAATTCAATGCAAAGTCCGATAGTCAAATTTGTTTGCATGGAACTGATCACTCCTGATTTGGATATATGTTTGTTGTAGTTTTGAGAGGCTTGACCTTTGAAATTCACGTAGGGAGATCAATCTTTATTGGTTCAAGGTGAATGTCATGGATGTTTTCTTGTTTTTTGACCTTGAACTAAGTCCATTTGAAGAGGTCAAGTAGAAGTACGAAAATGTTCAGTTTTGTCATTAAATAAATTAATTATATTACAATATTTAAAATTTATTTTATTACATTATTATTCAATGTTTCTTATTAGTTTCACATGACACATAAGTGCTTGCTCCAAGATCTTGTAAATTTCATTAATTTTAATACTAAAATTAAACCCCCCCCCCCCTACCTTCAACAACATGTTAAAAGGTATAGCAGTGACAAATTTACAACTAAGACAAGAGGATGGGTCCCACTAACCATTGATATCAATAAAAAGACTTATCTAGAGCTCTGACGAGGCCAATGAAGGCGAAAGCGCTTAGCCAATTAAGTAATACGTGAAGCTAATCTCTTTTTCTCACCCTCAACAACTCTAGGAAATAATTGAGCGAAAAACATAATTTTAAAGTGCAAGCTGTAGAGCTGTAAATGATAGATTACAGGTATTATAATATGTGTTATAGAATATACTGTAAGCTTGAAATCGTTGTGTTTTCAGACATCGATTCATTTGGCTGTGTTAGACACAGGGTGTACTATAAGTACCTATTAATAAGAATCTACCTTCACAATTTCAGATGTCGAATGCCCAAAAGTGATGCCGAAGGTCAAGAACGGGAAAATGGTACCTTTTAGCTACGTGTACTTCAAAGTATCTTGCAACCCAGGATTCAGGGTCCCCGATGGAATACAGTCCATCTTTCCGTGCGAGCAGTTTTTCGATCCAGAAATGAAGCCTCCAGTTTGCCAACGTAAGACGCTATATTCTGCTAGAAATTTTCTACGGATAAAGGATAAGTGAGTGAAATAGTTTCGGAATTGATGCAATTTACAAGAAATGAACTCCTTTACGTCAACCTTTATATAGTGTCGGAACAGAATATTGATTGCGAAGTAGATGTTGGTGAAGTACATTGGGCCGAATCGAAACAATTAAAAATTTAATCCTAATCTGAACATAATTATTATTTTCAGATAGTGAAACAATATGATTCAATAAACATTGATTGATTTACCGAATGTTACACGAACCCTAACGTTCATACGTGTGAAGATCACAATTCTAGTGGAGATTCTACCGAATAATATTCAGTTGGTAATAAGGCATTCATTTTTAAGCTAAATCTTACACGTAAGAATGTTGAGAACATTTTAATGTAAAATAATGTAAAAATTGAATTTAATGTAAAATATAATGATAAAATAGGTATTGACTATTAAGATACAAAGTTTAATATGAAAAACAGCTGATCCTAAATTTTTTCAAATAAAACAATACTAAAGTTTTAGTCAGAATCTGTCGAAATTTTCGGGGATTGTTTGGGTTGGCTCCAAGTTGGTTCCCTATCAATGCATTGTCGTCCGATCGATAGTGGCATGCGCTTGCACGAACGTGAATTTCCTATAACATCAGTTTCTCTCTATCTATTTTTTTGATTTGGTTCAAACTCGGAGGGTAGTTTTCACTATAGGTGTGTCAAAGAAGTGCCCAATCAATTTTTTTTTTCAAATGATTGCGTTTCAGAGCCTACTGAACAAATTTGGTTCCGTGCTGTCTGTCTGTCTGAACGTTGACATTTCCTGAAACAGCCATAACTTCTACAATGGATCCGATTTTGATGAAATTTTCAGGGGTATGCGGGTTAAGCTCTAAATGGTCTCCTATCAGTTCCATCATGATCGAATCAACGGTAGCCTCTGCGCAGGCGCAAACAAAATTTTCTTGTTTCGGTCATAACTCAGGCAATTGTGAACGGACTACATCCTGGATGGTCCCATATTAAAATCAAAATTTTCCTTATTAATTTCATTTATTATATGTACCATTCAGCTTCCAATTTCCCACCTTATTAATTCCCTGATGCCAGAACCGGTCGTTTCTAGTTTTCTGGAATTTAATGGTGACGTACTGTGAAGGTCACGAGGAAGCTCATGTGCCATTTCCTTGGCAGTGTTTTTTATTTAGTTCAAATTCGAAGGGTAGTTGGGTATAGGTGTCAAAGAGGTGCCCCATGCATTTTTTTGGTGATTGGTTGTGTAGTTCTATGAATTAAATTATGTGTAGTTAATGAATGAAACTAAAGATCGTTGATACACGTGAAACTTGTGACAGAGTTCCCGTCAGAATCCCAGAGAAAGCGTTGCCGTCGCTCCATTGGAAAACAACGGGCGTCGCACGCCTCTCCTCGTGTTCTTGAGAAGCTGAGTTTGGCGTTGGATGGGTGATCCAGGTCCTGGAAATCCAATCTACTCCGAACATAGCTCATTAATGCTATTAGTAGGAGTGGGTATCTCTGTGACAGGATACTGTCATTCTCCTCTACCTCTTTGTCGAGAATTAATGACCCCATTGCACCTCTGCGGGGCTACCTAAATCCCTGATATGGTAGCAGAGCTTGGTTAGGATTATGCACGGCTAACGCCTAGTAATCCTATCCACTATTTTTGGGGCGTTAAGGTAATTGATATATGTTCTTTTGTTCTAAAAACTGTCCCCCAATCAGTTTTACGTCCACTGCGGTAAAATAGATCAGAATGTGTATAGCTTGGTGGTCTCGATGCTCGCAAGCTCACACCTAAAAACTACATTACATCAACTAGTCAATCCCTTAGTAAAAATACAGATTAGTTGGACATACAGGTCAGAATGAATGAATGTTAGTGAATTAACGGAAAAGGTCCTTTTTTTTTATTTTTAACAAGTACAAGTTTTAATTTTATGGATAATTTCATTAATTTCAGAAAAATAACTATCGTTCTGTTTCTATAGAAAATTTTTTTGCGGTTGTATAACAGAAACAATCGTGTACGGTCGTATAACGAAAAAGACCCCTATTTTTTGGACTATGAACTCTATGAATTGTAGACAAGCGAATTAAATCGTTCTTTGCACATTTGTTTAGTGACCGCTGAGCATTTTTGTGACTTCGAAACCGACATGTGTAGATGGAATAACACTGTACCATATTTCCCATGGATTAGACAACAAAACGCTACGCCCAGCCATGCGCTACGGACTGGGCCTGACGGCGATCACACCTACGGAACAGGTTGGTATACATTACCTATAATAATAAATACATAACATGTATACACTACAGGGTGCCCCCGGAAATAGGTAATTTGTTGGGTCGAATAGGTCGGTAAATCCCGTTTTCCTACATGAAATTGATGCAACACCGACTTTTTGATTTAATTTTTTTTTTGTATTATAGCATTTCCAAATTGAATTAACGGTTTTCCACATCAAATTAACGGTTTTTCATTTAAAATAAACGGTTTTGGGGGCCAAATTAAAAATTCATCACCTATCCAAGTTATCCATTGAGGTAAAAAATAAAATAAAATAAATATATATTATAGAACGGCAATGCAATATCAAAAATTCTAACCAGAATTATGCCGCAAATTTATAATATATACTATTTATTAGCACAACTTTAGGATCTTGAGAGTCGGTCAGGATAATAAAATTCTGGTCTTCAAAGCCAACGTTTCGATGTATTTATACATCATCATCAGGGCTACAACAAGATGAGATTCCAAAAGTCTATTTATTAATTGAACAGCTGTTGTTTGACTCGTTACATTATGACCAACAGACCAATAATTATTAATTTTTCTATTGGTCATAATGTAACGTGTCAAACAACAGCTGTTCAATTAATAGACTTTGGAATCTCATCTTGTTGTAGCCCTGATGATGATGTATAAATACATCGAAACGTTGGCTTTGGAGGCCTGAATTTTATTATCCTGACCGACTCTTAAGATCCTAAAACTGTGCTAATTATCACCTAGTGGTCAAAAAACTAAACCATATTATACTATTTAGGTATTCTCTTTTCTAATCACTGCAATACGACTTGTAATGTGTAGAGATCCAAATTTTTGTAAAGCCGTTAGTTTGAAATGGAAATGCGTTAATTTGAAATGGAAAAGCGTTACTTTATTTGGAAAACCGTTAAATCAATACGGAAACCCGTTAAATCAATATGAAAAACCGTTAAATCAATATGGGAAAACAGTTAATTCAATTTGGAAAACCTACATACAATCTATACTGTATAATTGCATAATGTAGCAACAATGATTCTGGGTGTCTTACGAAATATGCACCAGCGTGCAGTGGGCAAAATCTCAAAAAACCTTGTGAAAATGAAAGTAGCTTAAGAAAGAGGACATGAAAGAACTGGTTCAGATCATTTGACTCTCAACTCGATAGCTAGCAATACGCGCCTGCTCACAAGTGCCACCTTTGTTAGCGAATTTTCGTAGAAAATGAAGCTATTGCAATGGCTAGGAAAATTTTAAAATAAAAAGGTTTGGAAATTTTTTTCATTGAAATCGGTTTTGAAGCTTTCTGAAATGATTCCTGCAGTTTTTGTTCTATTCACTTCCAGGTCACTACCTGTACATAGAAGCTTCTGGCTTGGCAAGCAACGAAGAAAAGTTTGCGAAGCTCGTACGGCGGTTCTGGAAAGTGGACACGCCCGAAGTTTGCTTCGTATTTTGGTACCACATGTACGGATTTAATACAGGTGAGAGCTTATAATCATATAAGGTCAAAGGTACTAAACGAAAAGATTAGGTACCAAGTTTCGATCGAGATATCGAAATTTTTGTGTGTATTTCCCATTGTCCTTAGCAACTTGGATTTCAGTATTTCCCAGTAATTTGGGATACTTTAGGTGCATTATACTCAGCCCCTGTTGAGCCGATTTTAATATTTTTTTAAATTTTATACGTCCACTCTTCGTTTTTCAGTGTAAATTAAAAAATCAGTAAAAACTACGAGGAAACCCGTGCTTTGCACGGGTACCCGAATCCTTTTTTTCTTAAACTTGCGTTTTTGCTCTCCTGAATTCTGGAAATTGAATTTTATGTAAATTCGGGATTCCACTAATCGGTCTCGATATGCCAAACAGATAGGAAAAATAGATTTCGAATAGCTGTAATAGTTTCGGAGAAAAATCTACCGAAAGGTCAAAAAACGTTGTTTCGAGAAAAACGCGTTTTTGTTTTTCCATACATTTTTCGACGTTTCCATGTCTTGTGTGTATTGGATCGTGGTTTGTGACTAGTGGACTAACACGTGGATCTTTCATTACTTATCAGTGTCTTTTCTACCTGTACTTATTTCAGTTTTCTTCATTATTCTATTACTACACTGTGTAGCCAGGGAAAAAGGTAATGCGAAGGCTACTCGCGTTTTCCTAGTTTCCTTGACAACATAATTACAAATCAAAATATATTCAGCTTTTAAATTTGTACCTATAAGTACCTATGTACTTTTGATATGGCACCAAACTATTTCTATTGCGTACTTTTTCTATCATGCCGCGAGTTGGTAAAATATTCATAAACCGTGTAAATCATGGACGTGAAATGGTCGAAGAAGAGCGATTTGTTGGTTAGGCGAAGATTGATGGTTGGATTTGGTTTGCATGATTACGAACATTTTGGGTATCAAACTTGATTATGAGTGGTCTGGCTTTGTAAGCAGTGTATCTAGACGGAGAGAGAGAAAAGGTATAACCAATATTCGCAGTGGATAGCGGGCAACTAAGCTGAGACAAGCAGCTGTGAGCGCACTTGCATGGTCATTTACAATTGTTTCCGTTGATGCAATAATTAAGTGCAATATACCAAAATCTTCAGAAATAAATACTAAATACACATTAAGATACAATAGGGATATATATACATACATATATACATATTCTTTCTTTGGTACTGAACCTCTGAACCTCGTCAGGATAAGAAGACCCTGAGTTCAATATGCTAGTTTTGGCGAATCGCTCTCGAGCCTAGCGAGGCACTGGTTGTGGAAGTATTGTGATAAAAGTAATTGAAAATATAAATAGTCTTCAAAAATTTAAAATTCCACTTGCTTTGCGTTATAGTCGTGCTTTAACATGGTTTCGTGACCGTATGTGTACCTTTAATCCTTGTACTGATCAAATCAATGGGTACTAACTAAGCTAACTAACTAAACTAACTAACTAAGCTCGAGGTGAAAATTTTACCCGATGGGAAGTAAGTCCTGTGCACACCAAAGCAAGATCCCGTACCGCAACGTAGGGGTGACTGGCACTCGAAATAAGGGTTGCGCATCAGTTTAGAGGTATAGTGCAGAATATAGAGTATAGGCAATTAATTGGCATAGAGCTTGAGGGGAGCTAAAAAAAAAGTGATAAAGAGTTGATAAAAGTTATAACGAAGTGAAATCATGGGCAGGAGGTGTAGGAGCTTGGAGGCAGAAGGGAAAAGAAGGGGCCTGACCAACGAATGCACTTGATAAAAGGATTAGGGATCAAACATGATCTCTGTACACAACATATTATGTGCAAACCTGAAATAATTGTCACATGCATGGTTTCCACAAGTTGTTATTTTAAAAGTCATCAATCACCGGTGGATGAATTTATCCAGTGTATTCTTAAAATAAACATGACAACAGTTTTGACCCGATTTCGAGAGGGTTCTCGGCGATTGTACGCATTGAGTTCAGAAGGTCATGATTGAATTTCATTGTTCTCGGTTTAATGGCGGCATAATTGCAAATTCTACTCAAATCTGGTACCTAGTAACTATTATTACACTATAAACATCATACATAACGAAGGTGCTTAGGTACACAATTTTGAGAAACTTCTTCAAAGCATCAAAATGGCTTATTGTCACGTTCCAGGTACTCTCGACGTCTACGTCGATTTAGTGAAGGTATTTACGAAAACTGGAAATCTGGGAGACAAATGGAGGAAAGGTATCATACAGAAGTTACCGTCGGATCGAGACTTTTATGTAAGTACATGAGAGTGATCAATATCGGTCATCTGTAACGTAGAGTACGACCTGTGCATTACATTATTAATAAATTTGATAAATATAATAATGTCGATGATTTTTAGATTTCAATGGTGGCTACGACAGGTAACGGGTATGCAGGCGACATTGCGATTGATGACATTGGTTTAGTGAATAGCACGGATTGTACCAAGACACTTCTGAGTAAGCATTATTCAATTATTTCCTAAATGATATGGGGTCAATAAAGACAAAGTTGGTGATTTTTTCAAATCCATCTTCTGTTCTCTGGTCTATAAGCTATTACCATAACTTCACCCCCTGATAATTTGATACAAATTTTTATGGTCTCGGTGGTCTCTATTCACCACAGTTTACGTAACCATATTTGTTCTTTACCGCGTGGGAGAAGACAGGCATACAGTTACGAGTATAATGAAATATTTTACGTATTCTCGAAAATAATTAAGGTAAACCCTTTAAAAGTTAGTCAAATCGCCAGTAGGTGGGGATAGGTGTGAAGCAAGAGCCATTTTTCACTTTTTGATTTTTCAGCAGAATCAATCTTTTGGTCTTAGAGACGTTATCGAACCTAGATTATTTACAGTGAAAAAAGCTGAGCTCCTCTTTTAGTTCAAAGTTCACATGGTAATACAATAGGTACCTTAATTTAACAAAGATTCATTATTGACATTTTAAAATTAAAACATGCCTTATCAAACAGGTAACACCTCTAATAGAAATAAAATAGTGAAATCAGAATATATACTCAGCTAGGTTTTCAAACTTAGGTATGTGAAAAATGTAGAGTGATCAACTCATTGATGACATTCACATTTTAAAGAACCTGTAGGTACCTCTACGGTAAAAATTCACAAAGTTTTACATTTTTGCCAGAATAGAGATAGTGAGACTATCTCTATAACTATCTCTCAGTGGGCTCTCAAATCAAATGAATTGAAATACACTTTATTGTACAGTGAAATAATAATTTCCATAATGGTAAAAGCAACAACTCATTAACAACTTTGACTGTTCCTCCCCTATTTCTTGCCATCCAGGAAAAACGACTTTCTAATAGTCGAACAGACTAAGCAGAACAACCGCATGAATCTACTTATAATAATTCTACACCCACGGTGGTATTAAAACTTTATTAATATCCTGTGAAGGTTTATTATAGGTACGTAATACATTTATTATAAATAGTACAGTGATTTTCGATGCTTTTTGAACTCTTTTTCTGATGAAAATCGCTACAAATTATTTCTGTATTGAATAGCCCTTCCACGCAGAACACTTTGCCATATTTCTTAAACGAAGTCTATTATACATTATCTGAATATAACTGCAGTGTAGATCAACCGAGGAGAAATTAATCAAATACCAACTTAAAACTAATGGGACTACTACTTAAAATAAATTACTTTCCCACACTTCAGAGTCCTAAACTTACCTATAGTAGGTTATACGCTACAATGGCGTGAACACCTAGAAGATCCTACCTACTCTATAGTTGTATCATTGTCTCATATATGTTGTTACCTTTTTCACCTACTTAAATGTTTATGGAGTACCGGGTATTCATCTTTCTATTTTCATTTCTGAATTTCAGTTGAAACTTCCTGCAAAAACCGGTGTTTCGAGTTCGAAACAAACTCTACGCTGTGCAAGTGTAGCTCGGAATGCCTCATAGAATCAAACTGTTGTCCGGATTTTGTGCAGATCTGCGGTGCTGGTAAGTGACTTGATCTAGGGAAGGTGGGCCGCGAGTTCAAAATCCAAGATGCTGACTATATTTGCTTTCTCACAAACGAAGGTAGGGAAGCTTTGTGTTCGAGCAAGAAGTCGAAAAAAATATTGTCCTCCAAAATAAAAATTTCTACTTGCTTTTTGCGCTTTAGATCTTGCTGATTAGGGTTGGTTCCGTGTCTGTCTGCCTAATGCCTGTCTGTGGTAAATCCTTGTCACGTCCAAAACTATACCAAGCGTTAGCCCGATTTTGGTGCGAATTTCAGGGTGCGAATTACTTCCTATATAGTTCTCTATAAAAATTTCATTGGCGTTGAACTAATAGTAACATGTGCGTATGCGCAAACGTGAATCTCTTAAAACTTTCTTAAAAGCTTTCTTATAATTTCATCCCGTCGTTCAAACTCATTGTGGAGGGTAGGGAAGGGGAGGGGGGGGGGGGGGGGGGGGGGGGGGGGGGGGGGGGGGGGGGGGGTGGGGGAGGGGGAGCTGGGTATGCATTACAGGATGGTGCCTTATAAATTGTCACAAAATTAATTAATTACTACTGCGCATGCGCAATACTAATTTTGGTTGACACTGGCCAAACACCGAGGCTCATGAACTGATTCGGATGACGCTTTCTGGGATTGTATGAGCTTGCTCTTTAATGGTCCCCTACGATTTTCATTTCCATCTGATCAATAATAATGTGTGCGCAAGTGCTAACGTGAATTTCTTAAAACATGGATTTCTCATGATCTATTGGCCCAAGATCTGGAGAAGAAAAACTCATCTAATTAGGCAATTCTTATCGGAACGGCTGTTCGCTCTTCAGGATTGAACTTGCGGCTCTACAATTCCTATGTACTTGAGTGAGTATGCTGAGCATGGTCTGTTGAATGGAAACACCACAAGTGTTATTTTTTCTTTATTTTAGACGCACCGAAATCGACTGCTTCAACAGAAATTCCAGAATCAACGTATGAAACATTGATATCCTCATCAGACGTCGGCTACTCTACGACAGAGGTGGATTCCGTTTCGACCTCAGAAGGAAGCTCTACGTTTTATCCGAGCTCTAGTGACGAAGGATCCACTCCTAGTGAACCAAATGATAACTCTGTTACTGTCCGAGAAATGGGAGAATCCTCGTCTCAGGAGACTTCTGCTACAGCGTTCACTGATTCTATGGTTATTGGTGAGCGATCGGAAGAAACGAATTCTGTTATCAAAATTACTGAGACTCCAAAACCAGCACCAAGGTATACAAGGCCTATTACAAGGTATATTACTAAGACAAGGCATATTATACGAAGCAACTATTCGGATGCAGTTGGCACATCTGCACAAAGTAACCTTGGGGTAGAATCTACACCACCGCCTCATACCTCGCCCATGATTTCAACACTATCCAACCAAGATTTGTTTACCTTCGAAGACGATATTGCTCGAACAGCTGACGGTGGTAATAGTGAGCCAGAACACTTCACCCCCACCTCTCTGACGGAACCATCTACTATAAAATTTCACCTGAAAAAAGATTTTACTACTTCAAATGATTCAATCGCTGTTGTTACAACTGAAATCCTTGAGTATGACACGTTGGGTATTGATATGTCTACAAAATCGCAGTTTGTTCCGAATCATAAACCTTCATCAGTTTCTAGTTCTAGTGTGACACAAACGAATTCAACTTCATGGCCTCCCTACGCAGGCACATCTGTAACCTTACAAGAAAATCAGTCAGCGCATTCCGACGTTCCAATTTTTACGAATACGGTTGTGTCGACCATAATTCCACCTTCCACTGAGGCTGTAAAGACATTAGGAACTACTCCACCGTTAAAGATGATGGAGGAAAGCACATCAACCACGAAAACTACCGAATCCACCATTACAACTGTGCAAGAAACTAGCAAAATTATAACGCATAATGTCAACGATAACACATCCCATGCTCACTCATCAAGTACCTTTGCCGCGAAAGAAGAAAACCAAAATATCGACGAAGCAACCGAGCCCGAAACGTACACTTGGGAGTCTTGGGAAGAATTCACTTCTAGACCAACCAATAAGAACGCTGTAAAACCTTCTCTAGGGCCTTATAAGCGAAGAATGACTTATGTGCCGAAAGGTAAATTATATGATACTAATTAGGTATATTTCTGAATCAAAATAAAATGTGTACCTACCTGTAATGTTATGACATTATTAGAAGAGTAGAGTATCACTTAGGCACCTCCTCGTTAATTAAATAGACAAATTGCGGTAATCTTATGTCCTTTAAAAATTCAAATTTTTAATCGTGTTTTTGCGTTTCCGAGTATCCAGAAGTAGAGCCCATTTTGATTCGCTATGTCTGTCTATCTACGTGTCTGCGAATCGTAATCTCAAGTATTATAAGTTTGACCGATTTTCATGATATTTTTGGGATAATGCGTGTATGATATTGGCCGTGGGCCAATTCACATGTGCAAACATAAAGTCCTTACAAAACAAGACCTTCGGAGCAATAACTGAA
Organism: Adelphocoris suturalis; assembly: GCA_030762985.1. Classification (NCBI taxonomy): domain Eukaryota; kingdom Metazoa; phylum Arthropoda; class Insecta; order Hemiptera; family Miridae; genus Adelphocoris; species Adelphocoris suturalis. Next base: position 103,731,497 of record CM061044.1, on the reverse strand, counting down.
AACTAGTGGAACATATTGGGGAAAATTGAAGTAAGCTCAACACTTAAGTAGTCATCTGAAAAAAACTGCGCAGATGAACGTATAACACTCAGTTCAACTTCATAGTTTGTCTGAGCACAAAACTGATTAAAAAGCTGTAAAGCTGACTGAATTTGAGGTGTGAAGGCTACTTTCAGTTTCCCCCTCATTTTCATTTCAGTTCTCAGTTTGTGAATAGAAGGTGGCCGTTGTGTCGCTGGTTTGACTAACAGTTGGAATAAGCTGGACATTGATTGTCCCACGATTTCGGTAATCCTCAATGAAGGAGGACGAAGTGCATATTTTCTCTTGCTAATTTCAGCACAGCAGTGGGCGGGAAACTACTCATTTTATCTGAGAAAATAAGAAACTTTTTCACAGGCCGGAGTGAACCTGCGAGAAGTGCGTGCAGTTTCCCCAGTTATTCGCTCAGACGTGTCGTCATACGGTATAAACTAAGCAGGTAAACTGAGTGTGTAAATTTAAGCATGCAAACAGCACACAGGAAGGTAGACATACTTACAATCATTACCAGTAGCTCTCCTGCTTGCAGAAGCAGAAATTTGAGCAAGATATGACGACTAGGGCATGAGGAAACAATGCTTGGAATAATTTACGTTTGCGCATGCGCAGAGTATTGAGTCACGAACGATGGAACATCCCCTGAAAAGTTCATCCGAATCGGATGGAAACTGTGGAATATAAGCTTGTTACAAGGATTTGAGGACACACGACACACACACACACACACACTAAGACAGACAGACACGGAACCAAAGTTGTTCAGAATGGTCTAAAACGTAAAATGCGAGTGGAAATTTTGATTTTTGAGACCAAAAATGTTTTTTCTAATATCCAATTTTTGGAGGGGAAAAATTATTATTATTATCATTTGCTGCCAACTCCAAGGGACGAGCTCTCACAACTCAGTTCCACCTCTCAAAAAGTTCCTTATGTGTGGGAACTAGTCGCAAGAAATTTTAATGAGAAAGGGTCGAGAAATGATAGCAGAAAAAAACCTCTCAGTACCTACTCTATTAAAAAAAAAAAAAAAAAAAAAATCTTTTTGAGAAATTCACTTGTCAAGTTGAGATATGAGTCATAACTTCGAAAATACCTATCTATATATCACACAGCTGTGCATAATAGGGATTAATTCCATTGCTTTAAACAAATTCGTTATCTTGAATGATTTGCTAAACTGTGCTCATATTCGTAGAGGGTTCAACCCGATTCTTGCCTCCCAGGCGATGAGTACAGTCGAATTGAAACGGTAGTCAGCACAACGTTTGCATTTAAGACCTAAAGAGCTATTGACAGACCTCTGAATTTGCCCCTCAGGTATCCAGTAAGCGACTTGCCGAGGCAAGGAACCTAAAATTATACCCAGAGACTATTATGCAATGTATTAGTTCCCTCATTAAATTTTTGTTGTTGATTTTTTGACCTTTTACACATGTCTGATGCACTGTGTGCCGCAGCAAGCGAAGGGCGCTTTCTGTTTTGGGAAGCTCATTGATAATAGTGGTATTATAGAATTAGGCCGTAGAATGAAAGAACACACACTGTGAAAGAAGCATTTATTAGTAGCTTCAATGTTGATAGTAATCTTTTGAGAAAAGAACAAACATTACAATATTACACAATAAAAATTATACTGCCTTCGGAAATTTTGCGCCTTCAAAAGCTAGGACTTTAGCCCACCTCCGGGAGAAATCCCAAACAACAGGAAGACTGAGAGAACACCGAGGTTATTTGCAATACCATTTCATATTCTCATATATTCAAATAGTGAGAAATCAAGTGGGTGAGTTCAAATGTCTAATTTTTTTTGTCCAATGGGGAGTTCAAATGGGAAAAATCCTAAACGAAGTCGGAGAGAACTCAGAGAATATTTGCTATACCATTTTATATATTAACACATTTAAATTTTATTCGTGCTCCAGATAAGAGAAACTCATGAGTTCACGAGAATTTAGATACATAGAATTTATTCAAGACACAATACATACATTTGTTGGTGGTACCAATTCAGAACTTTGGTACTCGCCTAGCTTACTTTGGTTAAGGTTTGGTTGGTTAAGGTCTAAGGGCTATTTTGTTGGTTACAGGTCGATTCACGTTCTCAGCTGTCAAATCCGAGAGCAAAACCTCGACCTACGTCTCCATCGTGGCCGGCATCCTCATATTCCTATCGGCTGCTGTCGTCGCCGGCTACGTCTTCAGACGAAGGAGGTCGAACCTGTTCCGCGGCTCAACGGAAGAGTCAGACGTCCTGTACATGACGTCAGACGAAATCCTCGATTTCAACTTGGCGCGGAGACCCCCCAGCCAAGCCCCTACAGCTCACACCTCGTCGCAGCAGATGCTCTGTCAAACGGAATATTGAAATCACATATAGGAGTTTTCAATTTGGTATTATGACGATCACGATTCATTTTACTTCTTCAAATAGAAATCGTAATACTGTACATAGTGTAAAATAGTAAATTATCGCGCGTTTTACATACACGAATAAATTTTTTTAACGTGAAAGTATAACTATTCTCTCAAACCTTCTTCATTAATCAGCCTCAATCATGGGTCTGAGACATATTTAAGAGAAAACGATGACTTTTACTGATCGATTCCACATATCAAAAATATCAAATGTGTAAATGATGCATGTCAGGCCTGGAGGTCAGTAAAAATCTGTTCTATCAAAACAAATACAAACAACGGCTTCATCATTTGAAGACCTTCTCTCTCCTGTTTACCTGCATTCATCACCAAACTATTTTTAATGAACTGAGCTTACAGAACTGTTTCTTGAGAAAGAATCAAAAAGTACGTTAAACGCACGTAATTTCTACACTCGTACGAACTTTGTACGAACTTTCGATCCAAAAATGGCAACATTAGACAAAAAAACTATGAATAGTGAGATGAAATGAAAAAATGGTTCATTCCTTTCAATTACAAAAATATTACAAAGGCGGGCAAAAAGCCAATAAATACTTCAAGGAATTACCCCACACAAAGAGAATAACTCCGAGCTGTGTGGGGGAGTATACTTCCTAACTACTGAAAATTAATTTAAATATTTGAACATTAAACAAAAGATATCCAAAAAATAAATAAAAAAGAAAGTTACACTTATATTTAGCGATAAACACTTATAAACATAGAATAAATTCGTTCTGGTCCTATTCCAATGAGCCATGTAAAAAATATTTTTTTAAACTTTTGACGGGTATATAATAGTGGTGAGCGAATGGCAACTGTTGCATTGCAGAGAAGAATCGGGAGATTAAAATGAATATGATTATTTGATTTAAAAAGTCGGGAACGAGGAGCTGAATGAATGGCCAAGCTATACTGACGTGTCTCAAGATGATATGCTTGAGAACTGTCGGAAAACTGAAACCAACCAGTATGCTTGTGATAGAACATCAGGGCTGATTTTGCATATAACTGTTTCATTTCAACTAAAAAACCTTAAGGGTATTAAACAGATCGACTGAAGGGTAGCGTTTATTATGATGTGACATCACTTTGAGGATAGCCTTTTGCATTACGTAAAGAGATTCTAAATTACTTTTCCATGTCTCTCCCCAAGCTATAATACCAAAACAAAGAATTGGCTGGACCAACGCCTTGTACAACATGATTAGAAATTCAAGTTTTAAAAATTTACGAATATTGTAAAATAAGTATAAATATTTCCTCAACTTGGTAACCAGCATGTTGATATGAGGGTACCATGAAAGAGTCATAATGCAAGAGTTCCTAAGTAGAGACCATAGTAGCTCAATTATAGGGCACTATTTCATTTTCATTCCTACCTTCGGTAGTGAGGAAGCAAACGTTTTTTCTTCAAAATCAGAATTGCCCCTTGCATTTTACGTTTAGACCTTTCAAAACAATTCTTGATCCGTGTGTTGAGCCGTTTGTGTGGCTGACGTGTGTCCCCAAATCTTTGAAACATGCTGAATTTCCACAGTTTTCATCTGATTGTGATGAAATTTTCAGGGAGTGCGCAGGTTAGGCCGTTGGTGATTCCATATCTGTTTTATTGTTACAAAAATTAATACTTCATTCTGCGCATGCGCAAATGTAAATTCAACCTAGCTTAATTTTCTGAGGCCCTATTTGAACGACTCGCTCAAATTTGGAGGATAGTGGAGAAAAAACGATATAATAATTTCATATAAATTTCAACACGATTGTGTCAATATTAGCTCCTCCGCATGCGCAACAGACAATTCGTGTTTTTAGATGGATTTTAATTGCAGGATGGAGTGAACCAGCCTAATTTATTGAAGTTTAAACAAGACATGTTTTTTTATATTACCAACTTAGTAGGTTATTTTTTTGTCACAGGAAAAAATTATTAAATAGACAATGAATTTTTCAATGGACCTAAAAGAAAGGCCCAAACCCTTATTTTTTTGGAAAATGCGACGTAGACAGTTTTACTGGCTTATTCTTCCTTTAGTCTTATCTAACTGTATGTTATTGGAAATTCATAGTTGCATTCAACTTGTGGCGTCATCAAGATAATAAGGCAATAATTATTACGACACAGAATACATTTTTTGTGGCTTTCTAAAACTCGGCACAAGTGTATTTATACCGAGTTTTACAATTTAGCGCCTCATCGAGTCCAAGGCGTAAGTGCTTGATAGGGAGTGAGGTGCTGAGCGCCACTTGCCAATAACCAGCAAAAGCGGACGCCGAAGTTGATCTCATAAATTGCAAATCACAACAAATCAATCAACTGCCAATTTCAGGGGACCTCCTCCTCCGGACGCCCAAATCTTTTAATCCGCTACAAATGAGAATTTAAGAGATCTGACTCTTCCGACGGGAGGATCAATTTGTTTTCCCTTCGGAATATTCGGGAAGGGATTTGTAATGCTGGAAGGGGCTAAGGGGGTGATGGTTGAGGTCATGGCATCCAGTCATGGCAACTAAGTGAGAAGATAGGAAAGAGGGGGAAGGGGTATGGTCATATTATGGAAACAATACTGACTAATACAGGGTTTATGTGTCACTGGAGTTCATGGCAGTAATTGGTTGTGACGAGGGGATTGGTCACGAGGTGGGGGAGGGGAGGGGGGTGATTTTCTTCTTTTTTTGTCCTCTTTCTCGGTTTGGCCGGATATTGCTTTCGTTGGGAACCGTCTAATAGAATTTACATTGGAGTCCACGAGGCTGCACCCCCACTTCGCCACTCTCCATCCCTCCCCCTGGTACACCAACCCTCTACTAATCGTTCATCCATCTAATATCGAAATCTGATCCTGTATCTAGTTGAATAAGCAAATAAGTACCAAATTTTAAATATATGATCAAAGGGATCCATCTAAAGTCCAACTCGCACAGTGCCTTCAAGTATTTCATGGAAAACGAATGACAACTGTAGAAGTTGTTATTGACGCAAGGATTTCATGTTGGAACATGCGCAAAGGCTGATTGATAATCAAGTTTTGCTCGAAAGTTTAGCAGGCAGACACAAAGCCAGGTATGCACCGACTCTGTGGCACACGGGCAGGTAGTTAGAATGCGATATATATTCGAGATGGTCTCAAATGATGTAGAATGGGATTGGAAGTTTTGGTTTTGGAGAAAAAAGTTTTGTTTTACTTCCTCCAAAAGAAGAAAGAGAAAGAGAGGAGAAAGAGCCTTCCTATACATTGGAGAAATCGCTCAAAACCTAAAATTAGAAATAATTGGAAAATATGCTTTACAAGGACGCACTCAGGGTACCCCATTAGAGAGGAAGGGAGAGAGGGAACTAAAAAAATTCATACAACACTCGAGACTCTGAGATAAGGAAATTCAAATCGAGAATACAATGTTTGTCCAAAATAACGAAGAATATTAATTATATTCATAGCATTTACACACAATAATAAAAATTGTAAATAAAATGGGATTACGTTATCAGGTAAAATTTAATTTTTCCCAATTTATAATGTTTGCCGTTTTAGATTTCCGTGAATTTTTAACAACTTTTCCCCCGATCCCATCTGGTCCAAAAGTATCTTCCTATGTAACTACACTCAACAAGAACAGTCCGTTTCACGTTTTTCAGGTATTGGCAACCTCAACCATGTTTACAATTGCCTGAGGGGTAACTTTGGTTTTTATTTTCAATAATGATTCATTGTCATCTATGCCGGTTATACTTCCTTAAACGTCTACGTAGGTTATATTTAGATAATGTACCCCAATAATTATTGTTTTGTAAAGGACTAAAAGCCTGCTGCGTTGGTTACAGCGCCAGCTCCGTCCAATACATGTTCCTCTGCTATTCATTGTGTTCGAGCACCGTGCTATCCTAGGAAATGATAGTGCTGATAAACTAGCACGCCCTACAATGCTCAGCTAGTTAATATACTGAGTGGACTGTATTTTTAATGGATAAATAGGAATGTAGTATGAGAATCACTGACTAGATTCGTGATATTTTTGACTACGAATGATAAATGAAATAAAGATAAATAAGTTCACCAAGTTTATTGAGCGAGGTAACTTTGGTTAGGTATGTGTAGGTACAAATATTGGTTTTCCTACCTATGTGGCCACTTATTGTATGAAATAAGAGAGAGGTAGGTACATATATGAACTAACTAGGAGTAAAGCAGGTACATGAAGTAAAGTGATAACCCTGTTCCCAAAGTTCAGTCCCAAAGATTAGTGTAGAAAGTGAAGGCCAACTCCAGATAGATAGGTAGGAAGAAGGGTGATGATAGGCAGCCAGAAAGAGCCCAGAAGATAAAGATTAAATGACAGATGTAGGTAAAGATAGGTAAGATCTCACCACAGTTATGTTGAGCTGGTGATCAAACAGCAGAAAACAAGGTTGTGAAAGGTGCTAACAACCAAAACGGAAGTTAGTGAAAAACATTGTCTATTTCCACGAAAAATAAAGAGTTACAATGTTAAATCGATTTCGACGGTTAGGCCATCATCAGTAACAAACAATAACATAAGTTAAACACATAAGATACAAACAAATAAATCAAACGAGTTAAACAAATTAGTCAAACAAGTTGAACAAAAAGTCAAACAAAATAAGTTATTGTTTGTTACTGATGATGGCCTAACCGTCGAAATCGATTTAACATTGTAACTCTTTATGTTTCGGGTAAATAAACAACGTTTTTCACTAACTTCCGTTTTGAAATGGGTTTCCAAAACTTCGTCGCGAGTGATTTAGTTCCTAACAACCAAGTTTGAATTTGTGGTGATACATCCAGATGGTTTTTTAGAAAGTATGTCCTAGTTCCACTGATTTGGTGTTGGAATTAGGTGAAAATACTTCATAATCGCACGGATGAATATGGATATAAACTGGGCTCAATAAAATGTGATCAAAACGGAAAATGGCTGGCTTGGAAGTGTCTTGCTTCTACCTCTTTGTAAAATGACGAGAACTCTTCACGACTCGCTGCCTCGCCTACAGACTGATGGGCAAACGTTATTGAAGCCCGGGTGAAATGAAGGGGGCTTTGAATATAATTCAACCGGGTTTCACGAAGGATATTAGAAGAGATAAATACCGATCAGACTTGTTTAACGTTTAATCTGATACCTACGCCGCGGGAGGAGATAACGAACGGTTTGAGGCGAGGTCAGGTGAAATGAAACCGGCGGAAAATAAGGGAAAGGAGTTGGAAACTCCATGGACGCCCCCTAACATAGGCGATGTATAAAGATTGATTCGAATTGAAAGTACGTTGAGTGTTATTGCTCCAAAAGAGAACAACAAGAAGAAAAATACAAAAGTCAGGTGCAATGGTACAAAAAGTTTTCAACAAATTAAATTTCGCAGGCCTGTTTAATTAGTCGAAAAAAAGCTAGGCAGATTTTGTTTAAATTCTTAAACTTCCTCAGAGCCGAGTATATAAAAGGTTGGGAATTTCTAGCAGGAGTAAAGAATGAAGGTGTAAAAATCATCTGCCAAAGGCATCTGCACATCTATCTGCCAAAGATACGAGCTTCAAGTCGTATATACCTCAATTATAGTGGACCATTATATCAGTAAATGCAATCGTTTGAACGATACGTTCAAGTGTAATCTAGTGAGAGATAGTTTCTAGTACTACGAGTATGTATGCATAAACAATGAATATCACAATGTACAGAATGAAGGGAATAATACAAAAAAAAACACTAACGGTGGGTACAGCTTTCGTACAAGTACGCAACCACGAGGGACATTTTATGTCTTTGCGCCCCCTCCCGCACCCACACCACGTACTCACGAGTGCACTTCATATAAATTTTGTTAAACATAAACACAGACCGAGCTTCATCTCCAAGACTCGTACATCTCCAAGAGATAATTCGTTTATCGGTTGTTTGGTCTTAAAATTATGTCTTTACTTATATAAAGCTTGCAATCGTGTTCACAATATAAATTATTGAGAATGATCACCTGTGTGTAAACAATTATTTAAACAATCACGCTCATACCGCAGCTTGTCGGCCACGCACTCCGCAGTGGTTAACGTAATATGGTTTGGTAAATCGAGAGCTATCCAACGAGTGGTGAACGATTTTTGTAAGATGATAACTGGCGAAGTTAAAGTTCCGTAGCAACGAATCGGTTGTACGTGAAAATCATTAGAAATTTTTCATAACGCTTTCTTCGTCACACCGTAACGTCACACTTTTTGAGTTATGTGCCATAGTAAAGACATAAAATGTCAAAATGTGTTTATTGAAAATAGCTGCATGTAATTACACAAAGGTTTATTATTTCTGTATCAGGTATCCCTTCCAAGCAGATCAATCGAAGCCCAGTCTATAGACATTATCTAAACCGAGCGCATTGCGCCTCCCAAAAGGGTTAGTCCCTTCAAAACGCCAGGACCAATTAATTTTACGCTTTTTAGAAAATTAGTACACAAAACCTTTTATGACACAGTCTGTTTCCCACCATGTAGAAGGGTTGCATGGACTGTGTAGTAATGATTTGAAACTGTGCTTGTACAATAAATCAATGTAGTTCAGTAGGTTGATTAAAAAAGAAAGCCTCAGAAGATCCTCGATGATAAGTGGGATATGCTCTAATGGGGCTCCGAATGAGAAGCTCGGGATGGAGCGTAGCACGTAAACAAAGACCTTACCGATTTGCTATTCTTTTGTTGCGTATAAGGGCAGTAGTGACGTACACAAGTATTGTTTGTTGTTTTGTCGGTTATTTGTTTGTTTGTGTTTTTCTTTATTATAATAATTTATTTATTAATAATATAATTCTCATTTTCTACCAGTATTGATGAGATTGATGGTGAGGGGAACGATCTGTAGAGCAAAAAGGGGTGACGCAATGTATCAACAAGGGTTATGTTAAACACCATGTTCCTTAGGTGCTTTGCCCCCTACCGCTCCTAGCGGCGGACCTTGTTAATTCGGAGCCCCATTGATCCCAAATCCACTTGAAAAGAGCCCCGAGGAAAGACGGGTTACGAGGTTGCTCGAGCTCCCCCCCCACTGACTCCACCGATAATCCGAGATATTAAAAGTCTGAAATGAGCCCGCCTCAGCGGGCAAATTTTCGTAAATATCGAAACACACACACCAAAGAACGCCGACGCTCAGTTGTTCCAAAGCTCGATTTTTTAAAAAATTTTATGTATTTCAATAAAGACACATACATATGATTGTAAAAAGTAGAACTAGGCTACTCGCTTAGCTTACTTTTCCAAAGGTGGGCTTGGCCCGTACTGTTGGTTAAGGTCTAGGCGATTTGCCCATAATTTCAAACATCGCACGTTGACATTACATCGCATATGCGTCTAAATAATTACACATAGCTTAAATAATATAACTACAATAGTATTTGATGTTTCTCTCTTATAAGTAGAACAACATTCTATAGTAAAATCATTATTTTATAATATTATACATAAATGGTACTTAGCATAGTTTTGCAATACACTGCCCCATTCCGGTCAAAACTCATGCATCTCCACCGAACCTTCATTACGGTCGCCTTCTTGACCTTTCCCCGAATAATTTCGTCCGTAGAATCGAATGCAAGTAACCCCAATTTTGGATCATTGGTTTGGAAGAGATATTTGATTAAGCGAAATATCTAAGGAATATTTAAACCGATTTTTAGCCATTTTAAAAATATATCATTTTTTTCACTTCTGAGGGACTATTCTTATAGGAAATGTTTTGTTGATTCCATAAATATACCTTAATACCTACATTCAGGATGATAATTATCACTAAAAACCCCCAAAGAACACGTTTTTTGACTCTATTTTTTGAAATTTTGACCCCTCAGAAAAAACCCACTGGTTCGCCTGCTAGCACCTTCATGCTGAAGCATTGGGCAAAGAGGTGCTGATTGTGGAACGCTGCGTGTAGTGCAACTTGCTCATCATTTGCATGGCGAATCGGCGGCTTGTTATTCGGACCCTTAACTCAGAATCTGTGTTGCCGACATAGAAACACACATACACATACATAAAACACACATGCACATACATATACAGTATTTTTTTTATATATATGTAAAGAACTGCGTCAATCATGAAATTGATTCTTTCCGACATGGACTCCGCCTCAGTTTAGAAACCAAGACCTACGAGATATCAAGATGGACAACTGGTAAACTAGATAGCAAAAAATTGAGAGCTTGAATGTTGCTGAGAACTTGAATATTCTATGCTGAGAACTTGAATATTCTACCCGGAATAAGGGCTTTAATTGTTGTTTCTTTTGTTCTTACAGGTTCGTAAACCTTTTTATAAACTAAATAGTACAGTGGTGTACGAATTGCATTTAAAATGTAATACAATAAAACTTTTGTTCATACAGAGAAACGCAATAACGTCTTTGTTTTATACCCTAGAAGGATTATACTCATTATATGTATGTATATGAAAAAGCTTTACACTCTAGGATTTGTTTCAGAATGCCTCAAAACGGATTTCGATGAAGGAAATTTTCGGAAATTTGGATTTTAAAAATTGTGGAGACATTGCAATAGTTTCATTTTCCGAAAATCCGCTAATTTTGTTAGCTGCACGAAAATGCAAAAGACAAACAAAATAAAAGGATGCATTTTGGATCCTCATAACCAACCCCCTTAATTGGATATTTGGAGGCAGACGTTCGTCACAGAACGATACTGAGCGCGGTCAAAGGATTTGATTGATACTCTCGACCTAACTTGCGCACAAAGGGGAGGAAAAAAGGCGGGTTATCAATATAATGTCCCTATCTCGCACCCCTAGCGCAACGCCCTCATGTTTACACGGAATGTGTTTTAGATATAATCATCCACCGATATCCGACCCCCGTCTCAAAAAAGGCTGTCGGCCGTGAAATCGCCTCGGCAAACAGGCTGTAACCCCCACCCCCCCCTCATATATATATATATATATACCATCTAACACTTGCGCTCCCAATATTAATCCAGCACCCTTGTGAAAGTGATTATATAGTGAAGGGCGGAAAGGGATGGCGAAAGGCATATTGCCACGTCGAGTTGTGTGTTGGTCGTTGGGTCGCAAATGAGACTTTTTTGTCCTGTGATTTATTCATTTTCACAACCAAACAACTTTAACGATATTCAATTCTTCTATCAATATTAGATCATTTAAAAGGAAATGGAGCTATGATTTTAATGGTAACAGCGAATAGATAAGATTTTAGCGAATTTTCGTAAAAAATGAAGCTATTGCAATGGCACGGAAAATTTTAAAATCAAAGTTTTTGAAAAATTTCATCATTGAAATCCGTTTTGAGGCATTCTGAAACTATTCCTGAAGTTTGCGCTTTTTCATTTGTATATACTCTCCTGGAACATAGCACTAAACCCTGAGAAATGTACGGTTTTTTCCTTCACAAGATCTGATCAGGTAATTAAACATCTTTACTCCATCAATGGCACGCCTCTTGTCAGGCCGGATCTAACTAGGGACCTTGGAATTCTTTCGGATAAAAAGCTCTCTTATAACAGTCGTGTGAGCGCATTTTTTTTTTGGCTTCCGCGAGGCCATTCAATAAGTGCTGAAGACGTGTGAAAATTCTTGAAAAACAAAACTAGCAGTCAAGGTGTTGGTGTCATATCAGACAAATAAACGAAGATTGCAAGAACACCAATACAATGAAGTGATTAAATTACGCTCAAAGCAACGCACGGGCTGTTTCCGACAATCCCCCGTAGTGGTTTTTGGGGGAGATAAAAAGGGAAAATCCTTAAGGAGGCTCTCAAAAGAGGGAAAGAGAGAATACGGAGATGTGAAGGGGAGGGGGAGGGGGACTGAGAGAAAATAGAACGGTCAAGGAGGGGAGAGGAGTTAAGTGGTGGTGGGGGTGGGGGGGGGGAAGGAAGCACTGTATGGGGACCCACACCGGGAGGAAATAACAAAGAAAAACTTGCGGGATCCGATCAAGGTTGATTAGAGAGATTGTGGAGCACGTCTGCTCGGAACGGCATTGGAAAACCTTTTTCCCTTTCCAGAGTTAATCTCATTGTCTTTGTCAAAACGCATTGCTCGGACGTGGCGAGGCTGTGGTCAGCAGCCCCTTCTCCACCCCTCACAGCCATAAGCCCGGAGGGGGCACGTGTTGTCCCCCCCCCCCCCCCCCCCCCCCCCCCCTTCACCGCGACACTCTCATCCTTCTAAAACCTAATGTAATTTCCTTCAATGGGACGGGACGGCTCCGGAGACCCGATTTTAATTGGAGAGGCCCGAAGGCTCACGAAGCTGAGTCGCTCTCTGCGGTGCCTTTTCCCCTCTAATATGGATCGGCAGATTCCCACCCTCGTTATGCGACTATTAGTCGGATGGAGGTACTAAATCGAGGAATTGATGTTAGTAGTTGAATGGAGAAGTAAAATGGATGTGAATGAATTTCATGCTGTAATTTTAATTTTCCTTTTCATTTCTTCAGTTCCATTCTTCAGTTTTCTGGTGACATTTATAATAACCATCCACTCTTTTATTGCTTTCTTGATATTTTCAAGAACATGATGTAATGACATGAGTTCTAATTTTGGTAATTCTATAGTATAGCGGCCTCAGCACCAATCTTTTCCATATACATGCACAATAAAGTAGAATGCATGAAACACGATATTTGATAAGAATTGGACCCCGCAAAGCAGTTTTAGACATGTACGGAGCCTAATCAGATAAGAGCGGGCAAAGTACAACTGATTAGACCGGCCGGCCACTGAGCGCAACCGTTGTTGGCCGCTGTACAGCTGAATTCGCACAAATAGATCAGAATGCAGTGTATAACTCATCGGAAACATTTACGGAGCGAAGAATACAAATAACTAATTCATGATTCAATAAATCAAAAGCTCGAGAAAAATCAATCAAACATAGTATTGTAATTTTCCTATTATCCATTCCAGATCTAACTTCATCCATTACTTGAATCAGGGCAGTTTCTGTACTGTTACCAGTCTGGAAACCAGCCTGGAACTTGTCAGGCACACCACTTTGATATATGAAATCAGATAACTTTTCGTAAACACAAAGATCAAAAATTTTCCCAAAAACACATAACTTATTAATAGGCCTGAAATCACTAAATTCCTTCGGGGTTTCAATTTTATTCAAAGAGAGAGAGAGAGAGAGAGAGAGAGAGAGAGAGAGAGAGAGAGAGAGAGAGAGAGAGAGAGAGAGAGAGAGAGAGAGAGAGAGAGAGAGAGAGAGAGAGAGGGAGAGAGAGAGAGAGAGAGAGAGAGAGAGAGAGAGAGAGAGAGAGAGAGAGAGAGAGAGAGAGAGAGAGAGAGAGAGAGAGAGAGAGAGAGAGAGAGAGAGAGAGAGAGAGAGAGAGAGAGAGAGAGAGAGAGAGAGAGAGAGAGAGAGAGAGAGAGAGAGAGAGAGAGAGAGAGAGAGGGAGAGAGAGAGAGAGAGAGAGAGAGAGAGAGAGAGAGAGAGAGAGAGAGAGAGAGAGAGAGAGAGAGAGAGAGAGAGAGAGAGAGAGAGAGAGAGAGAGAGAGAGAGAGAGAGAGAGAGAGAGAGAGAGAGAGAGAGAGAGAGAGAGAGAGAGAGAGAGAGAGAGAGAGAGAGAGAGAGAGAGAGAGAGAGAGAGAGAGAGAGAGAGAGAGAGAGAGAGAGAGAGAGAGAGAGAGAGAGAGAGAGGCGACGGACGCGCAGCGCATTCTCTTGGATCTCGCGGGAACTGTCACAGACATGACATTGAAGTTGACTTGGTGAACCACTGTTGTTGTTTTAATTGACGAATAATGTTGCATTCGGATGGTTGTAATTTTTTTTTCTGGACTCACCATTCTGAAGATGTCCACAGTAAGGGGACGAAACGTCATATAATAAAAGAATCAATGGAATAATTTCATTCATTTTCCCAAGGCTGCATCCCGACCAATTCTAACAAAATAAATCGAGGAAAGGATGGACGGTGTGTTTAAATAACATGGACGAATTGATCGTTCAAGTAGTAAATTTGTAAAGGAGGTACCATAAAGTACTCAACTTTTAAAAAGTGAACCAAATAGTCAAATGATAATAATAGTAATAATACTTTCTTTTTTTGGCGATTTTCGAAGAAAATTAAGCTATTGCTCTCGCCTCAAAATTTGTATAATGTGAATTTTTGAAAAAAATTTATGCAGAAATCCGTTTCAGACTATTCTGAATCATATTCTGAAGTTTAACGCATTTTTTTATGTATGTATGTATGTATGTATATATGTATGTATATATGTATGTATGTATATATGTATGTATATATGTATGTATATATGTATGTATGTATATATGTATGTATATATGTATGTGTCATTCCAGACGATAACTGTCCGTAGAATTGTGCTAGAAACTTCAAACAAATTTTAAAATGTTAAAAACGAAAGTTCAAGTTCGTTGGCCAGCATGATCGGATTACATCTTCGGGTTGAAATTGTCAAAAATGTAGTCAAAAATTTCAAAATAGCGTGTTTTTTGCGATTTGTTGTGCGAAAAATTTTTTCAGCATACTAACATGTGGTATATTCGGAATCAGCGTAAAATTTCCTATAAGAATATGTATCAAGTTTTCAAAAATTTCAAAGTTGAAAAATCAGTCAAAAATCGAAATAATGCCGTTCGCTACTTGTAAAAAATCGGTAATATTTGCATGAAACATTGTCCAAATTCAGATTGAACTACTCTTATGGAAGTAAGAGTACCTCCTAATTATTTTTAATAATTTGATTCCATGTTCGTCTATCAAAATCATAAACTGAAATTTCTCTACACGATCAATAGCGACTGAAATGTCGAAGATTTCTTCAAAAATTCGCTCATGGGGTCATGCTGCATGACTGGACTTTTTTGAGTTCATACAGACTTCCGACTTAATGCTGGTTGTAACTTGTAGTCAGCATAACATTACGCAAAGGCCTATTCAGTTTAAAAATATTGGTTCTCCCTCTGACTGCCATGCAACAATGTTTCCGATTTCCAGAATTTGTCGAAAAAAAAAAAAAAAAAAAAAAAAAAAAAAAAGTGATATATATATATATATATTTATAATATATATAATATATATATATATATATATTGATATTCTATATTAATAATATAATTGTACTATTAAATTGAATTCTTTTGATTCCATGAACAACGTACTTCGTTCGACAGCCAGATGTCCTGTTCAGCTACTTGGGAGTAAATGCAGTTGTCGAAACTTTTACGGTTTTATAAGAACCTACTTACTGCAATAGAATATGCTACGCAGGCATTCACATGTACATTTCGTACAATAAAGTTGTACCTCCCAACATGAAAAGATTTAGAAACTAGCAAGTTTATATTTAAATAATTAGTTTGAATGTAAAAGCTGTGTTCAGCTCAGTACAATTCCAAAGTGAGTAGGTTGGTACTAAGTAAATATCTATTCTGATTTTGTTAATGGCGATTTGACTAAGTAGGGAAGGCATTCCAAATGAGCGCCTGATTAAGTAAACTTGAGGTAGTGAGATAAAATATAGATCAGTTACTCACGCAGCGAGCCACATGTTAAGCCCATTTTCTTTCAAGTATTTGCATTTGCTTGAAATTGACGCTGCTTTACGCGGTAACAGGGAAAAACAGCACGGGATGAACAACTCCCTAATGAGTTTGAGAAACACGGGACTACAACACCTTTGGAGATGTTTTACTACACGGCACTCTAATACGCTAAGCCCGCACGACCGATTGGTCTTGATGGTTAGGTAACGCCCTTGCGCCGTCCATGTGCAACAGGCAAACAGGTGAACGTCTGTTCGCTCGACAGTGTTGGGCATAATCTTATCCTCGAATACGAATACGATTGTAATCGCAACAATCATTCTTTGATTCTGAGTCAAATGCGATTGTATTGGTGTAATCGTATTCGTCTGTCGGCGATTACACAAATACAACCCATAAAAATGCATCACGGTCATCAATTTTAATAGGGCGTCCCTACTATAGTATGCGAAGCCTTGCTAATATTACCTAGCTTCAGAGGGACGCCCTATTGAAATTGATGACCGTGACGCATTTTTATGGGTTGTATTCGTGTAATCGCCGACAGACGAATACGATTACACGAATACGAATATAATCGTAGTTGACTCAGAATCAACGAATAATTATAGCGATTACAATCGTATTCGTATTCGACGATAAGATTATGCCAAACACTGTCGCTCGACAGCATAATCGTAAAATAGAGTAGAATTTATGGTGTGCAGTAGTGTCTATCTTAACCGGCCGTTTGATTAACCGCCTATCCTAATTCTTTAATAATTACATATTTCCCCCCGTTATCTTCATGGCTTCACTCTTCACGATCTTCTCGTAAGATGAGGAAGGGAAAATAAGATCTCTCTTTCCTTGTTCTGCGTATCTCGGTCTGCTCGGCTTTTCCGGATGGTAATGAGAAGGAAAGAACATCTCTCTATTTTACAAAATTTATTATTTATTCAAATAAATACCTACTGGTTTACGGACTATATACTCAATGTATTCTATTAATAATCCTCGTGTAGTTAATTTTTCTTACAAAAATGCCTGCACATCAGACTAACCGGGCGAAACGCCAAACGCCCATGTGACCGGTGTACTGTAATAGTCTCATTCAGTCGAGAACTCTTATTCGAAACGTTTCAGAATATACTGTTGTTTGCAAACTAGACAACAATCATCCACTGTTCAAACATCACACCTGAATCTTACACCATGTTCGAACCTACAATCTTTAGAAGCGTAAACATGTTTGCAAATACAAGTTCATGCAGTAGTGTATGATATTCTCCAATCCCTCGTTTCACACCTACTTCAGACGCCAAATCGGAACTAAATAGTGGGCATACTTTTCCATGTTATTCATTGTTCGTTTCACGAACTTTTATGTGAGTGCCGAGCCATGTGGGTATTGATCTCAATGAGTGTGATAATGCCCTTGCGAGGAGAGTCATTAGGGACAATTCACCAATGACTCTCCGCATCAAGATGCATCAGCACAACTTACTAACGATTAATATAGACATACTAATGATTATATAATAACATGTGTATAGTTAGCCTGTCATTTATTTAGTCGAAGTTTTATTAAGTATTATTTTATTTTGGGTTTTTTATCCACTTCAGGAGCTAAAAAGTGGCCACCACCGAACCTTTCGTTTTTTCCTTCCGGTTCGCCAGTTTAGTCCATGATGGTGCGCCCTATAGTGACGGATCACATCATGGCTCCCCTTGGGATCGTGCCACTTGCAGTGTTCTTCAATGCCACTAATGACCCATCTGGATGAGGTGCTAGATAATAGATAAATATAATAGATGCTGATTTGCTTTGAGTTCACTTACAGTTTGGCGTCAGCAGGATTAGCAATGCATCCGTATCAATATTTTGATAAATACGTCATAGAAAGGAGAGTGCTATTGATGTCAAACTACTTAGGATGGAATCTTCTTCAATTTAAAAATATTTAAAATAGGTACCTTTTTCTTACCCTTGAATAACGCTCATTCCCCAAGGTACAAGCTGCCTAAGGTACTACATGTCAACTAAGGAATGTTGAGCCTCCGCCCTAGTTGTTTTCCAAATGTTATTTTGCGGTCTGTAAAAGCATGAATGTGGAATTTGAGTAACTTAATTTTGTCGCTGTATTTCCCAGGTTAGGCCTTTTTGCTCAGTAAAAAACGTTGTACACGAACAAAAATTACAGTTGAAAATTGTTGAAAAGGCAGAAGTTGCGTTAATGAGCTCCATGAACCCGCTTCCTTCCGAGGTGTCTACGAAACACGTACAGGGCTCGGGAAAACGCCAGGTTAGAATTGTGGGGTTCAACTCCAGGAAATATGCAAACCTCATTAATGGGGTACGAAAGCGGTAAAGGTAGGAGACTAGCGGTTAAGCGAAAGGGCGGAGAGAGGAGGGGGTGTTCCTACGAAAAGCGCGTAAAGGGAAGGTATCTTAGTATGCGGGCTGAAGGGCTTAATAAGACTTAATCAGGTTTGCTAGCTGTTAGTTGGCGGGTTTTGATATTCCAGGCACGGGCTCGGTTTCTCTTTCCCTTTGATAACATAACCAAACAGGGCCGTCTCCTCCTTGAAGGGGCTTTCGAGTCTGATAAGGCGCTCAGCGACAACTTAGTTGCACCTTTCGCCTCCGTCGAAATGGTGCTTTGGCTCTTTTTACTTCGTTTTACTTTTATTAGGCCGTGGGAGAACGTGACCGTTTTTCGGTTTCTAACCGCCTTCGTTTCTTGGCTCCATAGCTTAATTTTAGGTAGGTATGAGAACGTTCTTTATTATATAACCAAAATTTACATAGCAACGTCAACATTATAAGATTATCAATATATATAAAAGAAAGTCGTGTTAGTTATGCTGTTTATAGCTCAAGAACGGCTGAACTGATTTTCATGAGGGTGGGCGCAAATTGACGTACAAGTTCCGGAATAGAACATAGGCTATAAAATTTTCTAACTGAAGTACCGGGTGTGTCCAACCTACCCCCCCCCCCCCCCCACTGCTAAAATCGTTAGTAATGGGCCAAAAGAATACTTTTTCGTTCAATCTTACTGGTTTTTGTCAGGATCTCAAAAAATGACAAAATTGCTCACGCCATGACAAAATTGATTTTGCAACACCAAATTGGGAAAACACCGGAAAATTCATCAGAACTGCATTTTTCTTACACATTTCCACAAAGCGTACTAAAATGAAGGTTTTTCGGTGTTTTCCCAAGTTGGTGTTACAAATATCAATAAATTAACATCAGTACGAGGTTCAGCACGAATAATATTCCAAAATCATGTACTCGTGTATGACAACAATTTGGTTGCATGATCTCGCTGTTTTTCATTTTTCTCAACTATTCATTCTTTCCCATGCTTTTTTTGTGGGTCAAGGAAATAATGTAGAATTTGGTTGGTAAATTGCTCAACTTTAATGGTAAAATATTTTGGTAAAATGATTGTAAAAACTGTTTCTTTATATTATTATCCTTAATTGTCTTGTTGTAACTTGGGCTTCTCGCCCGTTCAATAAATAAGTGAATAAGGTGCACATATTTTGACCAACCAGCTTGACTGTTCCCTTGGAAAACACATGGACACGAATTTCATGAACGATTTAAATGACATCAGTATTACACAACCGAAGGGGACAGAACTCAGTCGCCATAAATAGAGGATGCAGTAGTACGATAGAAATATCATCAGCTGAAGCTATATTTATTACACCCTGTCCTAATACAAGTTGTAACACATAGCCTATACAGTCCTGATACAAGTTATAAAGCACTGATTGATTCGGCGCGTCTTAGAAAACGCCAAAAAATTGAAAAATTCACTTTTTTCAACAAATGGTGAAAAAAAAGAAAAAAAAATCACTTTTGTAGTCTGTATTACCTCCTCTGGCTGTAATTAAAGTTTGCACGTGAACAGGCATGCGCAATATGAGATGATTAATTGCGTCTTGGTCCAAGTTCCACCATTCTTGAACAGCAGCTACCCTGAGTTCCTGGACGGTCCTAGGAGCATTCGGTCGACTTCGAACTACTCTGTGGAGCATATCGCAAACATTTTCAATGGGATTCATATCCGCAGAGAGCGGTGGCCAGCCCATTCTGTTGATATTCACGGTCGCGAGCGTTGTCGTCGACTAAAACAAACTTTTCTCCATAATTTTCGGCCATTGGTGTCACTATAGGCTGGAGGTTATCTCTAAGGTACGAATTTGTATTCATGATACCTTCTATGGGCATTAGCTCGGTTCTGTCGTTATGCATAACACCAGCCCAAAACACGAACCACCATTACCATGTTGCTGAGCGCGGCTTGTTATGTATCTCAAGCGACTTGGTCTCCCTGGGACTCTCTAAGCTCACACTTTGTGGGTGTCTGTGCAAGGCGAGTTTCGTCAGAAAATTAACAATTGGGAGTAGCCAGTTTTTATGAGCTTTTGATTTCCAGCTTTTCAGTTTCTTGTCCCTATCCAGTGAAAAAAAAATTGTTTAAAGGAAAAATGATAAAAATTAAAGTTTATTTGTCTTTGCAGGAAACAGACTAACAAAGTGATTTTTTATGTTTTTTGACCATTTTTAGGAACGTGGATTTCGCAGTTTTTTCCAAATGGTGAAATTTATCCAAATGAAGTTTTTTTCTGTTGTTTCTACATCGTAGTAAGAGACACCATTCAAAAATCCAAAACCCAATTTTTTCCCGTCATATTTCTGACTGAATCAGAGTGATGCGAAACTTTTTTTGATGTGTGAAGGTTGGGAAAAGCTATATTTATTACACCCTGTCCTGATACAAGTTATAACTCATAGCCTATACAGTCCTGATACAAGTTATAAAGCACTGATGGATTCGGTGCGTCATCGAGTGGAGCCCAATCAGAACCCACCGATGAAAGGCAAACCCCCGCTGCTCATCTGCTTCGCTCCCGAGATCAACCCCCTCCCCCACCCCCTTCTTCACGGTCAAACAGACAACTGCCGGTACCTACCCTCTCCACCCCCCTTTAGTCACCAACCTGGCGGACTATCAATCAAGATGGACCAATCACACGCGAGCTTCATGATTTGCACCTCATCAACCGTCAAACAACCGCCGGCAAGGTTCAAAGGGTTTCAGAGGTCTCCTGACCATAAACCAATATTGCCCTGCCCGTAGGACGGTCGGACCTCCCAATCACCGGGCGGATCAGGTAAGTAGATTGCTTCAACCTCTGCAAGACCCCCGTTTAGCTGTCGCGGTGGATTGATCTCCTTTCTCCGGCCGGAAGGGGGCTAATGATTGAGCCCACAACTGCCACTGGATACAGCCAAACATGATGTGACTGAGCCCGACTCGACCTGGGGAGGCTCCGCCGCAATCCCTTCGACAATGCGAGCTCTAATCAACTCTCTCCGCTCTCTATTCAACGCGGACAATCCAAACACTATTTCAAAAGTTCCAATTATGCAGCATGATCGTATGAACGAATTTTCGTAAATTATCGAACATCCATGAAATAATCAGGCTGGGTTTTCTCGACCACTGAGTTCAATGTAAAATGTTTTGGGTTTCTTGAGGGTTGTTTCAATGACGTAGTTTGAGGAGGGGCGGGGTGGGCAGAGCCCCTCCAACAATCATAGAGGATGCAGAAGTTCGTTGTACGATTACAATTAAAATTAATAATTTTACGTTTCTAATATCAGTACATAACACTTTCAATTGGAGAATGTAATTCGTAAAAAACAATCCGCATGCCTCGAAACTTTAGACGCTCTTTGAAATAGAGAAATTCTAATTAGGCTCGTTTGTGTTAGGACGAAATGGCGTGGATTTTATACAGCCCCAATCAGAGGAATAAAATCACCTAGTCAACGAAAAGGAGATGTGGATACTACAATCCGAAATCAAGTCGTTCCCCACTACCTTCCGGGACTAGCCCATATGCGATTTTTCCCAAGAAAAATATCTATAGTTCAGTATTTACGAAAATTCCCCTCCGAACTTCCCCATTTTTCACTGCCTACCTCATCACGCTTGGATCTTTGATCAAAAACAGTTTCCCTAATTCTTTGATTAATTCGTTATTGTTGGTATGTGGTACAAATCATACTATTGACGTACAAAATCGCAGTTAGAACAAAGCAAAAATACAATAAATTGAAGACTACAGTAGTAATTTAAATAGTTTAATAGAAAATATTAAAATATTCTATAGTAGCAATATTTATATTCTAACATAGAATATTGCTGGTTTGAGTTTGTTAACATTTTATTATTTTTCTCGCTCTCGGTTTCATGCATCGTATTTTATTTCGCGTTCTTATATAACACAATTTTGTGATATTGTCTAGAAAAAGTGGTTTTCGCGCTGAAATTCCTGACCATTGAGGATAAAACTGTGAGGAAGAAACGTCCACAGATATGATTTTGTAGGCAGTAAGTCTAGTATAAAAGTATATAATAGGCCGTTTTCCCCAGTTCATCTGTACCTATTCGTATTTATAGTTAGTTAGTTAGTTAGTTTCGATTTGTAGTTTTTAACGTTCGGATTAGTTAATTGTGAAATTATTTTCTTCTAAATAGTATTGTGTTTTAATAATCAATATGTAGGTTTGTGAACATGAAAGCGTACGTGATTTAAAATCATGACAAAATCCATTGAATATGCCTATGAATGACAGTTTATAAAACAGCCTTCGTATATTCAACAGCAAGTACTAGAAATTAATATAAAACGATGAAATAAAACGAAATCCGTGACTGTTGCCCCTCAGTAAGAAATGACTTAGCTACGCCACTGGGATTGGTTAAACGAAAATACTATCGATACATTTCAAAATACGAAATAATTTCATATTCAGGGCTTGGAAATATGTGTTTTGATGATCTACTGAAACAATATCTTTGACTCTGGGGTATACTGATAAAACTGAACAACATTATATGTTACACTGAAAAAGGGAAAATGGGCTATTTGCATGCATATCAAAAGTGATAAAGTGGTTATGATTTCTTAATCCTCTTCCTTTATGTTCACACTTTTTGCCCATCTCCAACGCACTTTTCCAGTCAAATCGCTGGTCTACTTGTTCTTTCGATCCAAAGTGATTAGTTATGCAAGTATCGTTTCATCTTTTGGGAAGATTAGGGAAGCTCCACAAGATTAGGGAAGCACCACAAGATTTGCATCCGAATACGCTGCAGCACGATTTATTTGACTTTTTAGTTTTTTTTTTTTTTGTATAAATTTTTATTGGCTCAATATTACACTTTTACGCCATATTTACGACAATTTTCATTGAAACATATTTTTAGTTATCTGGTGATACTAAATATTTTTATAGATCACAGTTGATTGTACTAAGGTATCGGTAAAGTTCTTTGTAGACCATTTGCTCTGCTGAAGTCAGAATAAATCTAAGTTGAATGGAGCTGGGATTTTATCGCTTATATTGTCCATAAGAAGTTGTCGTTCTCGAGAAAATATGGGGTACTTCAATATTTTGTGTTGCGCAGTGTGTTCCTCTCCGCAGTGATCGCAACCGCTGGTTAAATTTCCGATCCCGAATCGTCGAAAATAGGAATTAAGGAGGATGTGTCCACTTCGTAATCTGGAAATCTTCAGATGAATAGAAGTCAAACCTAGGTTTTGTTGGAAGAGTTGGACAGAGAGTTCTGTAGTAGGTGCCAGACGGGTAGGAGTTGAAACGATTTTGCCATGTTCGACGCATGTCCTGGTGGATACGTTGATAAAATCCCTGAATGGTAGACTTTTCCTCCATACTTTGCTGCCGAGTCCGCCATGTGATTGCCAGATACTCCCACATGTTCCCTTGTCCATACGAAGTAGTGGCTCGTCTAAAAGACTTTTTAGACCAAAGAGTTGTGACCAAAGGAAAATTGACAAACAAAGGCAGGTTACTTTTCAAGCTGCTATTTCGGGTTATCACGCTTACGAGGGTTCATTTTTCTGCCGCTAGATGCTGCATCCTTAAAATTGAAATCGTCAATAGAGAAATGTGCGATCATCGGAGGGGAGGAGTGGGGGACTAAGGAAAAGGGATAGGTCAAGGACATATCACCTTCTCTCTCTCTCTCGAGCACTCTCCCTCGCTCTCTCTCACTCATTCTCGCACTCTCTCTCTCTCGCAGTGTCTCTCTCTTTCTCTCACTCTCGAGGGAGCCTACAGGACATAACGAGGTTACAGCTTCCCGAGCAATGAGCCGGAGAGATGAACCCCAGAAACCCGGGGAGCTGTCCTGCACCCTCCCCCTACCCCGTCGCCCCAATCACCCCTTAACTGCCCCATTACCGGCCCCCAGGACAGCGGCGGGTCCTCAGAGAACGGCGTCAGGTGGCGGGTCACTCACCGCACCCCCCCAGCTCTCTCTTCAGCTTCGCCCCATTATTCCGTTTCCCCTTTTCCCCTCCAAAGCGATAGCTGCAAAAGATGAGAGAACGTGGAGGGGGGGGGGGGGGGGTGAGAGATCGGTTATTGGCAAAAGGGGAGATGAGAGGTCGGTTATTGGCGAAGGGACAGCTTCAATTGGACGAAAAGGTTTCCCAACTCACCCTTTCCCTGACCCTTCATTAGGAGTTCTATTCAAATATTTAAGGGCATCCCATCACTTTCATTCATCACTATTCTTGTATCTTTCCCTAGTGAAGCAAAAATCTTACATGACCAGTTCATGTAGGGATCACGATCATATCGGTCAGTATTTTTGCAGAATCAGTTCATTTCAGCTTTGTTCTCAGTGCGCGTTCTGACACTTTTCGAACTTATCAGAACTGGGACGCAAAATCCCGGGGCGTTCCGAAACTTGTGGAACCGCGATCTGCACTGCGAACGATTTCAGAACTTGGAAGTGGAATAACCTGTGTTGTTGTTTGTAACATCACTCAACTCGTGTTACCTTCTGGTGCTCCTTTTCAGAATATTTTTAGTTCCCGTGAATATATTACTTATTATGCCCGTGAATATTACTTAAATTTGTACCCTGATTTTGACTTTTTCAATAGTCCCTATCATCTCTGAAATCTCTAGTGCTATCTTCTCCCGCTTTGTTTTGACTATAATTTTCCAAAGAGCTCCACTGACTTCATAGTTCAATTACTGTTATATTATTGCTGTTTCTGGTAAATTGTTCTTTTTCTTGTTGTTTTTCTTAAATTTGTAAATTTTTGCGTACACTGAATCGCAACTTTTATTATGCTGTTGTAAATTGGGCTTACCCGTTAATAAGTAAATAAATAAATAAAAAATTAGCTATTATCCCACGGCAATAAAATAAAAAAAAAAAAAAAAAAAAAAAAATAAAATAAAAAATGAAAAAAATTCCACGATGACTGAGGAGTATACTCGAAAAATTTGAGTTTCGTGGATGTAGACGAGATCCAACTATAACTTCAATCTCGTCCTCATCATTTACAAACCAAACACCATCGTCAAAACTATCCCTTTCCGAACTTGACGAGCTAGTTGACATTTTGACCATAGAATAGGTACTAACGTATAGAGACTAAAGTATGATGAAGAAGAAAGTTGTTTACTCCACGAGATCCGAAAAATTATGAAATTCGCACGCGTTGACTACGTCCTTGCGTTCAAAAAAAAAAAAAAAAAAAAAAAAAAAAAAAAAAAACCCGGGGACTGTCAGAACTGTCCGGGACTGGGTTCGTGAAACACTGCGAACGCCGAACTCGGCGTTTTCGCACTGGGATCGACAAAACTTGACTGCGCTTGCCCAGAACCGTTCCGAACTCGTAGAAAGCTCACGAAGCTTTAGTATGTAGCTTTTCCTTGTGAAGCGAAAATATTACATGTTCAGTTCATGTACGGATCACGATCATGTCGGTCAGTATTCGTGCAGAATCAGTTCATTTCATATTCAGTTTACGACTGTCTCCATAAAGTTTGATAAGGGTTGCCAACAATCCGAAAGTCCTCTGAATACATATATTCATAAATTCATGAAATTTTGCGTAGAATCCAAATCTGCAATAAAAATAGGGGGTTCCCATTTTTATTGCAGATTTGGGTTCTTCGCAAATTTCATGAATTTCCGGTCCCTCACTCAATTTTTGTTGACCGCACGTAACCAGTTCTGCTTGCGCGCAAAGTTGCCTAACCATCAAAATTTCGCAAAACATGGATTATTTCAATCCCAGAATGTGGTACATAAATTTTAATTGTTTTCAACGCTAAATCATATGGCGCTAACAGTTTCTTGATTTGATTCAATTCTAGCGGAATAATTGCCGAAATTCGGTTAATTTGCGTGAAAAAATCATCTTTTTCGGCATGTGTTCTGATATGAAATTTCATGATTTTTCATTCCCTTTCCCTCCTCCTTCCTCAACCGGGCTGGGGCCCGGATATGGAGTTAAAAGAAATTAAAAACGGTTGAGAAAGGAGGGGGGTTGGAATTTTATAGTTGGAGGGGAATGGAAAATTATGAAACTTCATGTGCAAAAAGATGATTTTTTCAATCAAGAAACGGATAGCGCCATATGATTCAGTGTTGAAGAATAATGAAAATTCTTGTACCACACTTGGGTTCCCACTCTCTAGCGATCTGTAATAGAATTTAGAAATTGATAAGCTAATCGATTGATTCGCCAGCAGCGCATGATTTCTCAATATATTCGCGCGCCTAGAAATCCAAAGATTTTCTCCCAAAGTCCTTTAGGGAGAGCAAACGGATCAGCGTACAGCGTTGCGGATGGTTCTAATAGAATCTTTGGGATACCATTTATCATCGACAAGCAAAAAATCATCACTCTTACCTTGAAAGTTTTTGAGACCTCGATTTTTGTATTTGTCAGCCTTTTAATTCTACCCTTCAGAGTTGATAAAAATTGATGCCGAGCTTCTAGGATCAACTGTACCTCAAATGTGATTTTCATCCTAAGTTTCAAAAAGGTTGATCTAATAGTTTCAGAGAAAAGCTCTGGACAGTGGAGGGCAGACGGACGGATTTTTTTAAATTTTTTTTAATTGAATTTTTGGATTCTACGCATCTTGAAACGTAAACCAACAAATTTTGAATTTTAAAATGATGAACCCAAAATTGCCCAATAAAACGGGATCGTATCGGTTGATATGATTCCAATGGAATTCTCTCTTCAAGAAATCTGTAGTTCTCAGCAAGGTTCCTACCGTTGAGGTGGCTCAAATGGTTATGCAGCCACACCTAGTGGAATTAGAAGCCTTGTGTTCGAAGTGGACAATTTCCATGAACCCCCAAAAATCAACCAAAGTACTACACACTTACCTACGCAATGTGCCCACATCCCAGCTGGCACTTTTGGTAATGCAATCCCCATAAAACATGAAGTTAGATACCTAGGCTTACATTTGGACGATAAATTGACATGGGAACACCACATCAAGCAATTGGTAAATAAAATTCGCAGCCGGATCTACCAACTCTAACATCTAATGGTGCACACAACCCCGTTGAGTCTAAGCACAAAAAGGTCTGATGTATTCAGATTTTATTCGTCCAATTTGGCAGTACCGTACTTTTTTAATTTTTTTTTTAATTTCAGGTTTTTTTTGAGATTTCTCAGTCTGTATCTCTTCAATCGAGTTGGTCTTTCAATATGTCACACCTGATCTATTCACCGTCATATTCCCATTTCAAAATTTAACATTCGAGCATTAGGAACCCATGAAAAACAACGGTAAAACATTTATTCCATACAAAACAAAACCAGAAATGAGCAGCCTTCAGAGATGTCTCCAAAGTGTCTTGGGTATAATTTCTATAGGGACGGCCCCCGACTTTCTTTCGTTACTTTCATGGCATGCCTCTAACACATGGAAAACACTAAAACATGAGTAAGCTCAAAATGAGAAAAACACGTAAAAATGCGCTAAAACACAAAAAATCGGGTGGTCGGAAGTTGCATCAAAAAGTGGCGACTTTTAGTTTTTCGTTGCTGGAAAATTAACTAACAACTAAATAAAACATGTGATTTCTTAGTTAAATTTCTCATATAATTTTGAAGAAGTATGTGAACTTACCGTTTCGGAAAAATCTAGTGGAAATAATATGTAGCTGCAGGCACACTATAAACACAACAGGAAAATGTGTCGAAATAGATGATAACAAAAACGTAAAGAAAACGATTATAAGCGACGTCAAGAAACTATCTTCAGGTTTCATGTAGGTTTGAGTACTGTGCTACCTTATTGGGACCTTAATGAACTTCCTAATTTCATTTCTATGGCCGGTTGAGGGCTCTGCGCCTGCATTCCTACGCTGGTCTGTAGTTGTACCACCTGGTAGGAAGTAACCCCATGTCACGGTAGTCAGACGGACTAAGGGGAGCAGCCACGCCATCCCATATTAAAGAAGTCCAAGTAATCCAAAACAGGGTTCTAAGAATCATTACGGGTGCTGCTTGGTTCTTGCGTGATGTCAACTTATATCACGATTTAAATATTCCGAAGGTAGGAGAAGTCATCAAAGAACAATTTCTTGACCTCCATACCCGCATGACTTACCATACCAACCAATTAGCATCCAATGTATAAAATCATATAATGGAATCAGCCGCCACGAAGAGAATCCAGAAGGATCAAATGAAGGCTGAACCCATCGATCTTCTAGGAACAGAATGAAGTGCAATAAAATATAAGTTATACAGGGTGATTCCCTCGCAGACGGAAACAAAAACATTTGGGTGAAACTACATCAAAAATGGAGTAAAATGCCGCCAACCGCATATTTTTATCTCAATCTGTACTCACGATATGATTTTTTTAAAGGTTTTTTTTTTCTGGAAAACCGTGTTTTTTCCTTTTTAAACTCAAATTTCTCCACTTTACTTCATTCAATTTTAATTTTTGACCACATTTTCGGAATCAACATTAAATTTACTATAAGAATAGTGTACTTGACTTCTTAAAAAGTACCATCCAAAGGCCCTCACATCAGCTCAAACATGGACGATTTTGAAAAAATAATATTTCTGAAAATCTTTAAAACTTTACTACTCTTCCAAAACGAATCCTGGAAACTGGCAAATCTTATGAAAACTGCTTCGTCTAATACTCTTTCCAACGGTATAATCAAGTTTACTTTTATTTTGTTATTTAGTGGAGAAAATTATGTTTTAATGTTAAAAAATGTGGGTTTTTCAATGAAATTGTTGGTTTTCTCGAAAGATGACCCTCCATGAACCTACGAGTATGGGGTCGGTTTCTATGTATTTTTTCACGCTGTATCGAATGGTAACATTTGTAGATCTCTCCAACTCCGTTATAACCGAGTTTTACACTTAAAATCGTAAATGTTTAGTATTTTTGTTACGTGTATCGTAAATGTATGTGTGTTTAGTTAACTAGTTAATTAAAGTGTAAAACTCGATTATAACGTAGTTGAGAGATCTGCAAGAGTTTCCATCCGATCCAGCGAAAAAAAAAAAAAAAAAAATACATAGAAACCGACCCCCCTCTCGTTGGTTTATGGAGGGTCATCTTTCGAAAAAACCAACAATTTCATTGAAAAACCCACATTTTTTAACATTAAAACATAATTTTCTCCACTAAATAACAAAATAAAAGTAAACTTGATTATACCGTTGGAAAGCATATTAGATGAAGCAGTTTTCATGAGATTTGCCAGTTTCCAGGATTCTTTTTAAAAGAGTAGTAAAGTTTTAAAGATTTTCAGAAATTTTTTTTTTCAAAATCGTCAATGTTTGAGCTGATGTGAGGGTCTTCGGATGGTATTTTTTAAGAACCCAAGCATACTATTCTTATAGCAAATTTAATGCTGATACCGAAAATGAGGTTGAAAGTTAAAATTAAATGAGGCAAAGTGGAGAAATCCGAGTTTAAAATTAAAAAACACGGTATTTCTGAAAAAAAAACCTTTAAAAAATCATATCTCGAGTACGGATTGAGATAAAAATATGCGGTTGGCGGCATTTCACTCCATTTTTGCTGTAGTTTCACCCACTTTTTTGCATCTGCGAGGGAATCACCCTGTATATAACCCGCTAAACCAGAACACTT
This sequence comes from Adelphocoris suturalis, assembly GCA_030762985.1. Taxonomy (NCBI): domain Eukaryota; kingdom Metazoa; phylum Arthropoda; class Insecta; order Hemiptera; family Miridae; genus Adelphocoris; species Adelphocoris suturalis. The sequence continues at coordinate 103,701,497 of CM061044.1, read as the reverse complement.
GTGATGGATGACCAATGGGTCATGCCTTAGCTCAAATGTCTTGTTATTATAATATATAATTATTCATTGTTATTTGCCAAATTGTATTGTTCACGTAACAAAAAATTGTCAATATAGTTATTAAATAAAAAAGTTGTTCATTATAAATGAAAACTTTTGTTCACTTTATGTATTTACTAACAATTTTGTACTTGTGAATTTTCTGAACACTCAATTCCCTATTCTATTTCTGTTCCATTCAAAGTGATCGCTATAGTTGATGTTACACAGCACCAAGTTAGAGCTAAACTGCGGCACCGCACCGCGGAAAGGCGGGGATATTGCGGTGAAATAACTGCCGACACCCCTCACGTATAACATTCGCGATCCATTGGGGCATTAAGAGGCAGAAGGCAAAGTTTCTGCCTGATGTACAAGTGATATGTAAACTGGAGCGCATTTAGGCCGTTGGGTTGATTACCATACAAGCCCCTATTTCACCTGTTATCGTCCGACTGTTGGCGGTACATGCACGCCACGCGGATACCAGAGGGGGTCAGGCTTCTCTCTCGGAAAACCGTTTTCGGGCTCATAATCAATCTACCGCCCTGGCAAGTTTCAAACCGCAAGCCTCGTTTACAGGTTACGGCTTATAGTGGCGGCTGGATTCGTCGGTATCCTCTCATTTCGGACTAGTATATATTCCGAGAGGTTCGAACTGAATTCACCCTGTCGTTAATGACTAGGCGGATGTAGTAGAGGGTGGTAGAGTACCTTCTAGTGTGTCCGCTGACGAAATTCGTAAATGACATAGAGAGGAAAAACGCTGCAAATCATTACATAATGGTTTATTATTTCTGAATCAGATAGCTAGCTATAGTAACCAGCATACTCTGGGGCTTTCGCCAGTCTCTTTTCTAGTACCCACCTCTGTTCTCGCGTTATAGGCTGCGCTCCCGATGGGGAGCAAATGGACGATCGTACAGCCACCCGAGTGGTCTCATTCAATCCACGGAGCTAATTTCTATAGGAATCAAACTAAAACCGTAGACGTACACTGGATTCCAAAAGCATCTGGGGCCTATCTCAGTCGATTCTGCTCTCACTCCACCCCCCGCTCACCCCCCTCTTCACCCACCGTGACCCCCTGCCAAGCGTGCCAGGCGTACGCGCGTGCTTATGTCTAACACTCAAAATCTCGAAAAAAGACACTTTTTCGCCCGTTTTTGGCCCATAGCATCTATGCGAGTAAAGCGATCGGAATGGTTAAACGTTAGGACCAACTAGATCCCAAATGGAGTCTATGTGCGAAAGAACGGTTTTTTAAAGTCAATTCTTGGGCGTTTTATGGCCCGGACGGCGGACGACGGCGATCGGCGAACGGCGGACGGACATTTCAAATTTGGATTCTACGCACCTTGAAACGTTAAGTGACAAAGTTTGAGGGGGGGTTATAAAAATTTTTTGCTACACGATCACATAGGCTTATTATTGGAAATAATAAACCAAAACGGACGGTAGACATACGGTTCTATAGTCAGATAATTTAATAGAGAGTTTTGTTCTTCCCGTACGATTTTACCACTTAACGCGTAGAGCAGCGTCTAGAGCAAGCTATTGCAGATGCTAGCTCTTCACGAATTTCTAAACGTTTTATTCACGTATGTACACGACTAACCAAACGCTATCGTCACGCTAAAGTCTCTTTAATATTTAAAAGCCAACGATTCTCTTGAATTAGAGATCGAGTTGAAGAAGTTTGAAATCATTTTACACACTGCTTTATCAGTTATCTTCACATGCATCGAACTAGGTTCGACCCAAGAAAAAATAGTATTCGCCAACGCATATTTCGTTCAAAACATTGGTTCTCGTCAGATCACCGAAGTTAAGCAACATCGGGCTTGGTTAGTACTTGGATGGGTGACCGTCCGGGAGCGCCACGATTACGGCATCGTTTTTATTTTTTGTCTAATTATTCAATTTCTCATCTAGCTACATCAAGTTTACGTAATCAGGCCTCGTGGAATAGTTCGTTTTGAGTGCCATTCTTGTTTTATCAACTGGTAATTTCCAGGATCTGGGATGGTACCTAGCACAAATTCTACTACCAACCTACTCAATTTGTTTTTGAACTGACACCAGCTTTTGTATACAAACTTATTTTAAACACAAACCTGCTCGTTGTCTGAATCTTTATGTTAGTGGATACAACTTTGCAGTACGACGGTACCTACTTTAAAATCGGAAAATTACCAACGACTGCATTTACTCCCAAATAGATGAACAGTATATGTGGCTGTCGGACAAAGTAGGTAGGTAGGTACTTTGTTCACATAATCAACGGAATTTGATTTAAAAATACAACTATATTTATCACAGGTTCTAACGTTTTTCGACTAGGTGGGTAATTGTGGAAGGAAAACGTTATTAGACGACAGTCAGAGGGATAACGAATAGGTACCTAACCAATTCTTAAAATTGTGGTCACCTTTGCGTCAGGTTATGACGACTACATGTAGGACGGGATTCCTACGAAAGCATTTTTTTCGCCTTCGTGTAGGTGTGCCTTTTTCCCGTGCAGTTGGTATTTCAATCTTTTTGCATACACGGGTAGAAAATTACGGGAAGAACAAAAACTCTCTAACAATGATTAATTTTACACATTATTTTTGTTCGTTACGGTTACTTAGCAATATTAGTTTATAACTTTCCTTGACACTACAGAGGCTAAGGGATCATTAGATGTTGTGATAAAATGAGAGCATTCCGAAAAGTTTCGAACGATTTTCCTGCTATGAGAACTAAGGGAGTTACACTTCCCTAGTAACGCATGTAGTAGGGTAATGACAGTTGGACTCGTCTCCGTTGATTGATCTGGATTATTATTGAACTAGACGCCTGTTAGGGCTTGGAACGCCCTAATCTAGTCCGTATAACAGTAGTACCTAACAGGAAACCAGCACATTATAGTAACGATATAACTCCTACCTATTTGCGGCGTTATGTGACCTGGTACAAAGCTAAGGCGATGTTAATGAATGATTAAAAAAGAGGAAATAATGATCAAAATGTAAGTAATGTAATAAAATTAATACCACCAGTTGAGGTGGTCCTCGCCACTCAGCTGATCAGAAAAGACCCCATCACTCCCAGAGAGTCTCCCTATCAAATTTCAACTTCCTACAGTGAACAGGAAAGAATTTAGCTCACTCAGCTGATCAGAAAAGACCCCATCACTACGTTTCTTACTTACCGACACTTTTGCAACAAACTTGGGGCCGTGCTGATTCGGAATTATATATTAAAAAGTCTCAGAAATAACTCTCCTAGATGTTAGTAACTACACTACGTTTCTTACTTAAGGTGAATTGATGGCAACTGCTGTTACCGCCACAGCCTAATAAACAACTCTCGTTGATAAGGACCGCCTAGAACACGATCCAGGCGGGTATAGAGAGGAACGGCGACACTTTTGCAACAAACTTGGGGCCGTGCTGATTCAAATGAGCAGTCTAACACTAAAATTGGACCGCGAAGTTCTTAACAATTTCAAAGACCGTTCGGAATTATACATAAAGAATATTAAACCAAATCACTACTTTTTGATTTCACGGTGTCCAGATATCAAGAATTTTCCTAAATCTGCGGGAGTTTGCTCACTCCATTCGCACCCTTAAGGACCGTCGACTGGTCGTTTCGGTTTCGAATTACACAGGAGAGCCTAAGAACATAGATTATGGTGTCATACAGGGCACGTTAGGGCCAAATGTGTTCCTTATTTACATCAATTCTCTCTCCACCGTATCCAATTCGGGAAAACTTTTCCTATTTGCAGATGGCACGGCCCTCCTTATCCGTGGCACGAACTCTGTCACTTGTACAGTCGACCCTGCAGTGCGCAATCTCAATCTGGGGTGGAGCCTGTCAAACTGTGATGGTGAAGCTAAACGTATTGCACAGGCGCATACCGAGCGCATGCCAGACAATTATGCATGCTAAGCCCCCAAGATTTCCATCACACCAACTAATCATTGAAGCTAAGGTCTTTACTATAACTCAGCTGAAAAGCTGTGAAAAATCTTGTTCTCCTATACCATAAAAATCCAAATATCAAATCGATTTCGACCTCCCACCAATACCCAACTAGGTTCATCACTGAACAGAGGGCCATTAATCCTCGCCCCGCCTTAACTCTTACCACAAGAAGTCCACTCGATTTGATTTATCTATTATATAACTCCTTACCATCAGATATGAAGTTTCCAAATTCCTTTTCTCGAACAGTAAAAAACGAATATATACCCAGTTTATTCAGCTTGGATTCGAAAATCGGTTCACTTCATTAAGTAGCGCATATGTACAGTAGCATGGCACTAATTGAAGCGATTATTATTATGTACTTTATTATTTTATTTTATCTTTCATTATTATACGAATATCATTCTCTTTACATCAATATCTAAATGTCTAAATATCTAACCTATACTTAACACATGTCTAACTAATAAGAGGGTGACGCATCAGGATTTATGTATATTTCCTAGAAGGTACTGCTCTACTCTTGTCTGGCGACATGGGCTACTCCTAATGCCAGACAATAATATTTCCGTTCTATTTCTACGAGCTCTGTAAATTGTTGTTTATTTATGAAATATATCATCTCTCTCTCTCCCTCTCTCTCTCTCTCTCTCTCTCTCTCGCTGTCTCTCTCTCTCTCTCTCTCTCTCTCTCTCTCTCTCTCTCTCTCTCTCTCTCTCTCTCTCTCTCTCTCTCTCTCTCTCTCTCTCTCTCTCTCTCTCTCTCTCTCTCTCTCTCGCTGATTTGTAGAAATGTGCACAAGAGTTTATACCAGTGGAGAAGGCTAGCGTATGACTTTCCATTCCATGTTAGGGTGCAGTTACCCCAATCACTGTTGATACCCTACTTCGAGTATGCATCGTTGGCTTTCTGTGATCTCAACGGCGACCAGATGGAGCAGTTACAACTGAAAATGAACTGTATTGTTAGATTTGTTTGCAGATTAAGGTTGGATGAGCACGTAACGGAATCGTACATTAAATTGAAATGGCTCAAAATTCCTGAGAGGAAAAAATTAAATTTAGCAACAATGTTATTTAAAATATTAAAATATAAGAAGCCCACCTACCTGTTCGAACAATTTGTCAGTTTATCAAATGTCCATTCGATATCGACCCGACACGCCACAACCACTTTTAAAATGCCACATCATACTACCGTACTCTACAGCCGATCATTTTTATTACAAGCCATACAATTACACAACGATAATGCAAATATATTCAAACTGGATGAAAGTGTAGCAGTTTTTAAAATCAAGTTCAAGAGCATTTTATTGGACACCTATAGAGAGTAATAATGTGGAACATTGACGATTTTGGTGTGTAAATAATATGTGTAAAGAATTGTATTTGTATTTGATTGTTTCGAGGATAATTAACCTATGTTTTCCAGGGGGGATGTAAGAGAGGACCTCATGGTCCTAATCCCACCCAGGTTGTTTAAATAAACGATTCATTCATTCATTCATTCCCCCTCCAAGTTAGATTCAATACTCATATATGAGTTTCAATTCAATCGGTATCTCTAGCTCACCTGCTCGTCTGGGAAATCGATGCCTAAGTGATAAGTGACAGACACGCGTATATACACTGAGAGGCTCCGTGAAGAAAGGAAGTTGGAAGACGAGTAATTTTCCACTCAGCTGATGCCCCCGGGGACTCGGGGAGCGCGCGGGAACAATGGGAGTTTTAATCGAAAACAAAAATCATTAGTTACCCGTGACATTCCCGGAAGGGGCTGTCTTATTCCTCTGACGTTTCATCTGATACAGGCAGCACATGTAAGTTGGTTGGTGAAATTCCGGAAGGGCGAGCATTGTGGGATGCTCCTTATAAATGATAGTTCACCCAAATCATGACGTCTCCTATAGAAAGAAAGACATCTTCAATTACACTGAGACATACTGCGTTTTACTTTCAGCGCTTTATAGGACGGATAATTTATTATGAACCGTTATTGATTTATTTAATGTATTTGAACATGTATATTCCTTACATTAGAGTAAACAAACATAAATTTCTCAGTTTGCAAACTTCACTTAAAAAGAAATATAGTCTTTTTAGTTTTTATGTCGAATTCACATGGTACTGATACAAAATTTATCAAGTTTCCGGTACCCGCACCAAATCCGAGAATCTTTTTCTGATCCAGTTATACATAGGACACTCAAATAGAACATGAAATAAGTTTTCAAGAAGACCCGTGTCACAGGCTGTACATACAGTATTTGGAGAAATTTCGTAATTATAATTCCTAATTTTAATTGTAAAATGGTGTTTACTTGCCAATCATATTTTGGCAAATAACTTTTTAAATTGAAAAGGGACATTATGGTAATTCAAATAATCGTTAAATCCATCCTGCGCAATCACAAGCTAATAGTAATCATTATAGGAGCCAGAAAATACCGCATCAACATATGTAGATCTTTATATTTAACAAATATTTCAGCATCCTCTACACATTTATGAGTGAGCATTTTGAGATTTTCACAATCCAAAGTTATTACGTGTTGCACTCCACATTTTATAAGAAGTAGTAAGTGTAGGTGGTAGGTGTAGTTTCTTGGTTGAGTCAGCCAATTAAATCTTATAGAATTATTGTTGGACTTTTCCATTTTTTCAAGAGCGTGCAAACATCTCTTAGGGTATCTATGATTTTCCATTTGTGTAATTTTTAGTAACCACTTGAGACTGTTTTTTAAAATGGGTACCATCAAATTTGGGACATCCGCTTCCAATCGGACGTATGCACTGGGTGTACTAAGGGGAAGACCTAAAAGCCATTTGAAAAATTTTACCTGGACTCTTTCTAGGTCAGGACAATATCTCAGCGCCCAGATCTCCGCTTGAACGAATTATTGAACCATTATTATTACCGTTGTTATAAGAAAACTTATAGAGGTGTATCTTCATTGTTTATGTTAGCTTTAGGGTGATGGGTTGGATTAAGGGGGGAGGAGGAGGGCTAAAAAACTTCTGTCATGTTGGGTGGGGACTACGGCTCCCTCACTTATTGTAACAAGGACATATAGAATTAGTTGTTGAAGAATAAAATACGAGTCAAAATGACAGAGTGCAAAATAGAACAATGATTGTCTCGCCCGACTTTAGTAAGGTTGTTAGTTTCTTCCAATAAACAAGATGTGAGTCTGTCTGAGTAGCAGAGGGGAGAGAGCTACCTTGGAAAGTGTGACAATCTACCGATTGTCGTGATCAAAATTCTTGGACTTCTATAGTATATTTCAATCTTTCGATGTAATTTTGGAACTCAGGTGAAATAATTAGAACAAGATTTCAATCACTGGGATAATTTATTACGCTTTTCTTTATGTCACTCCAAAAGAAAGGTACTCAGGGGGGTTTTTTCTATCTAGTCTGTCTGTTCATTAGTTTCTTATATTCACTTCTTTTACAGACGAAAGAAATACCGCACGGGAGAGAGAGAGAGGTATGCAGGATAGCAATGAATTAGGTATTAATGTAAACAATGGGAGTTTACACACAGTTTTCTGTCTACTTCATATCGAGAGAATTCGCACCGGCGCTCTTTCAGTATTTGCTTTATATTAGTAACTAGCTGGTTCACCCGTACGTTGCACAGGTTTTCTTGAACATTATCAAATAGCCTGTGACCCAAGTTAAAGTAATTCTGATAGATTACCCCACTCAGATCCCCAGTTGGTTCTGTGACGTTCAAAACGCATTAACATCCTCCCGCCTCCCCTCCCCACCGGGTCAGATTTCAAAAATTTGAAAAAGTAGTCTTTGACTTGAATTAGAGTAACATATTTGACAATCAAATCTCCAGTTCGTTCAGTGATGACAAAGATACCCCATTTCTCTCCCCCCCTTCTCCTAAAACACCCCCTTCTATGGGTTAGATTTGAAAATTTTCAAGTAGCCTGTGATTTAAGTTAGAATACTCCAAACATATTCGACAACTCAGATCCCCAGATCGTTCAGTGAAGTTTGAAACGCTATAACTTCCCAATCCCTCCTCCCCCATTGTGGGTCAGATTTGAAAATTTTGAAAAAAAAGTAGTCTTTGACTTGAATTGGAGTAATCCAAACATACTCGACAATCAAATCCCCAGTTTGTTCAGTGATGACAAAGATACCCCATTCCCCCCCCCCCTCCCCTAAAACACCCCTATGGGGCAGATTTGAAATTTTAAACCTTTTAAACCTTCTCTGGACTTCCACAAATAATTTAAGATCAAACTCAGCCAAATCGCTCCAGCCGTTCTTGAGTTTTAGCGAGACTAACGAACGAACAGCAATTGATTTTTATACATATATACCATTTCCAAGTCAAATTGAGAATTTTCCAAGTCAATTTGAGATTTTTCCAAACCAATTTGAGAATTTTCCAAGTCAAATTGAGAATTTTCCAAACCAAATTAAGAATTTTCCAAACCAATTTGAGAATTTTCCAAACCAATTTGAGACTTTTCCAAACCGATTTGAGATTTTTCCAAACCAATTTGAGAATTTTCCAAAACAAATTGAGAATCTAAAAAAAAAGAAAAAAAAAGAAGAATGCTTTTTCAAAAATCAAGCTTTACTTGAGAAATGTTCTTAGTGAGTCACCGCAGGATCTCGTTTTGAGTGAAGTGATAGCTCGAAGCATCCCCACCATTTCATCAGCTGATTGCACAAATTGGATGATGGACATGTTCGTGCAATTAACGAACGCAGCAGCTGGGAACCCTCTACATTGAATTTTCATAATACCTCATTTTTCTCAAAAATATGAAAAATGTGATTTTTTAAAATGAAAAAATGCGAATTTCTTTCTTTTATAACGATGTATTGTGCAATTTTATTCCTAATTAAAAGTTTTGATTTGCTTTGAAAAATTGTCACTTTGGTTTGGATGATTCCCTTCTCCTTTCTTTTTTAGAACATTTTTAGTTAGGAAAATTCTCCAATTGTTTTGGAAAATTCTCAAATTGGTTTGGAAAAATCTCAAATTGGTTTGGAAAATTCTCAATTTGGTTTGGAAAAATCTCAAATTGGTTTGGAAAATTCTCAATTTGGTTTGGAAAATTCTCAATTCGACTTGGAAATGATATAGATTTCCATTAATGTTTGGAAGTTATACATGTTAAACTTGTTAAAAAAGGGGGTTATATATGTTGTGTGTTCTAAAAAGGACGAATTATATTTGAAAATGCTATAGTTCAATTTCGGATGAAGTTACAATTAAATTTTTGTTGTCACACTTATTCCGAACACTCGACACGTACGATTAGGCTGTGACGCTCGAATAATAGTTGAGTTCCGGATCGCCCCTCACAAGGAAGCGCCGTTGTCACGGAACTCGAGGGTCGACGAGGAGGCAGATGTCCGATCGGGCCTTTTCATCGATATTTTCTCACCCTCCGGCCCCCGTGACCCGATCGAGGAGCTTCCGAACGGTGTTCCGGCTCATTAAGATCGGGTCCGGGAGCTTCTGGGGGATCTGGAGTGGACGGACGGCCGGACAGCGGACAGGACAAATATTACCGGGCTGGGGGGGCGAGGGGGCACGTGGCCGTCCCTCTTGGGACCCCCGACGTTCCGATTGGGTTGCAATATGACGGCCGGGAAGCGGCCACCGGTCAGTCATAACTGGGGCTTATGGTCCAGTATGGTCCAGTAGTTCCGCGGTTATCGGCCAGATACCAGTGATTCTCCGATAAACTCGGTGCTCTCCAGCTTCAGCTTTATGTACATGAAAGGTAATTATTCCAATTTATAGTTTTTCCCAACCAAATTCAACATTTCACCAATCAAATTCAACATTTTACCAACCAAATTCGATGTTTCTATGCCTTACATCTTACTTAGATTACATATTTACGTAGAATTGGTGACAATTTCAAGCTGGGGGAAGAAATTATCTAATTTTAAAAAACAAAGAAGGAAAAAAAGAATCATCGTGTTTTCAGAAGTTGCCGATTTCGGTGAGGATTTATTGAAACAAATTGGCGTGGTTGTGTTTTGATTGCCTTCACATGAATTCGCACAAGTAGATCAGAATGCTGTATATAATATATGTTGGTGGTCTGGATGCTCGAGAGCTCGCATCTCAAAATTACATAACATAATCTAAGTAAGATTATGTTATGTAGGTACCTAGAAACATCGGGTTGGACGTGTTGGAGACAAATTGATTGGCGGTGGGGATAACGGAACATAACAACAAGCTGAGTTATGAGCATGGTTATTTGAATAATTGTGTACACTCAGGTGATCATTCTCAATAATATTGACATTGTGAACATGATTGCAACGACTTGTTAAATTCTGATGATTTCATTGAGCTGGTGTTTTGATGATTTGATTCATAGCAGGTGATCCGAATATTCCGAGAACGGTTTGATTTGTGAACCGGTGGTTAAATAAGCTAAGGATCGTGTAACCTGGTGTAACCTATGTAACCGAAGCTGAAATTTGGGAGGGAGGCCAAGGGAGAATGCTGAAGACGCATGGGTGATCACTGATCAGCTGAGTGAGCTCCTAAGCCATTTTCTTTCCTATTCAAAGCAGGAAGCTGAAATTTGAGAGGGAGGGTCAAGGGAGAATGCTGAAGACGCCAGGGTGATCACTGATCAGCTGAGTGAGCTCCAAAGCCATGGAATGTGTTTTAGCTATGGACTAACTAGCCAAAAAAGCTAACGAAATTTCGTAACAAAATCTGGGACGAAATCTGGGACGACATGGATACCGATGATACGGAACTAAGGATCCTGTAACCTGGTGTAACCTATGCAATATTTTGTTATGACGCGGTTTATGAGTTATAAATATTTTAAGTTATTATCTCACTATTGGAAGTTAACCAATCTTCAACCTAAGATTGAAGACGGGTTTATGTGAAACGCGTGAGCTAAAACACATTCTGTGTTTCAATAATTTCTTCCGAAGTATGTAAATAGAGGTAACCGGGGGTCCAGGGGGCTTGCCCCGTGGCGAGGCGCGGAGCGCCGAGTTTTAATTGTTAAAAAGGGAATACAATTCAATTTGAGTTAATGCTTGAATATAAAACTTGAGTAAATCAGACGTGGAAGGAAAAATTAATACAAATTAATTATAAATAGGTAGATACAAAAAAAAAAAAAAAAAAAAAAAAAAAAACACATTGTATGTATCTGCTGACCATTTGGTCCTGGAGTATCTTATCACACGATCCATAGACATTCTAGCGGAAATTTAAAGCAACCCCTGGCCGAATTTTGAAGCACTGGTAAGCTTTAATATCACGCGAACTACTGGTTTTTGCCTTTCTCCTCGTACCTTGATCACCGTCTCTCGCTGTCACTGCACCATCCATTTCACTCTCACCTATTTCGATTAACATAAATGATCACTTGAAATAATATAAAAATTCACTGATGAACTGGCAGGTAGCCGAACTTCACAGATAGATAAAAAGTTCCAGTCATGCAGCATGATCGTATGAGCCAATTTTCGGAGATTATCGTGTTATATTATGTCATTTTGTTTTGAAATTTCAGCCCGTTGAGTGCAAAGAAATTGTTAACCACACATTTTATGGCAAATAAACTATTTCTTAATAATAATCTACGATTCAAAACAGATTTTGGATGTTCAACAATTTTTCAGTTTTTTGACCGATTTTTCAGCAAATGTTATTGAAATTTACATACATATTTCACCATAATTTTGTGAATAAAATTTTCAATGTTCTAGTTCATCGTTGGCAAACTTCTTTTGTCTAAAATTCTGATAAAAATATAAATTTGATGATGTTTAGACGTTTCTAGTCATTTTTAGTGATTTTATTAGCAAATTTTTTTAAATTTGACCAATTTAAAGTGCTCAAAAAGGTTTGGTCAACGAACTCATCCTTCCGTTTAGAAAGCTTGATTTTTTGGCGCAAGATCAGAATTTTTATCTCAATCCTAAGGAGAGTTATCGTCTGGAATGACACATATATACATATACATACATATACACACACACACATATATATGAAGATATTAGATTTCTAGCATTTTCTACATTTTTATCAATTTTGTAGCACATTTTAATGAAATTTAATTACAATTTTGAGCACAGGTTTGAGCTTTAATTTTTAAATTACCAACTTCATAGTTGATAAACTTTATTTGAGTAATATTCTGCTAAAAAAATAAAAAAAAAAAATAAAAAAATGAAAAAAATAAAATAAAATAATAAATAAATAAATAAATAAAAACACCGATGTTTAGCCTTTTTTTGTCATTTTTTGTGATTTTCTTTAGTAAATTTTTTGAAATTTGACCAATTTAATGTGCTCAAAAAGTGTTGTCCAACGAACTCATCCTTTCTTCTGAAATGCTTGATTTTTTGGCGAAAGAACGAAGTTTTTATCTCAATTCTATCGAGAGTTATCGTCTGGAATGACACATACATACATACATACATATATATATATATATAGGAATCCATATATAGAATATATATATATATATAGAATCCAGGAATCATTTCAGAATGCCTCAAAACAGATTTCGATGAAGAAAATTTCTGAAAATTTTTGGAGCCATTGCAATAGCTTTATTTTCTAAGAAAATTCGCTAAAAAGAAGCAACCTCAGGGTCACGTGAGGTTAGGTATCTGGCTTCCCATTGGTTGCTTGGACTAGTGGGGTTCTGCATGATTCACAGCTCTGGACATGTGTGGTTTCGGATGAATCTACTGTATTGTTTTGACGAGATCTGTGGGGTTTTTCTCGACATTGAGTGAAGAAAATGGTACAGCTGATCACAAAGAACAAGAAACCAATGCTAACTAAAAAAATTTTTTTTGTGACTTTTAGAGTTTTGCATGGCTCCTCATTTGAAGGTTACTTTTTGATAGCCATTTCTGTGAAGAAGAGAATAATGATTTCCTAATCTTCAAACCAATATTTAAACTTTTATTGAGTTATTAATTAACGATGACTAAACAATAATGCTAGAAACATATATGTATTAGCAGTGGAGTAAAAACCTAACAGAAACATAAACGCGCGTCCACACCAACCGAGCATCGACGAACAGGGTTCGCGAGCATTCGCGAACGCTCGCGAACACTTGTTCGTCTACCTGTCCACACCGGACGAGCATTCGTGTTCGCCGATGCTCGCCAGTGTTCCCGCAGACGCCCGTCGAAACGATGGCTCCTGTCTTTTCAAAAACGGCTGTGGCGGCGGCATCGTTTATTTTACTGGGTTTTTCCGGCGTTTCTTTGAGTAAATCCGTTTAGTTAGAGCATACTAGAGTATTATCTGGAGTGTTAGAAAACTTTTTTTTTTTTTGCAAAAATTGTTTCAAAGCGCTTAAAAATCACGTGTATTCCTTTAAAATCATTCATTAATACAAAAGAAAAAATTAGAGGACTAAAAAATTCGGTGAGCCAACAAATGTTCAAATTTGGCGTTTCATCATAGAAAATCACTGATAATTATACGACAAAACGCTTTAAATTATGTAGCACTGTGTGCTGTGTTTATGTCATTGTAATTATCTCATAAGCTATGTGGATGACAGACGCAGCACCTATCTATTGATACCAATGTCTACATACCTAAGTAAAATTAGTCACCGTGGTGAAACTATCTTCAAAGCTTCCAAAATCGTGAACTGTTTCATTACAAACTGAGAACACTGTTCGCAATTGCGTCCACACCGGGCGAGCACGAACGGCGAGCACCCTTTGATGTACCGACTCCTAGAGGGAACGGCCGCGAGCCGAGCCGAATGTTCGCGAATGCTCGTGAATACGTCCACACCGGACAAGCATTCTTGGGTTCGGGCGTTCGGCTCGGCTCGGTTCGCCCGGCGTGGACGCGCCTTAAGGCTTAATATGTATATCCTATTCTCTCGTGCCAGAGACACGGATTCCCATAATCTCAGACTAAAGCTACACTTTTGTAACTAGGAGTTCGTAACGAGCGCTTGCAGGGAGATTGAGAGAGTGAAGAGAGCAAAGTACAGGGTGGTCCGTAATAAACGGACACATTTTAAAATCCTGTAACATTCACAAATTCGATCGTAGGGATTAAAAAGTAAGCAGAACGTGTAGAGAAAATCAGTAAGTTTTATTCACAATCGAAAAATCGTAAAAAATTATCAAGTTTTAAAAATTATGTCATTTAAATGACGACCCTGTTTGGTAACGCACAGTTCAAGACGGTCCTTGAAGTTCTGCATCACTCTTTGCACCATATCTTCCGGTATTTCCGCGATTTCTCGTCTTATTGACTGCTTCAATGCTTGAATGGTTCGTGGTTTGTCCACGTACACTTTAGATTTCAAGTGGCCCCATAGAAAAAAGTCACAGGGGGTGAGGTCTGGGGAACGCGGAGGCCAGGGAACATCCCCATGCCGGGAGATCACGCGTCCGGGAAAAATCGTTCGCAAAAAGTTCAATGAAATCCTGGCCGTGTGGGCTGTTGCTCCATCTTGTTGGAACCACATGTTGTCGGTGTCAACTTCATTTTCCTCAAGCTGAGGAATGAAGAATTCTTGAAGCATCGCGAGATAACGTTCAGAGTTAACAGTCACTGCATTCTCTCTGCCATCTTAAAAAAAATAGGGCCCAATTATTCCGAGTTTGGAAATTCCACACCACACCGTTACCTTGGCAGAGTGTAGAGGCCTTTGGTGTAAATGTCGAGGGTTTTCACCAGCCCAATAACGGCAATTCTGTTTGTTGACGTAACCGTTCTTCTTCCCGGCATGGGGATGTTCCCTGACCTCACCCCCTGTGACTTTTTTCTATGGGGTCACCTGAAATCTAAAGTGTACGTGGACAAACCACGAACCATTCAAGCATTGAAGCAGACAATAAGACGAGAAATCGCGGAAATACCGGAAGATATGGTGCAAAGAGTGATGCAGAACTTCAAGGACCGTCATGAACTGTGCGTTATCAAACAGGGTCGTCATTTAAATGACATGATTTTTAAAACTTGATAATTTTTTCCGATTTTTCGATTGTGAATAAAACTTACTGATTTTCTCTACACGTTCTGCTTACTTTTTAATCCCTACGATCAAATTTGTGAATGTTACAGGATTTTAAAATGTGTCCGTTTATTACGGACCACCCTGTACTTGGGTCTTGTACTGGATGAAAACCTCGACTGGAAAGAGCAGGTCAAGTCTCTAGTGAATAAAACTAGGAAATTCCTCAATATTTTCTTTAATATCAGGAACTGCTTGTCAAAGGCCTCGCTCATTTCACTTTATAAAGGGCTTGAACAGTCAGTGATTAGCTTTGGTATTCTTTGGTGGGGGAATGCTTATAATACTGTCCGAAATCCAATTATAGTTATGCAAAAAATCAATTCTGAAGGTTCTCCTCAAGAAATCACAGAGGTTCTCTAGTGCTGAATTATTTAGCGAAGCTAAGGTTGTCTCAATGAAGCAGCTTTATATTAACTAACACCTTCAATTAAATAATGTAATTAGTAAAACACAATTACTATAATTATTATACGACTCTGGTTGCCTAGCGACATGAGACGCTCTTAGAAATGAAGAAATGTTTATTAGGGGTTCGAAATTAGGTTCGTTTCTGTAGGGGCTAAATGGCATGGATATTGTACCGCCCCACGGAGCATAGTAAAATCACCTAGTCAAGGAAACGGAAATGTGGATACTACAAACTGAAATCAAGTCGTTCCCCACTACCTTCTGGGGCGAGCCCATATGCGATTTTTCCCTAGAAAATTATCCATTGTTCAGTATCCACAAATTCCCTTATGAACTTCCCTTACTTTTCACTGCCTACTTGATCAAGCTTGGTTGTTCGTTTCAAAACAGTTTCCCAAATAAAATCCGAGTTAAAATGAAGCAAGAATACAATAAATAGAAGCCTGCAGTGGTGATTGAAATAGTTTAATAGAAAAGATTAAAATAATTTAGTGAAGCAGTATTTCTATTCTAACCTAACATATTTCTTGATCTCGGTTTCACGCCCTGTATTTTATTTCGCGTTGATAGGTACCTACTTATATAATACACTTGTGTGATATTGTCCAGAAAAAGTTAATTTCACGCGGAAGTAACAATTGAGGATAAACCTGTAAGACAGCAAGTCCACATAAGTATATGAATTTGCATGCAGTAAATCTAGAATAATAGTATAATAAACTTAGTGCTCCTCAGTTCATCGGTAGGTACCTATTCGTATTCATCGTAGTTTTTCACGTTCTGATTAGTTATTTGGATAATATTTTTTCCAAGTAGTATTATGGTAGTATTATGCTAGTAGTATTAGTAGTATTATTATGGTAGTATTATTTTTTTATAGGTAGATTTATGAATATGAAAACATCCGTGATTTCACATCATTTCAAAAATCCATTGAGCACCACCTACTTATATGAACGTTAGACAGTTTATTAACAGTCTTCGTATACTCAGCAACAAGCACGCGAAATTAATACTAAAACTATAATATAAAATGAAATCTTCGACTGTTGCCCCTCCATGAGAAATGACTCAGCTACGCCACTGTCTGAATTAAATACAAACGACCGCATCTTGAGACCGACGACTAGAGCAGTCTTGCCCATTCCTTCGAGCCGTCTAGTTTCTACCTCCCGTCCATTCCTACCACAATTTACCATTTATGTTGCGATCCTTCCCAGCTTGCTTGGGCCGCCCCATTTCTATCAGCAGATCCTCCTATAAAAAATCAGTTTTTTTCATTCCTTATTTCTACTAACCCGTCGGATTGCGACGCTATGACGTCGAGCATCTATAGCATTTAATTATTCTTCCTTATTGCCATATGTTAATCATCTTTTTCATAAAATTTTGTAACTATTTTTAAATTCTGTATTTGTTATAAATTGTTTTCACCTCTTATATTTAAAACTATATATCTTGTATTTGAAATTATATATTATATTGTTCCCAAGTTATAGTTTCGAATCGAACATTGATCAAACTTGCAACTCCCCACCTTGGCACATATCAATGATCTATGAGGGGGGTAGTTTCCACCATGTATAATGCGAAATTAATGTATAATTATTTGCGGAAATAAATCAAATTCTATTCTATTCTATTATTCCAATTTCCATGTGCACAATTATTGAATACATTATTGTACATGATTGAAAACTAAATAATACATAAACATGAATTTTTCTGGATAGTAGATGGGGGGAAGTTTTCATCGATACGTTCCGTCAGTATAGAAAACGGAAAGAGGAGAGTAAAGAGAAAGAGTAAGAGAGATAAAGAAAACGAGTAAGAAATATAAAGAGAAAGAGGAAGAGGAGAGGCGAAGGAAGACGGTGGGAGGACGGGGGGGCCGTGGTCAGCAGCGTTGAGACGCGGAGTGACTTGTAGGTGGAAAAGAGAAAGAGAAAAAGAGATATAGTGGGGTGGTGGTGCGTCAAGCGGTGGAGGTGGAAGGGAGGACAAAGGGCCCCGGCAAAGGGACGAGCAAAGGGTGGAGGGGGAGAGTATTGACCGAGCACAAGGGGGAGGAAGAGCCGCCCCCGCCGCCTCCCGCCCAGCCGCAACAGGGGGGCCCTCTTACTCTCTATAGATATGATAGGGCGTCATAGCGTAGGGGCAGCACTAGCGCTACCTGCCTCCTATTGATTGCCTTCTCTCTCTCTCTCATGCTTACCCTCTCCCCCTTCCGCCTCGCTCATCCTGCTCTTCCTCATGCTTACCGCCCCCCTCATCCTGCTCTTTCCTCCTGCTCTTCCTCATCCTCGTACTTCCTCCAACCCCATTGGCCCCCTCATTTGCCCGCTTTCTCTCTCCCTCCCCCCTCTTAGAAAGAAGCTCTCCCTCTCACCCCCATTTTCGTTGGTTATTACATATTTCATATCAGCCAATCCCTTCGGCTTCCGTTATGATCATCACGCCCCCACAAAATGGCGATATTAACCCCCTTCAATTCTCATACACATATTTTGTATTGAAAAGCTGATCTGCCATGAAATACATAGCCCTATTACACACTAAGCACACTGAGCCAAGACAGCTTTAAATTATTACATGAAAGTTCACTTTACCTATTCATTTTGGTATTTAGTGATTCAAGCAGTGCCTCAATCAGAAAGTTATCTAGCGGCAAACAAAGGTTTTTACGTATTTCAGTAAGATGTAACAAAAATGTGTAATGAACTTAGGCGCCCAGGATGCGCAATGGGGGCCTAAGTTCACACTCATAGATAGAGGAGGGTGTGACAGTACCATAAGAGATTCAACTCGCACTAATAGCATATAAGCTACGTTCGGAGAAGATTGGTTTTCCGGTTCTTGGATCACCCATCCATCGCCAAACACGGCCTTTCGAAAAAACGGGAAGAAAGCGCCCGACGCCCATTGGGGAATAACGGAGCGACGGCAGCGCATTCCCTTGGATCTCGCCGGAACTGTCACTCCCCCCCCCCCCCCCTTAAAAACATACTTGATTGAAGAGCAAGTATGTAAACTAGGTGGAATAGTTTACTGGTTGAGAACTGATGCTCACTAATAAATAGCTGCATTGGCGATTGAGGATAAAAAGGTGAAATTAAAACAGGATGGATTGTCAATGAATCTTCATATGAAGTATTCATTAGGTAGTTAACCCCCAATCAAAGATTGGAACAATCGGGAATAATATAACTTGCTCAACCAGGAGACTTACAGTAGGGAGCTGCCCACTTTGGGACTTACGAAAATGGGAAATATGCCCTGGGGAATTAACTTGCTCAACTTTGGAGACTTACAGTGGAGGGTGCCCACTATGGGGACTTATGAAATAGGGAACGATGCCCTGGGTTTGGGAACAATGCTCTTGAAAATTAAGTATGTTAGATAGAAATAATATGAGGGTATAAATTGATAAATTAATAATCAAGAACCAATGAAAGTATTTATGTATCCAAGGTAGTATAATGGGTATTCCTTCTGGGAACCCAGGCCATGTTTCTTCTGAAACATTAACTCCCCAAAAATAGTGGATCAGATTACTGGGCATTAGCCGTACATAATCTTAACCACGCTCTGCTCCCATGTAATGGTCTTAGGCGCCCCGAAGGTACAATGGGGGCCTAAATCTACACTCATAGAGAGAGGAGGGTGTGACAGTACCATAAGAGATACAACTCGTACTAACAGCATATATGCTACGTTCTCAAATCTCCCTCCATAATAATTTTTTTGGACGAAGTTCGTAATGACCAGGAAAATACACCGTAAAGTTGTAATAAAAAACAATAAAAACGTCGACAAATCGAAAAAATCGCGCAATTGGTAAAAACGGACAGCGAATTCGGATTCAGCACCCTCGAAAACCCCCATCTATGATAAAATGAGGCCGGCAACTTTCATGTCACTTTTTTTGTGTGGAGCAGTGTTGTTAGCTTATTTATATGAATGAGAGGAATTTATATACTTACCCAATTCTTGTGTGAACTCATTAATACAACATCGGACCTTAATACGTGGGAATCATCTTATGCTGAAGAATGCAGACAAGAAAGAAGCATTCACCGTAGAAGACACCAAAGATTTTTTCGGTCACGAATAAACGCTCATTTCGTGGGTATTTTTGAGTTTAACGAGATATCTAGGATGTCTTTCGAGACATTCAAATGCCGCGTGGCCCTGTGCAATTTTTCCTGATTGGACATTGAGGATCTCCCCATCATTGAAGAACAAAGTGAAGTGTGAAGAGCATCTCGTAGTTACAGATGACATTCCTAACCAAGCAGCATTAAGACTTGATGAACTGATTAATCATCTGTTAATTTTTTTAATAATTAAACTTAAAACTAATAATTTTAACTAAATCTTTAAACTAATAATTAATTCATCTCCTTCATCGCTGAATGAAGTAGAAAAATCCGATTATGCCTGCCATCAGAATAAGTTGAAATCAAATACACACTGAGTGTATTTGACACTCGGATCGACCGTGTAAGCCTGCGTCGGATATCGTGGGTAATCGGACAGCTTGGTCGAATCGAAAAGATCGGCTTCAGAGCGAGTCTGAAAGGTTTGCTCGATCTTTTGTGTAGGTGAGTCTTGTTCGACAGTTTCTCGAACGAATACGTCGGGCGAGCAGGCGATCCGGACGTGCGGGTCGCGCCTTGCGCTGATGGTTGGTTCAGCGGACTCACCGTGTGGCCGGTAGGGCGCACTACGTTGGTCACTCGGCCCGGTCTTGCCGCCTTCCTCCTTCCCCCGCAAGGGGAAGTAAGAAGGCTGACGTTCCATCGAAATTGATCGAGTTTTTGGCTCGTTTCGATGCCTCTACGTGTGAAAAATAGAGGGTTTTGGAAGTGGACTCGCTTGCCGGAGCGTCTTTCCAATGCTCAGACGGCAGGGTCCTACCTCGCAGTCTTGAAAAAGACTTCCGTAGACGGTAAATTAGAGCGTAGGAGCTGAGTAATTTACCGGCGCGCCCCAGCGGTCGACTACGAGCTGAAGGCTATGTAGTCCGGGTGACACGGCTCGGAAACGTCCCTCGGGCGTACTGTCTAAAGAGAATATCGATAGAAGTACCGGGTGGCGTCCTACCAGGAGATCTACGTTGGGCAATGAGCAGGATGAATAATCACTGGACTCGTAGATGCCAATGCGAAATCTGTGAGGAGAGAAGGTCTGGCTTGTAGAAAGCAGTAGGAAGCCGTTCTTGAGATGAACTCGCAATGCAGAAGGTTCGTCAGCGTAGAGCGTGTAGAATTCTTCGTACTTCGGAGGTGTCGTCGTCGAGAGCGGAGAGTGGAATGAATTTCGGAGGGCTCCCAGCGGGGTATTTATAGGGAGGTGGCCGTCTCCTGCCGCCTCCTGGTTGGTCCGCTTAATTTCATAAATTCGGCTGTGCAATCTCATTGGTTCGCACAGTGTTTTCTCAGTATCTGTGCATATGATAGCTGAGTTGGTTTTTCGAGGTGGTTTCCCTGCGTCCGTTGCTTTGACGGGGTCCCCGGGGTTGGCTGAACGGCCTTGAGTTTTACGACCTGTTTCGAGATGTTTGTCGCATCTCTCTCGCCCAGTAAATGTTTGGGGAGGTCGCCTTGCGTGTTCTCATTCAAGGCGACTTGTTTCGAGCTGTTTGTCGCATCTCTCTCGCCCAGTAAATGTTTGGGGAGGTCGCCTTGCGTGTTATTCTTTAATATTTCACTTTTGGGAGAGAAATTAGTATTTTCTCTCTGGTGAAATATTTTGTTTGACGGAGTTATAATTCGACGTCTTATAAATATTTTTGTGGTGTGCCTACCTCTTTTTGGTAGCCCTGAAAAGGGCTGTTGACAAGAGGGGGTGGATTTCACCACAGGGGCCCTCCCAAGACGTCGTGTTAATAACGACGACGCCGGCTGGGGTGTTTCGAGCGCCGTTACCCACCTCTCGTCGAATTTGGTAGAGGGAACGTGCCTTCTGGCAGATTTTCGGGGAGTTTTTTCTTTACTTTCTGTCTGATTTTGTGACACAGCTTGTCCTTGCGATACAGCTTCTTCCGAGTGTAGAGTATAAGCTGGCTTGATTTGCTGTTTGGGAACTTTTTTAGTATGTTCGCCAATTTGCACTGTAACCGAAAACTTATCTCTTTTAACTACTTTGAACGGTCCCGTGTAAGGACATTGGAGAGAGGTGAGCTGTGTGGGCACTCTGATATAGACATGAGTACATGTATCCAAATTTTTGGGCATGTTTACGGCATATTTCGTGTTATTATGTTTAATATGCGTAGGTCGGAAGAAAAGAGGTTCCGAAAGGTTCGTAGAAGTTACGAAAATGTCTCCTGGGAGTGGTACGTCAATCCCGTAAACTTTTTGGAAAGGCGTAGTTTCAGTCGCCGGGTCTACTGCCGTACGCATGGCGAGTAGAACTTTGGGAAGTGCATCGAGCCAATTTTCGTTTTGAGCTTTGAGAGCTTCTTTCAAAGATCTGTTTCTGCGTTCTACCATACCGTTTGTTGATGGTTTGTATGGTAACGTGTGAGTATGTTTTACTCCGAGACGTTCCATAATGGAATTGAACAGATCTGATTCAAATTGGGTGCCCTGATCACTTGTGATGTATTTAGGTACGCCCTTTGAAGCTACCCAAATATTGATAAAGGCATTTGTGATTGTGGTTGTTTCGATGTTGTTAAGAGGGACAGCCTCTAGCCAACCCGTTGCTCTATCAACCATCATCAAAATGTAACGTTTCCCTCCTTTTGCTAAAGGTAAGGGTCCGGTAATATCCACGTGTACGTGTGAAAATTTGTTTGCCTATCAAATTCGGAGTAAGGGAGCTTCACGGAGCGCGTGATTTTTGCTCGTTGGCAAGTTTCGCACGCTCGGACCCAGTTTGCGACATCTGCACGTAGTCCGTGCCAAAAATATCGTTGTTTAACTTTATACACTGTAGAGTGTATACCTGGGTGTCCCAAATTGTGAATTTGGCTTATTATTTCTTCCCTTATTTCGTTTGGAATATAAGGTCTAGGGTGTCCTAGGTCTAGGTTACACCAAATTTCTCCTTGAGAGAATTCAACTCGTGTGAGTTTCGATTTGTCCTCCGCGGTAGGGGGAGAACGAGTTTGTGAATTTGAAATGTGCAGTAGAAGATTGCATTCTATTGCAGCCGTAATTTTCGAAATTTCGGCTATGGGTGGACCCTCGTCCGTCTGTGTTGAAATCGATTTCGTTTGAATTTCAACCGGATCGAAGGGTCTGGAGAGTGCGTCGGCGACGACGTTGCTCTCTCCGGAAATATGACGAATGTCACTCGTCATTTGAGAGATGTATGTTAGCCATCTTAATCTCATTTTAGAAAAATGAGCATTCTTTTTAAGCATCGTGCCTAGCAGAGGCTTGTGATCCGAACAAATATGGAAGGATCTGCCGTCCAAGTCGTTGTGCCAGTGAATGCACGCTTGGTAAACGGCGAACATTTCCTTGTCGAACGATGCTTTGTTCTTCCATTGTTCTGGAATCTCTTTACTGAAAAATCCCAATGGTTGGTACGATTTCGAGCCATGTTTGTCTGTAATTTCTTGTTCTAGTGCCGCTCCGATGTGTGTGTCGGACGCGTCACAGACTAATCTCCACTCCGCCGTAGGGTGTGGGTGAGCGATGTTATGCAATGTTGCTTTGATCATTGCTTGCTTTAAGCTGTTAAAAGCTTTTTCTCTCTCTGATGTCCATTCGATAGGTGTTCTGTCATTTTTTTTGTTTGACTGAATGGAGTCATACAGAGGTTGTGCCGTGTGAGCGAATTTGCTCGAGCATGCTCGGTAGAAACCACACATACCTAGGAATCTGCGTAGACTTCGTACGTCTACTGGCCTAGGAAATTGTTCTATGGCTTCTATTTTGTCTCGTTTAGGAATTATACCTTCCTTCGAGATAGTGAAACCTAGGAAATCGACGGTAGGTTTCGAAAAAATGCATTTATCAAAACCTACTCGAAGTCCGTGTTCCCCTAGTTTGTCAAAAATTTGTCTGAGGTGGTTCATGTGTTCGTTATAATTCTTCGAAGCCACCAGGATGTCATCTAGATATACAAATGCGAAATCAAATTTTCGCATGATGCTGTCCATGTATCTTTGCCATGTTTGAGCCGCTCCGGCCAAACCCATGCTCATTTTCTTAAACTCATAAAGACCGAAAGGTGTAATAATCGCAGTTTTATGAGCGTCATCTGGGTGCATCGGGATATGATAATACGCTGATTTTAAATCTATTGTTGAATAGATTTGCGTATCATGTAAATTCGCTTGGAACGAGCGAATGTGAGGAGGAGGGTAGGCGTCTTTCTTCGTTTTCGCGTTGAGGAAACGGTAATCGCCGGTGATTCTCCATGACCCGTCTTTTTTTGGCACACAGTGTAACGGAGATGCCCATTCGGAATCCGATGGTGCAATTATGCCTTCTGAAAGCATTTCGTCAAAAGTCTTTTTGACTTGAGCCCGTTTTTCTCCTGCCATGGGTCTCGCTCGGAAGTGTACTGGGGTTCCTTCCGTGGTTATACGGTGGTAAACCCCGTTGTTCTTCCATTTACCATGAATTTTGCTCATTTTATCATTGTATTTGTTAATGATAGAGCGAATGTTTTCGTCCTCCGTGATTTGCACGTCCTCTGGTTGAGGTGTATTGTCACGGTGAGGGATAGTAGCTGCAATTTGTTCGTCAGTGAACTTTTTGTTCATGACTGCAGCTATTTTTTGATCGGCATAGCACTTCATTTTATCTTTATAAATGTACTTGTGTTTGACCCGTATTCCGATATCCCAAGATTCGAGGAATGGGATACCTAGGATCGCTAGATCAACTTTCGTGATCATAAACTCGGTGGTCATGTCCCCGAGGCCGATGTTAATTGTTGTGTCAGCTCGCCCTAGTGTATCTATAGGGGCTCCGTTAGCTGCTGTGAGCTTAACGTTGGACTTGAGAATTTTCAAGCCCAATTTTTTTGTGACATTGTGGGGCAGAATGTTCACTTCTGCTCCCGTGTCAATGAGAAATTCAGTGCCATTCAGTTTGCACTTGAAGAAAAGCCTTTTATACTCAGGAGACTGCCGGCGTATAGGCTCAGATACGCTGGCAGTTATTCGTTTTCCGAACTCTCTGTGTCGGAGGTTGGAATGGTACTTTCTTGTACCGACTGTTGAGTATTTTCGGTAGAAACCCGGGTTTTAGGCTGGCTTATAGTCGCAGCCTTTTTGCTAGTTTTGGAAGCAGTGTTTGTCTTCCAAGTGCAGTGTTCTGGGTCTGCACATTTGCGAGTTTCGTTACCGAAACGTACGTGGTTTCGACAGACGTAGGCCATCGGTTTGTGAGGCTTACTCTCCACTGGTTGGGGTTTGAACTCAGCTTGTTTCGAGAGGGCCTTTTTGAAACCAGTATTTATGGGTTTCGGAGTAGATTCAACTCCTCGTATGTTCAGAGAAGTATTCTCTGCTCTGTACGCGTGTAGCGTATCAGCTAGGTCGAGCCGGGAGGTCGTGGTAGGCTGAGCTGCGACCATACCTCGTGCTTCGATGGGAAGAGTCTCAATCCACTTTTGAGTGATTAGAGCTTCCGAAAAGTACCCAACAGCTTTCGAGTACATCTCGTGGTACTTGGTGCTGGGTTTTTTGGCGAGAGATGTGGGGTCCTCGAGTGCGAGGAGCCTGTCCTGTAAAGACAACCCATATTCTCGTAGGAGGCGCTGTTTGGCCTCTTCGTAGGGTGCGTGGGGCGCCGTGAGGTAAGCTGAGTCGATAGCTTCCCTCATTTCTTCTGGTACCCACTTGTATATAGCTGAGAAGCATTCGTTTTGCGTTCTCATGTGTTTTCTCACGCAGTATTGATCGAACTCGGCGAGTGCACGATCAATATTCTTCTTTTGGAAGACTGGTTTTTGATAATCTCCCATCTCCTCTAAAAGTGCTTGAAAGCCACTGTTTGTAGAGGGATGTTGCGTGAGATGTGGGGCGTAGAGGCCCGGCGGGGGTCGCACGCCCGCAGTGGTTCCCTGAAATCCACTAGCTTCATAAGAGGGAACGAAATGCTCCGTGTTGAGCCTGTTCAAAGGCGGGGTCACCATTTGTAGTGGATTTATATAGGTTTGACTTGACGTTGGTAGACCAAGTCGGACATTTATATCCCGATTATGCGGGTTGGTTTCTAGGTCACCCCCGCGAGGAATGCGGGCGGAGCCGCCAAGGTCAACTGATTTCGCGGGCCGGAAGGGTGGATAGTCCGTGTCGCAGCCGCGCGGAGCGCTAGGCTCGTGTACCAAGTGCTGGGTTCGATCAGTTTCGTACTGAGCCGTTTTGTAATATTCCGGCCTTAGATTTACATCTGAAAGGGGAATATACTGAGCTTGGTTGAGGTACTGAAAAGTATCCTCTGCTTTTTGTGCATTTGGAGTGTATTTGACACTCGGATCGACCGTGTAAGCCTGCGTCGGATATCGTGGGTAATCGGACAGCTTGGTCGAATCGAAAAGATCGGCTTCAGAGCGAGTCTGAAAGGTTTGCTCGATCTTTTGTGTAGGTGAGTCTTGTTCGACAGTTTCTCGAACGAATACGTCGGGCGAGCAGGCGATCCGGACGTGCGGGTCGCGCCTTGCGCTGATGGTTGGTTCAGCGGACTCACCGTGTGGCCGGTAGGGCGCACTACGTTGGTCACTCGGCCCGGTCTTGCCGCCTTCCTCCTTCCCCCGCAAGGGGAAGTAAGAAGGCTGACGTTCCATCGAAATTGATCGAGTTTTTGGCTCGTTTCGATGCCTCTACGTGTGAAAAATAGAGGGTTTTGGAAGTGGACTCGCTTGCCGGAGCGTCTTTCCAATGCTCAGACGGCAGGGTCCTACCTCGCAGTCTTGAAAAAGACTTCCGTAGACGGTAAATTAGAGCGTAGGAGCTGAGTAATTTACCGGCGCGCCCCAGCGGTCGACTACGAGCTGAAGGCTATGTAGTCCGGGTGACACGGCTCGGAAACGTCCCTCGGGCGTACTGTCTAAAGAGAATATCGATAGAAGTACCGGGTGGCGTCCTACCAGGAGATCTACGTTGGGCAATGAGCAGGATGAATAATCACTGGACTCGTAGATGCCAATGCGAAATCTGTGAGGAGAGAAGGTCTGGCTTGTAGAAAGCAGTAGGAAGCCGTTCTTGAGATGAACTCGCAATGCAGAAGGTTCGTCAGCGTAGAGCGTGTAGAATTCTTCGTACTTCGGAGGTGTCGTCGTCGAGAGCGGAGAGTGGAATGAATTTCGGAGGGCTCCCAGCGGGGTATTTATAGGGAGGTGGCCGTCTCCTGCCGCCTCCTGGTTGGTCCGCTTAATTTCATAAATTCGGCTGTGCAATCTCATTGGTTCGCACAGTGTTTTCTCAGTATCTGTGCATATGATAGCTGAGTTGGTTTTTCGAGGTGGTTTCCCTGCGTCCGTTGCTTTGACGGGGTCCCCGGTTCTCCACATTTCAGTTTATAATTTGTCTATCTTCCAATCATTACATCTTTTCATGTCCGATAAACATCCTATCGTGTATTTAGCACCGTTATTATATTATGATTCGCTTATATAAATTCAATTTCAGCATCCCGCTTGACGTTGTTCATCTCGTTTTTCCCCACACGCCATTTCTCTTTTCTACTACACTTGTAACCCTTCCTGTACCTTCGGTACACCAGCAATTTACCAGAAATCAAACATAACACCACAGCAACATTTGCAGACGACACTGCTGTCCTAGCAGTTGGTGACAGCAATTACGAAATAAATATCAAAACTCAACAAGTCCATCTCCAAAATCAGTCTTTGGACAACAAAATGGAGGATCAAACTGAATGAGGCCAAGTCGGTGCACGTTGATTTTACCAACCGGAAGATTAACTACATCCCTGCTTTCCTCAACAACGAGGCAATTCCGTACACGAATAAAGCCAAATACCTGGGCATAATGCTAGACACCAAGCTCAGGTGGAAGGAACATGTCAAAAAGAAGAGGACAGAGCTCGTATTGAAAGTTAGAAGGATGTATTGGCTAATCAGCCGATGATCCACCATGACCATTGGTAACAACCTGCTTCTTTTCAATCAAGTACTCAAGCCAGTTTGGATGTATGGAGCGCAGTTGTGGGGCTGCATAGCTCCAACCAATAGACAGATCTTTCAACGTTTCCAGAATTCTGTACTACGATGTATCACTGATGCGCCGTGGTACTTCCGAAATGAGGCACTCCACCGTGAACTTCACTTGCCAGACTAAAAGATCATGTGAATGAGGAAGCTGTAAAGCTCATGGATGTGCAAGATCTAACTCGACGCCTTAAGCGTTTGAAACCGCATGAGCTTGTGTAGGGACTGAATGTGATATGTTCGAGAGACAAGGGACAAAGTTATGCATCTTAGGTCCTGAATAGTGTCTTGTAGTAATATAAGTCAGATTTGTATTGTTAATGAGATTACTCGGTGCAATAAAAGCTTAAAAAAAAAAAAAACTTCTAAACTTAGTTTCTACAAGTGTAACTTTTCTACAATTGTACTCCCTGTTTTGATGAAACACTTGCTCAAGTTTACCGTTGCATTACAAGTACCAGTACTTATTAACTTGTACACTTCTAACTTGTTGTTATATGAAATGGGCCCCTGGATATATGATTAGAACAGAGACGGGAAGATTAAATATTGGGGTACAAATTCTTGATCGCTGCTTAATAATAATATGTATATATTTGCACTTCATACAATACATTACAAAAATAGTGTACTTCAAAAATAGAAAAATAACTGTTAAAATAACATTATTTTCAAATCGGGTACATATATGAAAAAATACATTGTGCCACGAAGATTTAAGTTCATAAGGAACTAAAAAAAAAAAAAAAAAAAAAAAACGAATAGCAGTGACATAATAACTTCTTTTATAAATTTCCAAATTAATTCTGGGCAATCTAATATTTGAACCTAAACCCGTTCTGGTTTCTGAATGAAAACCCAAATGCACATGATCAACTTTTCTCTTATATTCATGAACACACGAACAGTATAAAAAAATTTGGACAATCTTTAGAACATCGAATTCTTTGTACCATTGAACGTTGAGTACCTACGATTTTTATTTAGAATAATTTTAATTATAGAATTCTGTGCAACTTGCAATCGTCTTAAGAAAATCCCAAATGTTCCTCCCCAGACCATATTTCAGGTAGGCTTAGGGTGGTGGGAGAAGATCCTGAGGATGGGAGAAAAGAGATATCCCCAAATTTGCTATAAACAGTTGGTGAGAACGATTGTGAACGGACACTGTATGGAAAAATACTTAGAAAAATACTACCTAGAAAAATACTTATCAGACTAGGTTGGCACGAAATTTGGAAAAATCAAAATCCGAACGAAATAAAAGAAAAGCGTTCAGCTATTATTCAAACTTATGTCATCTTCGTCGTAATGTCTTCGTCAATAGAGGGACGACCTATTGGAATTGATTCAGGGGGGGTAGGGGACAACCCAAGCAGAAGAAAAAGAAAAAAACCCGCATACAATCCGTTTCAGACCATTCTAAGATCAAATCCGTTTGTTTGTGTTACAGAAATTGTCGAGGCTGCCCATGCCACAATTCTCAACTGATTTTCAAGATTATTATTTTTTGTTCGATCTCAATTATTTCAGTCTAGTTGTGCAACAAATCTCGGAAATTGTGAACGTCAAGATGGAAGAGAAGGAATAGAGGGGGTAAATCCTAAAAAAACATGTTTTTTTCGACAAATTTTGAAGACGCTACTCAGACTGCAATTCTCAACTGAATTTCGTGATTCTCATTTCGTTCGATTCCAATTTCTCCGCAATTCCGATTCCTGCACGTAGTTGTGCAGCAAGATCTCGAAAATTTCGGATTTGCTGTCGAGGTGGTGGTGGAGGGGATTTTTTTCGTTATTCTTATTTGTTCCATTATGAATTTGAAATAGTTTTGGAAAGTAAGTCAGGATTTTCAAATTTCATCAATAGAGGGGGTGAATGGAGGGGGTAATACTGATAAATCGTGATGTTTTGTTTATTCTCGTCCAATTTTTGTAATTCTTTTTTGTTCAACTTTGACTTTGGTCTAGTTTTGGAAAATGTAACAGGAGTTTCAAATTTCGTAATGGAAGGAGGTGAATGGAGGGGGAAATAACGATAAATCTAGATATTTTTATTACATTCATCAGTTCATCACTTTCCGTGACTGTTTTTATTGTTGGTTCGATCCAGATTTTAGTCCAGTAATGCAACCTCGGAAGTTTCAAATTTACCTCGTTGAAGGGGTTAAATGGTGGGGGGGGGGGGGGGATATCCGAGAAATCATGATCATTTTGTTTTTTCTTATTATTATACATAAGAGCGGTTCAAAAACCACCCTTATTATACATGTAATTTTTTGTTTTTAGAATTTAAGCCGCGTCTCAACCAGAAGGATCATTAGGGTTATAAATGTAATTCTCACCAAATTTAGGTATATACTATTCATTCATAGGGACGTCCCTCTAATGCATGCATTACTCACTAATATCTTTATTATTTGAGTCTTTATTTTGTGTTCGTCATTGTAACCTCTTCCTAGTAAGGATCTGATGATTATTACAAATAAATAAATACATAAGTACTTAGATACATTCAAAATAATAAACCGAAATTATATAAAATTACGAGAAACTCTATGAGCCAAACCGACATGACAGTCTTTTAATTCAATAGTATTTAAACGTACGACATCCACACCCAGTCAAATAAATCGTTATGTATTGGATTAAAAACAGGAAAGGGGAAAAAACCACGACGTGCCTAGTTGTTTGTCAACTGCAGAAAAACAAAAAACACTAACAAGTCAAGCCCGCGAGAAAGAGGATAGAATAGGAGCAGTGGAAAGGAGAGAGGATTTTGAAAAACCAAAAAAAAAAAAAAAAAAAGAATAAAATAAATAACTAAACGAAAAAAAAAAAAAAAAAAAAAATCCGAGGTACATGTTGGATTGCACAGGACAAAACTCGGAGATCGAAAGAGAGTTGGGTTTGGCCAGTTGAACGTTGCGATTGGAGAGGGGTGAGTTCTATATAACAAATTAGGGGTAGAGTTGGGAATCCCCCAGCCACCCCCTGCCTTCATCCCCTAGGTCGCCACCGCCTCCCCGCCAGCCGCAGGGCGCTGATATATTGGCTCGGATCAAACGATTAACCCGTCAAAACCTCCCACCAACCGTTCGGGAAAGGGGAGAACGCGACCAGTTTGGCTTTTGAACGAAAGAGAAAAAGAAAAACTCGAAAATCGAGAACGATAAAAGGAAAATGGGTGAAGGAAGGAAGAGGCGAAGGCGATGGAAACGTCGGCCGAGTTGGAGGGAGATATAATTCTCTCAACACTCAAAACGCTTGATAGATTTTATTTACTGCCCAGTTTAGTTATTAAATACATTGTTTATTTTATTTATTAACATTTAATTTCATTATTTGTATAGAAATCAAATCATGCCAGTTACTGAAAAATACAAGCAAGCATTGTTATAAAAATTGAGAATATTGTAAAATAGAGAGGCAAGCAGAACAACCTATACATAGTACGTATACATGTTACACAGAACTTATTACCATAAAGCAGATATACACATATATTTTTTAATAACTATGAAAAACAATTCAGGCATGCTTCCACTTTTTGATAACAGGCCTTTTAGTACAACAAATGCATAGATATTACATGTTTACAATATTAGTCATTATGTAATTATATGTTTATGCTTCCTTGACATTTGGAGTCTTAAGATTAAAATTGAAATTAAATAAAAATGTATCTTTCTCTTTCTTAAATGGCAAGATTTAAGTTTATTCCTTATCTTCAAGACGTTTCATTTAGATATTTGGTTCAAAATTAATCGGGTTAACCAACTGATGGCTTTAAGTCGCTTAAATCGGACCCTCTTGTTGCCTAACCCGGGCCCTGTTTAAAATACATTCTGTATCATTTTCTGAGATTGAAATCTTCATCTTATTGTATTATATTATTTTGTGATTGTTAATTTATAATTATATTTGAAACTAGAATGAGTATTCTTTGATTTAATACCATTTTTAATTTTTTAATGGTTATTTTGACTAGGGGTCAGGTTTCGGCAACTAGGTATATCACAAATTGAGAAAGTGTAAGGTTTAATAAAATAATTTTTGTTGTTCTAATTTTGAATTAGATTTATAAAGTAAAAGTTAAATGATGCTCAACATTACAAAGTAAATATTAGATGATTTTAAAATATTATTTGTTACCATTTTCTGTTTTTTTAAATTCAAAAACAAAACAGGGGTCCGGTTTTGGGCACTCTCCTCTACATATGAAAAAGTGTTAAAATCTAGGAACTGTTTAAGAGTGTCACAAAACGGATTTCAATGGAGAGCATTTTCGAAAATTTTCATTTCTACATTTTCGGAGCCATTGCAATCGCTTAATTTTCTACGAAAATTCGCTAAAAACAAACTTTCATGGACATGGGTGAATTATATATGCAATTTGTTGTGTCCGATGAGTACAAGAGTAATTTTGTAGATGGAATCGGGGTAGGAAACTGGGGAAAAAACAGGAAAATGTTATGAAATATTCAGTTAGATGTGAGTCTCACGCACTGAGCTATATCGATTAGGGATGGGGTCAGCTCTGAAGGGGGTGACCGGTGCCTAGTGAAGGGAGGAGTAAGGGCTAAGGGCTATGGGATAAGGGGGGCGGCGAGGTGGTTAAGGGGAGGGTGAAACGCTGGGGGTTAAGGACGAGACCGGACAGCAGCGGCCGAGGGGGGCAGGGGGGGTTAGAAAGTCCAACTCCATTGAAAGCCTTTTTATGATGACACTCCCAGGATATCCTCTCGGATCCTTTTATCCCCTATAGTGCGGGAGGTATACCGGGGGCTAAGGGGAGGGGAAGGGAACCGCTGTATGGATGGGATAAGGACGGCGGCGGGAGGGTAACGGCGCGGGAAGGGGAAGAGCAGTTCTGAAGCAATAATGGGATTCCATAACGAGCTGACCCTTGGCCGTTTGTTTCTGCGCGCGCAGGGCTTTCTCCCAAGATGCCCCCCCTTAACCACCTCCTGACTCTCTTCCCCCCATTCGGGCCGGCATAACGGAGCGGGGAGGGGGAAAAATTCGATATTAATATTTGGCGAGGCCTGCGCCTTGGCCTTCCCCTTGGCCGCCCCCTTAACCCTTCCTTCCCTTTCCGGCCTCCTTCTCTTCCTCTTTCTCTCCTTCCTCTTCCCCTTTCTCCACTCATCCTCCTCATCCTCTCCTCTTTACTCATCTTTCGCCCGGGATTGTGGGCGGTTATGAAGGATTTACGTTATGTAATATCGGGGCGGCGGAGGAAGGGGGCGTGGCCTCCTATCATAACCCTCCCCACTGCGGCTTGGTAAAATACAGCATCCCACACACACATCTACTCTACCATATAGGAACAAACGGCGAACACTCACTGTACGGTTTACGTACTTAGTTATTATCAATTTATCAAATACTGCGAACTAAAGCATAGTACGCACTGGGATTCATTGTTCGGACTCTTTGTTGCAGACGCTCGGATTCATGTCTCAGATTCTTTGCCCCGCGACATTGTCGCTCTGCAAATCGTGTACGCATCTAGTTTGAACATGAGCCATGTCGAACGAGGTCGCGCTTTCGGGGATTGCAGTAGCACTTTACGTAGCTCTACGGAGTAAACAAAAATGCTACTAAAAAAGAGCCACCGCGTTGGTGGATGCGTGGACCCTTCATTAACACTCGGTTTTTTAACGGTTTTTTCCATATCGTGAGGCCATTATCATCTTTTGTGGAGGGGCCACAATGCTGCTGCAGCCAGCATTGCATCATAGACAAGGGGGGAAGAGGTTCCGAGAGTGTCTAGAGTAGAGATGAGAGTGTGACCTGAACTGAAGCAAACTGTTTAGAAGACTAGAAGAAGAAGGCAAAAAATTATTACATGATGTTCTATTACATCTGCATTAGATAGCCCATCTGCGCCAACCACTAAGAAGGGTGTAATGGTGCTTATGGGCCAATTCTAGAGCTCATTTCTGATCGGAAGTACTTGTTAGAAATTTATTTTAATGCTTTGTTTTTCTGAGTAATTTCCTTTTTAAGATATGTTTTCTACCTTCAAACGACAACAAATCCACTTGAGATCACTGTAAAATAAAAAATATGACCACCGTTGAAAACAGCGTTAATTGCATAATCCAGCTATTTGATGTCAAATCGATTTTATAAGACGACTTAATAAGTTAGTAAAAAGTTCCAGTCATGCAGCAATATCGTATGAGCGGATTTTTGTAAAATAATGTATCACATATATTTTCTTACATTGTTTTGAAAATTTAGGATTTTAACTAGGAAGAAATGTTCACTACCGATTTTGTGGCAAATAAACTTGTCCTAAATAATTTTCGGCAATTCAAAAAATGTTTTAGCAAATTTTTCGAAAAAAATGAAGCTTTTTGATTTTTAGCTTTTTTTTTAGCTGTTTTTATCCATTTTTGACAAATATTAATAAAATTTAAGTAGGTACCTAATTTTTTCAGCACAAATTTCTTGTTTTTCTAGTTTATTGTTAATAAAGTTCTTTTGACTAAAATTCTGCTTAAAAAAAAAAAAAAAAAAAAAAAAAAAAAAAAAAAAAAAAAAAAAAAAAAAATTAACAATTTTTACCCGTTTTCAGCTACAAGCGTTACAACGATAACTACAAAGCGATAACAACGAAAATACACCGGTGAGAGGCCCACTTTGTTCGATATTCACGTACGCACTGACTCAATGTTGCGCGACAATGTGTAAAGAATCCCATTCCGTATGGGACTCAAAAAATACTAAAACGCAACACACGAGATGCAAGACTCAATGTCGCGGAGCGTCCCGGATGCAAGAAAATGAGTCCGAGACGCAGCTCTGCGACAAAGAGTCCGAACAAAGAATCCCAGTGCGTACTAGGCTTAAGGGCCAGGGGACAGTGTTTAAACCTCACTTGACGCTTAAGCCGATGTGTCAGTGAAATTACTAACTTCTTTATTGCGTCTTTCACAGTATTTTGTTAAAATACAGCATCCTACACACACGCATCTACTCTACCATATAGGAACAAACAACGAACACTCACTGTACGATGTAGGTACTTAGTTATTATCAATTTATCAAATACTGCAATCTAAGGGCCCGGGGACAGTGTTTAAACCTCACTTGACGCTTAAGCCGATGTGTCAGTGAAATTACTAACTTATTTATTGCGTCTTTCACAGTATTTTGTTAAAATACAGCATCCTACACACACGCATCTACTCTACCATATAGGAACAAACAACTAACACTCACTGTACGACGTAGGTACTTAGTTATTATCAATTTATCAAATACTGCAATCTAAGGGCCAGGGGACAGTGTTTAAACCTCACTTGACGCTTAAGCCGATGTGTCAGTGAAATTCCTAACTTATTTATTACGTCTTTCACAGTATTTTGTTAAAATACAGCATCCCACACACACATCTACTCCTACCATATAGGAACAAACAGCGAACACTCACTGTACGATTTAGGTACTTAGTTATTATCAATTTATCAAATACTGCGAACTAAGGGCCAGGGGACAGTGTTTAAACCTCACTTGACGCTTAAGCCGATGTGTCAGTGAAATTACTAACTTATTTATTGCGTCTTTCACAGTATTTTGTTAAAATACAGCATCCTACACACACGCATCTACTCTACCATATAGGAACAAACAACGAACACTCACTGTACGATTTAGGT
The DNA here is from genome assembly GCA_030762985.1 of Adelphocoris suturalis. Lineage (NCBI taxonomy): Eukaryota > Metazoa > Arthropoda > Insecta > Hemiptera > Miridae > Adelphocoris > Adelphocoris suturalis. The sequence goes on along the minus strand of CM061044.1, from coordinate 103,666,206 downwards.
ACTTAGTTATTATCAATTTATCAAATACTGCGAACTAAGGGCCAGGGGACAGTGTTTAAACCTCACTTGACGCTTAAGCCGATGTGTCAGTGAAATTACTAACTTATTTATTGCGTCTTTCACAGTATTTTGTTAAAATACAGCATCCTACACACACACATCTACTCCTACCATATAGGAACAAACAGCGAACACTCACTGTACGATTTAGGTACTTAGTTATTATCAATTTATCAAATACTGCGAACTAATTGCCAGGGGACAGTGTTTAAACCTCACTTGACGCCTAAGGCGATGTAACACACACACACACACACACACACACACACACACACACACACACACACATCTACTCTACCATATAGGAACAAACTGCGAACACTCACTGTACGATTTACTTACTTAGTTATTATCAATTTATCAAATACTGCGAACTAATTGCCAGGGGACAGTGTTTAAACCTCACTTAACGCCTAAGGCGATGTATCAGTGAAATTACTAACTTATTTATTGCTTCTTTCACAGTATTTTGTTAAAATACAGCATCCTACACACACACATCTACTCCTACCATATAGGAACAAACAGCGAACACTCACTGTACGATTTAGGTACTTAGTTATTATCAATTTATCAAATACTAAGGGCCCGGGGACAGTGTTTAAACCTCACTTAACGCTGAAGGCGTTGTATCACTGAAATTACTAACTTCTGTATGGTGTCTCTCAGAGTGTTCAACTAAATTTTCCCAATTTCCTAATCATGAAATATGCAAAATAAAAATAAATGAGTATTCAAAAACGCGGCAGGCCGCTCGTACTTTCTCTCTTGTGAGAGAAGAGCTATGAGTATTGAAAATGTCTCAGTAATTTCTGTTTTTTATTGTTTTTAACAAAATAACAATCAGAAAAATTGTGGTAACTCAACACGACGTGTAACAACAAACTAATATTGACGTCGTCATGGTGGTCCGTCAGCATTCGTGTTTTGTTGTTTTCTATCATTTTGCCCGAACAGTGCTTCACATGAAACTTAGTAGTGACAACTCGTACTGATTTCTCCAACCGAACATCATATGATTTATTGCTAGTATACACAATCATAACAACACCTAACTTGTTTAGTGTTGCGTGACTTTTTCCTTTGCGTAACAAAATTTCCGTATCGAAATTTCCGGTTGACCCGTCGTCTAAGACATTTTCAATGTCAAAATTTTTTTTTCATCCACATATAGGCTATTTATATATATATATACTCGGCGCTTCGCGCCTCGCCGGGGGGCTTCGCCCCCCTGGACCCCCTTATTCTATACTCGGCGCTTCGCGCCTCGCCGGATCTTTTCTCTTTTCTCCTGCGTAGAAAACGAGGATAATTTGCTATGCAATTCTTAGCCTGAATCAACGTAGTTTTGGAATGTAGCCAGGTACGTAAGGAGAGGGAAATTGGTAGCTTGAAATGTGAACATTTATCACATAAATCAAGCGCTTTCCATTGAGTGGCGAACAATTTTTGTGCGATGAAAACTGCGGAAGTTTCATTCCCCTAACAACGGCTGGGTTGTACGTGAAAAACACTGAAATTGTGACACAATCTATAGCAACTACTCAACTACTCGGTTGTACGTGAAAATCATCTTTAATTTCGTTTGGGACGTTACAAAAAAAATTATTGGGGGTCGGCCTAAGAATTGCATAGCAATTAATATATATATATATATATATATATATATATATATATATATATATATATATATATGGTTAAATGGTGGTACTGTTCTATAAATCGATATAACTCGGGATCTACCTATTCAATCTACTAGGTTTTGGTCTCATTTTGCCAAGAAAGATGTCAACTAAAAATTCAGGCAGTAGAATGCTCCAAAAATCAAATTTGGCTAATTTATGAAAAAAAGTTGTTAACAAAAATAAAATAAATGGGGCCGTCTATTGACGCCCGAAGGAAGCGAAGCTTTATATCATAAAGCGTAGAATAGAATTATGAGTATTTTCATACTCATAAACAATCTCTTCTAATTGGAATTAATTTCATATAATTTTAATAATTTGCATCCTTCAATTTTTGCAAAATCAGTTTTATTGCATACAAGTTCTCACATACAATATATAACATACAAGTTCCAAATCATTTACAAAGCTTAATTATCTACCTGTTCATCAAGATCAGAAGTACATTCAGTAATTTCTACACCATTATTCTCATTGTTATATTCTATGAAAGTGATGATTGGCGTCGTAGAGTAGAGAAAGAAAGACCGGGGAGGCCTCGGGTAGAGTCGGGATCGTTCGGGACAGTTCGGATTATGACTGATGCTCGGGCCATGACGATTTTCTCGGGGAGATTCCGCGAGCGGCAATCGTTCCTAGCGGGGGAGGGGGGGTCCGTATAAAAGCTTCGCTTAAAAAAATAAAAAAAAAAAAAAAAAATAAATAAAATAAAAATAAATAAATAAATAAAATAATAATGAAAAATAAATAACACAAATTTTAAATTCAATATTTTACTTTCTATCAATGGCCACAGAATTCTAGCGCGTAAAGTTTTATTATAAAGATCCAAAAATCTTCCGTAAAAATTTCAGCCATGTACGTCCACTGGCTCTCGAGTTATATCGGTTAGAAGATCGACAAAAGTGCAAAAAAGCAATTAGCGGGGATCGAGGTTAGAAAGAATCGCATCCTACTTTCACATGTTTGACTAAGAAAAGTGATTGTGTTGGTTTTTCAAGCTAGGTATAACTATCTAACATTGCACGTCATTATAATATATTGACATGATTATATAAATTGAAACCATATTATACTACAAAACATGATTATAAATTGACAATTTCCAGCCCCGTAAGCTAAGCCTTCTCGGGCTTTTTGGATTAATTTCAGTGATAAATCCCTTGATGATGATGATGATGAAAATTTTGTCTGTTTTCAAATTAGCTGAGATAGAAAAAAGTCCAGTCATGCAGCATGACCCCATGAGCGAATTTTTGAAGAAATCTTCGACATTTCAGTCGCTATTGATTGTGTAGAGAAATTTTAGTTTATGATTTTGATAGGCAAACATGGAATCGAATTATCAAAAATAATTAGGAGGTACTCATACTATTGACGGCCGAGCGGAGCGAGGACTTAGGCTTAACGTTACTGACGGCCGAGTGGAGGGAGGCCTTGAGATTATATATTAATTATATTTTAAGATTATATATTAAGGAGGGAGGCCTTGAGATTATATTAATACTGACGGCCGAGTGGAGAGAGGCCTTGAGATTATATATTAATTATATTTTAAGATTATATATTAAGGAGGGAGGCCTTGAGATTATATTAATACTGACGGCCGAGCGGAGCGAGGCTTTGGGTCTGCGTGCTAGTACGTACATAAGTAGAACTTATTCATAATTTCATGGCTGATATTTTCTAAGCCACAGTCAGTATTAAAGCTACATCAAGTCCTAAAACAGTTGAGCGTAAAACATTAAAGAGAGCGACCGAGACAATCGGAGAACGGAATATTTCACAGAGTAAACTCATCAGTTGTGATTACATTTTTTTTTTTTTCTTAACAAGCACCTACGTTTTAAACAGCATGGTTCTAGGATTGGTTATACAGGGATACTTCCATAAGAGTAGTTCAATCTGAATTTGGATAATGTTTCATGCAAATATTACCGATTTTTACAACTAGCGAACGGCATTATTTTGGATTTTGACTGATTTTTCAACTTTGAAATTTTTGAAAACTTGATACATATTCTTATAGGAAATGTTACGCTGATTCCGAATATACCACATGTTAGTATGGTGAAAAAATTATTTCGCACAACAAATCGCAAAAAACAGGCTATTTTGACATTTTTGACTACATTTTTGAAAATTTCAACCCGAAGATGTAATCCGATCATGCTGGCCAACGAACTTGAACTTTCGTTTTGTGTTCTTAACATTTTAAAATTTGTTTGAAGTTTCTAGCACAATTCTACGGACAGTTATCGTCTGGAATGACACATACACACATACATATATACAATTATACATAACTACATATATAAAAAAATGCGTTAAATTTCAGGATATGATTCAGAATAGCCTGAAACGGATTTCTGCATAAAATCTTTTCAAAAATTCACATTCTACAAATTTTGAGGCGAGAGCAATAGCTTAATTTTCTTCAAAAATTCGCTAAAAGCAATTAGCGGGGATCGAGGAAAGAAAGAATCGCATCCTACTGTCACATGTTTGACTAAAAAAAGTGATTGTATTCGTTTTTCAAGCTATGTATAACTATTTAATATTGTATATCATTATAATATATTTACATGATTATATATTATATTTATTATATATGATTATATAAATTGATAATTTTCACTAGAATTCTCCAGCCCCGTAAGCTAAGCCTTCTCGGGCTTTGGGGCGTACCGCTGTAAAAAATAGCTTCAAAATCAGTCTTACCGACCTCAGATTGGATTTTTGATTTCAGAAACGTGTTCCTTACGTTCTAAAGTGTAAAATAACAGTGGGGGAAAAAAAAAAATTGAAAATTTTGAGTTTTTGGATTAATTTCAGTGATAAATCCCTTAATGATGATGATGATAAAAATTTTGTCTGTTTTCGAATTAGTTGAGATAGAAAAAAGAAGATGGAATGTGAAGAAGAACAACCCCAGACATCAAAAGATTGTCAAATGGTTTGCGAAGATCTCGAAAGTTAAAGTTGATTACCAAAACGTTACCTCCGAGTCCGTCAATCTGCATGGGTACAAAACCGCCTAAACATTATGCTGTGAGAGGAGATATTTGGTATCCACTCTCTGGTATTCAGACAGTAACGGGAATTTCCAGCGATTCAATTAATTGAGAATTCTGAAAGCAAGGTATATACCTCGTGGTCTTAAAATATTTCCGAAGTCGAAAGATCAGTAGGTACCTCATTCTCTTTAAGGTGGGGTTGTTGTTGTCTGACGCAGATGTGAGATACTTCCAGGACCAAGTCCATTTCCTGGGCAATAATCACACCCGCCAAATGCAACTCCACAAATTGATCAAATTCTTCCATTTCTCAAGAAAAAATTAATAAAACACAAAGCGTATTACCCTAGGAGGGTATCCCTTTGGAGGTTGTAGTATTTAAAATATTTTAAGTAGTTGATCAATTTTCACACTTAGCTGCAGTTTATAAGGAATTTAGGTCCCCCCCCCCCCCCCGAGGTGAAATGGGGGCCTAAATTCTCGATAAAAAGGTAGAGGAGGTAAACAGCTGTTCGGAGTAGATTGGTTTCCAGTCACCTGGAAAGCCCATCCAACGCCAAACCCAGCTGCTAAAACACACGAGAACAGGCAGCGACGCCCGTTGTTTCATCAACGGGACGCCGACAGCGCTATCTCTGAAGCCCTGACGGGACCTCGATGGAGGTAACTCTGTTACAAGTTTAAGCGGAAAATGTAGTTGGTGTCTGGTGTTCCAGTTCTTAAACCAAGCTAAATTTGTGGTAAGAGCTAAATCCAGTACTCTGACTTGGTCTAATTCCACTCAGGTGGTGAAATAGTGGAATATGAGTTTTAATAGAACTTATTGGGAATTTAGCTGATCTCAAGGGATTTATCAAGAGGAATGGAAGAAAAGAGGAACTGAGTGTGACATTCAACATTTGATCCCCAGTGCATCTAACTGCCCAGATTTTTATACCTACTTCGAAAAATACATAAACCCAACTCTCTCCCTGACAGATAATCTCCTAGACGCCCAATCGTAGCTAGTTTTGGATGCGTAACAGAAAGTCTCAGCACATATAGAATCTTGCCTATAGCCGATCGTTCAGCGTCAAATCTTACAAAATGCCAAAAGGTTCCAATTATAGACAGCTACAACAGTCTGAAAGAGCGCTAAGATGGGTCCTAGGGGCTAATCGCCCAGGCCTCAATATCAACGACTAAATGATTTCGATTGTTTCCTAAATGAATCATAAAGTAACTATAGAACCCGTCATACATATATGCAAGAAACCCGGGCATCGTGAATCATTTCTCTAATTCTGTGGTCAAGATTTTTTGATCGAAATATCAGTTTTTTCTTCTCTCTATTTCTTTGTCACAATAGATGGATTCCATAATTTTAGCCACGTTAGTTATTTTAATTTTTTGAAGTTGCAATACGCATCTTTGTTTATTTTTGAAATGTAAACTTCTATAGGCGCACAGCGTCGAAAAATTTAGCGGGGTGTGAATACGATTTTACCGTCACGTCACGCTTGTTTTGTTGTCACTTAGTTGAGAAGTTAATCTTGCTTATAGTAAGTGTAGACGCGCACCATAACAGAAAATTACCTACTTAGGTACTCTGTTCTAATTTCGATTTTTAAAACATTTATGTCGTAGTTTCAAATGTATTTACATTAACGAATTAGCGGGAAGAAAGCATGTTCCATGTTTTAGCATTTTAGCCGAAGGCTCAAGGCGGAAAGTTACCGAAGGTCCAGGGGCGGAGCCTGTCCACTTTTACTTTCCCAACATCCCAACAGAGTGGAAAGTAATGTCCAATTTTACTTTCCCAACATCCCAACAGAGTGGAAAGTAATGTTCATTTTTACTTACCCAACATCCCAAAAGAGTGGAAATTAATGTCCACTTTTACTTTCCCAACATCCCAACAGAGTGGAAAGTAATGTCCAATTTTACTTTTTATATATAGTAGAAAATCGTCATAGAAGTTTACACTTCTCCCGTGTGGTCTTTAGCACATCTGGTTTTTCAAACATATGATGTAATCAGTAGGTTACCAAGAACCCAATGTAAGCCAATGTAATTTTTTACGAATTCAATGGAATGAGCATCTGGGCGTTTATCTCACTCGACCAGACGTCAAAACATGATATTTTCATTTCTTTGCCCCCTCAATAATAGCTTATTTCAAAATCCTTGGTGAATTTTGTGAACGCGGTTAATTTTTGCATGATCTAGCTTAGCTAATGAAGGAGAAAATACGTAGCAGTAAAAGCAAAACATCAAAATGTCATAACATCCTTAATTGCCTATATCTCTTGATGTTTTTGGTGCTCATTCGACGCGAAATTTTATCCTCTAAAACTATTGCCTGGAACCAACACCTCTAGAATAATTAATTTCTACCTTATACCTCAAAAAACCTTATTTTTTTACATGACATATTTCAAAATGACATAACTTTCTTATTTTCTATTGTTTTGGCCTGTTCTTGGTGATCGATCGATGCAATGTGATAGCCTCGGTTTTTCTGCTTTCACTTTGATTATCAACAGAAATTTGTATTTACCTACCAATTACTTAGAATACATTTGTTAGACATTTGTTATTATTGCTATACGCTTCACGATTTATGTGTACGTATTTATTTTATGTCCCAAGTTCACATTCTGATTCCAGCTTTAATAATTTTTTTTCCGATCCATTACCATAGGATCTGTTCTGTTGGTAATTGTCCAAAAAATGTATATTTTCCAAAAAAGATTGATTGAAGATATTGTGTTATTTTCAAGATGCAAGCTTGCGAGCATCCAGACCACCAAACTATAATAATCAACTGTCGGTATGCCCTCTCAATCTACGTATTAATAAGGTTGATTTATGATAATTTTTAAAATTTGAGATGCGAGCTCGCGAGATTCCACACCGCCAAGCTATACACTCGCATTACATGAATTCAATCAAAACACTTAAATTTACAAAGGACCCCGCACTGTTCTTATGGAAATTAGACATAATAGAATTCTTATGAAACTGCTCACAAGATAGCTTTCGATGCCCCAATCAAAAGTATCCATAGTAGGTATCCATAATTTAAAAAAACAAAAAAAAAAAACTCGGCGCTCCGCGCCTCGCCAGGGGGCAAGCCCCCTGGACCCCCGGTTACCTCTATTTACATACTTCGGACGAAATTATTGAAACACAGAATGTGTTTGCGTTGTCGCGCAACCAAGTGACAACCAAACAAGCGTCATTGTTTACTATTCATTTATAACATCAATTTATATAGTTATAGTATGAAACTACGAAAATTGCGTTGTCGCGCAACCAAGTGACAACCAAACAAGCGTCATTGTTTACTATTCATTTATAACATCAATTTATATAGTTATAGTATGAAACTACGAAAAAAATACGAAATAAATTCGTGATAAATCAAGAGCTTTCCAACGAATGGTGAACGATTTCTGTGCGATTAAAATGGCGGAAATTCCATTTCCCTACCAACGGCTCGGTTGTACGTGAAAATCATCCGTCACACACTTCGTTCCCATCCCGCGTTCCATTTTCGGCTAGTTAGTCCATGGCTAAAACACATTCTGTGTTAAAAAAGGGTTATGCACAATTTAATTTTAGCGCTGGAAATTCTATACAAAAGTAAATCCCTCCTTCTCCCCCGCAACTTTTCCCTAAATTTTTGAGATAATCGAAGAGAAACTTAGAGAGCGTTTTTGGTGTGCTCCAGAAAAAGGGGGGGGGGGGATTGGGTAATCTTTTTTTTTTTTTTTCTTATTTCTTAAGCATGGAACAAGATGGTGAAGCCAGAATCGCTACTTCATCATTAAAAAAAAAAAAAAAAAAAAAAAAAAAGCGTCTTAATTTATGGTTTATTACTTCACTTTGAGAACGAAAAAAGATATCGCAATGAGGAATTTACATGGTTATTTTTTATTTGCTCAATAGAAAGAACTGAGCGAGAGCTTTCCAAAAAGGTGCTATATGATGGAAATCTGACCAGTGATACGGCTCTTGAAATTAATGTGCACGATGACGTCACGGCCCCTCAGCTCCCTTGTACTACACTGGTGTGAAATATTAAGGGATCACTATCGAAAAAACTTAGTTTCGGATTCGTGGTGGCCGGACCATAAAATAACTCTCTACTGAGACAAATTCTCAATTTTCGGTAAATAGACATCCAGAGAGTTCACGACAAATCCCAACTCAATAGAATGGTCCAGTTGGAAGTAAACCAAGAAGACCTTTTGTAAAAAAATCGATTTTTGCGTCTTCAAACAAATGTTCGCCCAATTGGTCTCTTTCGAAGTCTTACGAGAATTGTTCAGGTTATTGAAAAACTGAGTTCACCCTGAAAAATTAAAAAAAAAAAAAAAAAAAAAAAATCTTCAAAAACGATTCATCATTTTAAGGATTTACAGCAAAAACTTCACTGAAAAAAGTGAGCGATTTAAAAACAATTGTGTTCAAAATTAAGGAACCACTGTACTTTCTGCTTTTCATTTCTTGTCATGATTATTAATAGAGAGGTTGATTAAATATAAATTACTCATAAGATATGTTCTTATCCAGCTTACAATCGAATCTTATATTGGTTCTTTGCAGACTGTCATCAACGATCAGCAAAGCATGCGGAACTTTCCGACCCAGAACTTTCCAATTATCGGTAGCACCCCCCCCCCCCCCCCCTTTCTTTCTTTACGTGCTTTCTCCTTCATGTTAAGAAAACCGACTTGAGATTGACGTCCTTGGGAATATATTTTATTCCCGAAAGAATAAGAAAAAAAGAGGAGGTCTTACGTGAAAAGAGTCAAGGTTCGGGGACGTATACTATAAAGAAGGGAAAAAAACGAAAAAACTGCGTAGGATGACAGAGCGATGGGACGGGGGGGTATGAGATTGATTCTCAGAGTTTCATACGAGTTTTTTTTTTTCACCCTCAACCCATCCTTTCCATCCGACGTCTTCTGAATCTCCGCGTATTGGAGCCGATTTAAATAAAAGTCGAGCCATTTGATTGACAAGAGCAGGGATTGGCGGATGGAGGCTCGCGGAGTATAACAAGCTACAAGCCTTGACTTTCTTTCCCCTCAATCATTCTTTCTATCTTTTTTTCCCTTTGCTTTCCTTGTCTCCCCCTCTATATTTGCTTCCCACGTCGATTTCCCGAAGGCGGATCACGACTGAGGTGCTGGAGATGACGTTGATGGAACGTAAACATGAATTGCTTTCGGTAAATAGGCTCTGGCAAATGAAGACTGAGGAATGAGGGCCAAAGCACGTTCATCTCGAGCCGAGTCAGCTGTTATGATGTGGCCTCGTGTGATTCCATGCCAATCTACTACAATTAAGGATTATTTTTTTAAGGTTTACCAACGAATGATTGTTACCACTTTTAATTCTCAAGCTTTCAGAAACTGTTTGTTTCTTTCGTCAGGAGATAATGAAATAAATGTAAAAACCTTGGAAATTAGTTTTTATAGTGTTGTGTGTTAGCTTGGTGATAACTTTCATGTATGCTGGAGAGTAGCTATCCAAAACGTGTTGGTAATTGGGTTTAAAATTTGTCCGTTTCTTCTGTTGAGTTTTTTGTCCGGGTCAATCATTTGAATATATTTTTTTTAAAGCTTTTATTGCACCGAGTAATCTCATTACCAATATAAACTCTTCCGAAATCCCCATTTTCAGAACATTTCCCACAATGATGTTACATTAAAATTAAATAAGTTTTGGTGTTTCTATATAAATCTGACTTATATTACTACAATACACTATTCAGGACCTAAGATGCATAATGTTGTCCCTTGTCTCTCGAACATATCACATTCACTTCCTTCAGAAGCTCATGCGGTTTCAAACGCTTAAGGCGTCGAGTTAGATCTTACAGATCCAGGAGTTTTACAGCTTCCTCATTCACATGATCTTTTAGTCAGGGAAGATGAGCATTTGCTCGCTTTTTGATCACCTCATCCACACTGTCAACTTGAAGTTCTCCGCGGAGTGCCTCATTTCGAAATTACCACGGCGCATCAGTGATACATCGTAGTATAGAGTTCTGGAAAAGTTAAATGATCTGTCTATTGGTTGGAGCTGTGCAGCCCCACAACTGCGCTCCATACATCCAAACTGGCTTGAGTACTTGATGAAGCAGCTTGTTACCAATGGTCATGGTGGATCGTCGGCCGATTAGCCAATACATCCTTCTAAGTTTCAATGCGAGCTCAGTCCTCTTCTTTTTGACATGTTCCTTCCACCTGAGCTTGGCGTCTAGCGCCATGGCCAGGTATTTGGCTTCATTCGCGTAAGGAATTGCCACGATGTTGAGGAAAGTAGAGATGTAATTAATCTTCCGGTTGGTAAAATCAACGTGCACCGACTTGGCCTCATTCAATTTGATCCTCCATTTTGTTGTCCAAATACTGATTTTGGAGATGGACTTATTGAGTTTTGATATTAATTCATTATTGCTGTCACCAACTGCCAGGATCTTGCTGTGGTGTTATGTTCAACTTTTGGTAAGTCGCTGGTGTACAGAAGGTACAGGAGAGGGCCCAATACACTTCCTTGCGGCACACCAGCATTTATTTTCATTGGCTCCGAGTACGCATCGTCTAGTTTGATGCGAAAGTACTGTTCTGATGTGACCTCGAGTGATTTCATGCCAATCTACAATAAATTAAGGATTATTTTTTAAGGGTTCAAAGAATGATGGTAAACACTTTTTAATTCTCAAGCTTCCAGAAACTGTTTTTTTTTACTTCGTCAGGAGATTATGAAATAAATTTAAAATCTTGGAAATCGGTTTTTAAAGTGTTGTGTATTAGCTTCTGATAATTTTCATGTATGTTGGAGTGTAGCTATCAAAAACGTGTTGGTAATTGGGTTCAAAAATTTTCCGTTTCTTCTGTTGAGTTTTTTGTCCGGGTCAATAATTTTAATATGGAGCCCTTCTTTAACCGTCCGCTGGTAATAGCGTGGCTCCACTTCCACTAAAGTTGCAGATTCTGGAGAGATATTATGGGTTGGAAACTGCTTCCTGTGGTCAGCTACTTCCGAATTTGAGCTCCTTCTGAAATGTTCAGCTACTCTATCTTTATACGGTCTCCCGGATTCTCCTACGTATTCTTTTGAACATTCGCATGTAATTTTGTGTATCCCCGGTGGCGATTTTGATTGTTTTTGTTTTTGATTACAAATGAGCCCACCAATTTTTGTTCCTGGAATATACCCGAATTTACATTTTGTTCGTGTCCGAAAATAAGTGCTTAACTGTAGTTGTTTTTCCCATAAAAGGTAAGATTAAGCGTGCGCTTCCTGTTTCCCTAGCGCCGCCTCCTTCTTCTGTTTGTAATTTCCCCCTCATTGGCTGAATTCGTTGGTTGATGAAATATTCCGGGTAATTGTTTTTGAGTGAGACCGTTCGAATTTCGTTTATCTCTTCCTCAAGGTGTTCCTCATCACAAATTTTTGATGCTGTGAATGCCAATGAATTAACTACTGACATTTTTTGGGATGTGTGGTGGTAGGAGCTGAAATTTAGATACTCGCTTGTGTTTGTCCAATCAATTTTATATCTAGGAAGGCAATTCGTCCATTCTCTTCCCTCTCATACGTGAACTTGATGTCTTAATGGTAGGCTTTCATGACAGCAAGGACTTGTTCATGTGTCCAATCTACAATTTATGGATACTATAAAGCAGGAGGTTTCAAACCTTTCTATTGGCCTAAAACTCAGTATGAATATGAATGTAGAGTTAGTGTCATTCTCAAAGTGAATGTTGGGATCGCCCAACAAAATCATATGTGACCCGTCCTAGGACAAGGGACCTTATCTTACCGGATGTCAAAATTGAGTTATTGCCATTTCTGTAATTGATATCCTGCTGAAAAACGCTGGTATTTTCAAGAAAATTCTATCATTATTAGTTCTAAAGGTAAGATTTTTCAAAATCTGGTCTCCTGGAAACCTCATTTTGTGAAAAACGCGTTCAAAGTTTGAGCAACATTCAAAAGTGAATTATGATTGTTCTACTGGAGATATCAACTTGATTTTTTTATTTTTTACAAAAATTGGTGCGCATGTTGGGTTCATTTCACCATCACTGCAGATAATTTTGAATGTGATAAAAAAATCAATTTTAAAGAACAAAAATGTTTAAAAATGCATTTACTGAAGAAAAATCACACAAAATCGAAATGTTGCCAAACAATAAATTGAAAAAAAAACGCAACTTATAACTATTTCAAAGAGAACACATAACTCCAGACGTGTTAAAACACTAATAAGTAAGATTATTCACATTAAAAAACGCTGCGAATTATTACACAATGGTTTATTATTTCTGTGTTAGAAATAATACAGCATCATCATTGACCTGTAATTATTAAACCCCGTATGTAATATTTGATCAGAACATGGCGCATCGTGCCTCCGAGTAGGGTTCACACTTTTACATTTCCAAGACCCCGCAATTTTACGCTTCACAGTAAAGATGTTTTAATCATGCATGTAAAGATGTTTTAATCATACGTACGTCAGCGGCCCCTGATACATCTTTACCGTAGCCATGTTACAGATTACATCCATACCAAGTTTTATGGACCTCCATACATACATCAACGGACAAAGTGAACACAATAGCTCAAATCCTTTAAAAAAAAGTAGGTAGTCAAACTTTGTTATGGGTGATAATTAATAACTAAAATGTATTAGTTACAGCGTCAGTTGAACTAAAAAATTAGTTTAATAATGCCTCTCTCTACTGTACAGAGTCAAGTCAGAGTCCTTTAAAATTCGAGGGTTGATTTGACGACTAATTTGCTACAGAAAAATCATCTTTTAGTTTTTTCCAGCCGAATATTTTTCAACTTTTTTCTTTTATTAGTTTTTTCCCGTTTTTGAGATCTTGTGTCACTGAACTGATCACAACTCCCTTAAAATTCACATAAACCTTAAAACTAAGGTACGATTGGGTTGAGTGTAAAATATCTTACCTACCTCTTGCCAAACTAAAACGTTTTTAGCTGATTTGGTACTTGGAATTTCGGAAAACTTCAATTTCTTTTGACTAGTTTTGCCGTTCAATTTAACACATAATTGGATTGCAAGGTCGTTAAAAACATCTATATTTTTCAGCTTACCAATGGTATAGCCTATTTTACTTGTTCTTTACTATATATGAGGGAGAAAATTAAGTTTTAATTTGAACGTAATGACTTTTAAATCTTCTAAATATTGTTCCACATTATTCAGCAGCTAGGATTTCTAACGTATGTCTATTGATGGTATTAAATATTTTTTTGTTTTCACCATTAAATCGAAAAACGTCAATAATCATATTTGAAACACCAATTTTCACCAATATTATATTTCCTTGAAAGTAGTTTGTGGGGAGGGAGAGATGCTATGTTCCTCCATTGATGTTGTCCTATAATACACTAATCGGGCGGGATTAAAAATGTAGCCAAGGTGATTAAAAATAAATAAAATAGTAATTAAATAAATTATCTAGCTGAGGAGTTGATGGGTCGGTGAGTTCAGTCGGGATCGTTTCATTTCAACGCGATTAGTTACGAAGACTTCAGTGCAGGCGGTATTTGCGTAGCGGTTAAAACTTGATGAGCGCACTGACCGCGTCCTCCATTCACCGGGATCTCCTTTTTTCCCACCCCAATAAGGTTTTTTTCCTTCTACCCGGACCCTTTCAAAGCTTTCTCTAGGAAAATCCAATCTTGGTGTTTACTAGTAGGTGCATGAGTGTCTTAAGTTGTATTGACTCAAGCCCAGAGCGAAAGGCTATCCACATGATTTACAAAGAGCACCGTGAAGGCACCCCCCCGTCCGCCCAGTTGTTTGCCCACTCACTTCGGTGGAATGGGGTAGAGCGATGGTGTGAGAGGGGGTGAGAGATATCTGTTGAGAGAAGACTGAGTGGGACCTTTGATGGAAAATTGGAAAACCCCTTCCTTGTCCCATTCCTGATGGCCTCCTCTCAGAGTCCGGACTGCCCAGGGCTCCGGGGCTCTCAACGTTTTCCCTCCTAAGGATGGACATTTCCCATGGGATGGAAAAAGGGAATGGCCAATGGCAGACTCAGAACTGACCGTCTATCTGAGAAGCATTAACCTTTCATAGAACCTCCCTTCCGCTTCCTGGAGCCCAGGATGTGCTTCCATTCTAACATCCAGGAGGAAAAAACCATCCAGGGAGGTTTTTTTGCCTTTTTCCGAAAGACATCTTCAAGTCTTCCCCCTTTTTTTCTCCTCCGGTATAGGTCCGGCCTGGTAGGACGCTCGCTTTCTCAAATCCTATTACCTGCCAACCTCTCGCTATCTCAGATTCCGAGCCTCACATACTAAAGTGACCTTCTGACGCTGGGAGCATCCAAATCTTCTTCCATCTAGCCGAAGCCTTCGAGATAAGCAACGCTCAGCTTTCTGATCCACTTTCCCTTCTCAGTTTCATAAAACATTCATAGGGCATTGTAGGTTCGGATTTCGTGCTTATCGAGAAAGGAATCACAACACCGTTCCCCCGATTGTGAAAACAACATTGATGTGAAGACGTTCACAGAGGTGGTTTTTTTGTCTAAATAAAAATTTAACTTCAATACAATAAGTTATCTGACAGTTTTTAGTAACATCCCCATGATGTATTCTTTATCGAAGGAATGAATGATACGTCTGCTAATAGAATGTGAGCCTCAGTAAATTGAATATCTGAAATGTGAATTACCATCAGCGAATTATGCGATTAGAATTAAGAGATAATCGTATAGTCAATACATCAACACCAAATGTTCATATTTATTTAAATAGCACAAAAAGTTCCATAAAATGTATAGGTCAAAATCGACCACTATCGAAAAATCTTGGTGAGGTTATTGATTCGGTATTGCGATCACTAGCCAAGTTTAATCATTAGTCTCCCATCAGAATCGAATGAAATTTATGAAAATTTGAGTTCGATGACGTTGTTGTTTATGCGGTTGCGCTTACTACCTCATGGGTAAACCAAACTGTCCCTGAAAAGTTCATCAAAATCAAAGAAAGATGTTAGGAATTGTTAGTTGAAAGAATTTATTTCTTCCTATCAAAGAATTTGATTTATTATTTGCAATTATGAACCTCTGTTGGTGAGCAATAAAACAAAACCAGAAACCCCGTAAAAATTTGTTTAATTATGTTTAAGCATAATATGCAGGCTCTAAAACTCAAATTGAAACATTTAATGAGGTTAAAAAATAAAATTTTCTCCGAACCGCTTGACACGAATTTTACAAATTGTTTATAAGAAATGTTCAGTAGGTAGATAGCAATGGTCAACAGTCAACATTGGTGAGACAGTTCGGCAGCACTGTATCTACCAAATTTAGTGGATGAATCTTGAGAAAAACCATAGGTATGACACTTTTAATGTAAGGATAGTGTTTATGAGCTAATTTCAGAAGATTCCAGCAGAATGAATAGAATAATACTACTTGGATCGCTTTACTATCATTCGTTTGCTCTGTATGTCTTGAAAAAAAAAAAAAAAAAAAAAATTATAAAAAAAACTATATATATATATATATATCAGCGCGAATAAAAACTGTGAATGAAATAATGATATGATCTGACATGATGAAGATGACGATATGATCTTTATATATTTAGAGAGAACCTCAATGGTAAATTTTAGGTTTCATATTGTGTAACGCACTGATAGGGAGGTCATTAAGCTATCGAGGTGAGCGCCCTAAAAGGATGAACCAGAACATTAAAAATTTTAGGCACGAATTTATACTTAAAAGATTCTGTTACAGAAATAATAAAACTTTGAGTAATAATTTGCAGCGTTTTTATTTATAATGAACATCTGGGTGCTGGACCAGATTGCCACTTGTAAAGACAGCTGTAAAGGTGAAGGAAAGACGATTCGCATGCGTTTAAAACTAGAGCGGCTCTAAAAAACCGGGGTGGCTCTTACTCGAGGTGGCCGTGTTCACCCACTTTCCACTATCTAAATAAACATATAAACATAGTGGCCATTACAAAACATACTAAGTACTGAAAGAACGTTACAAAATTATTCTCAATTCTTATGTGTGTAAACTAGAACGTATTAAGCTACTGCTTCTACGTATTGACGAGCTGTAAGCCTCAGACCTGAAGTCCCAACAAAATTTGCTGTCTACATATTTCAAACAATGTGTGGTGTGGTCAATCGGATAGTCACTGGCCATACCCGTCTTACTCACAGGCACCAGCTAGATCCAGTAGCTCGTGATGTTGTGTGTGGGAGATGTAGGGGTGATTTGTGTATCCGCCACTTTTTGGAGGATTGTCCAGCCCTCATGGACTTCAGGGTCCACATGCGCCCCCTCAGTGGTGATATTCTGATCTGTGATATGTTTATTTATTTATGTGCTTCTAGTCATACCTTTATTTAACTAAGATGTATAGTATTTATCATTATATATTTATCAGTAGTATTTATGTATTTGTAAGGATCATCTAGTCGTAGTTTAGTTTTTATTACAGGGTATTTTTGTCCGCTGTAGGGGTTACAAAGTGGTCATCGCTGTATCCCTTGTGGCATTGCGGGTTATTATTATTATTATTTCACCCCCTCCGATCTGCCAATGGAGTCCGTGATGGCAATCCGTCTAGTGACGGACAGTCAGCATGGCTCCCCTTAGAATCGTTCCCTTTGCAGTGTCCTTTTGACACCCTTTTTCGATTGACGCTAATGAACCCTCCGGTTCAGACGCGGCTTAAATTCCTAAATGTTAGGTTAGTATTGTATAAAGCACTTCTTCTTCTACTGTCCAACTTCGTTCACATCCCTGCAACAACAAAATCCCCCTTGAAACGGCAAAGAAAAGAGGACAAAAATCAATACGGACATTATGCATAAAAAACGAGATTTGATAGCGACAGGGATAAAAGACATTTTCCAAGCAAACTCTTTAAATCGGAAGAAATATAGTCTCTCAAGCTATTTCTCCCTGCCCCTATCAGTGCGCAGTAAAATACTTTATTCGCAGCGTAAAACTCGATAATATAAGACAGCATTAATGGAATTTACATGGCCGTAAACGCCCCTTTGGTGAAGGATGAAGCCGGATTTATGCAGAGCTTTTCCCAACCCCCTCGCGCAAAAGATGTGCCTACAAAAAGGCTGTTTTTCGGTTTTAATTTATTTTTTCCCTCTCTTCCAACGCCTGTTTCTTTTCCTTCTGGTAAACGTTTTGCGTTACACCGCTGATTGAGTCAGAGATGTGGGAACATTGTCGGCAACTAAGGGCTATTTTCACCAACAAACCTCCGCCTTGGTTAGCTGATCAATTTTTTCACCGGATTGGAGATCTGAACCGATAATACGTAGGTTCGTTCGCTAAACCCACCATACCCAGTTTGCAACCCACTTGAGGCGTTCGCTGAGTTCTTTAATCATTGGAGGTTCCCCCTAACTTTCGGTCACGGTCTGCTCGCAGTTTCCAAACTGATTTCCAACCGGTTGCAGATCGTCAAATCGGTCAGAGCTTTTACTAGTTGGCCACTTCCTGACTGTTTCGCCCCTCCATTTCATACTCACAACAGCCAATGAAATCATTCGAATTTTAGCCTCTGCCTTCGCCGCTGTTTCACGTCTCTAAATGTTTTGCTAAAACATTGAAATATAAAATGGATGGACTTCAATTTCCAGAAGTCGCGCATGTTCACTTGACTAGTCTCCAACCAGTTTGAAACGGTTAGCAAGTCACTGCAATCCGTCTTAGCAAAAAAACCTGAGGACAAAATAGGATCTTTCAGTTATTTGATCTCCGCGCCAGCACCTCCATTGCGGCCTCCAGATAGAATATGACCGCCAACGTAATCAAAAGCTCTCTATCTCTGTTATCTAAATCTCTTTGCCTAAAGTTTCATCTAAGCTTTTAGCTTTAGCTTCCGCTCTTAGCTCATTAACTTTAGCTCTTTAACTAGGTAAAGCTTTATGTTGTTATTGTAAAGCTCTTTATTTTGTTATCTAGTTGTTGTTTCTAATATAATTAATGATGCTGAAAAACTGAATCTAGTTGTTGTTTGAATTATAACCAATGTAACTGAAAAACATTAGTCTTATTAGCCTATAGTCACTCTTCGATCGTTTTCACTTATGCGAGTGCTCTGTATCTTCTTTTTAGTGAATTTTCGTCAAAAAATTAAGGTATTGTAATGGCTCCAAATGGTATTGTTAATTTATAATCAAAATGTTCGAATATTTCTTTATTGAATATTGAAATCTCAGATTTTAACACTTTTTCATATATATAAACCAGAGATTTCAGGTAAGTGACCGAGCTAGTCTTGTGGTTAAATGTAGTTTTTTATTGTTGCATTTTCACGACGTTTCGGGTCTGTACATCTAAAGAATTGAAGAACAAAGAGATTGTATTAGAAATAGTTGGGATTACAATCTTATTCTAGGTGACAACTGCTAATGGAGGATGCCTAGTTATTACATAAACTAGGTATGTAAGAAATGAAATTTCTTGTACTTACATATTACCTGATAGTTCTTATATTTATTAGAAATAACAATGATAAAACACTGGCTATCACTAACTATCAAACAAAAACAAAACTACAATTGTGTATATTACTGACTGGGGACAGAATTACAAAATGGCGGATGAGTAGTGGTAGTGGTGGTGGTTGTTAGTTAATAATTACTCTATGTTACGCTCCAGGAAAATAACTCTCACAGTCGAAGAGGTTTGGTCACCCTGGCCTCATAGCTCTGATCGTTAGAGTGTCGCAACTACGAGGAATTTCCAGTAATTTATCGTAGTTGTGATGACGCGAGTTCGAATTCCTGTCGAGGTAGCAAATATTTTTGGGCCGTTACATCTACTAATAGTAACTGTAAATAGTGTTCAGATACGGAAATTTGGTTAAGAACTAGAGATGAGTCGATACCAAAATTTATCGATTCCCGATACCGATACTGATACCTAAAAAATCGATTCCCAATTCTCGATACCGATACCATCGGCGCATAATACCTAACTTACCTGTAGGTGAAAAACAAAAATTCCTCTTGAACCGTCGTAGATGAAGTTATTCTAATTAGCTAATATGTTTTCCATCTCTATTTATTGTCATTAGGAGTTCTTGTTCCAATGAAGCTTAATGCTTTAGTTACTTATTACAATTAAATAAATTTTAAAGATTAATTCTTATAAATTCTAAATTTCAGATTTATATTTTCATTCAAGGCTTTAGTTAATTTGATTTGTGCAAATACAAAATTTGGTATTTTTTTGTTATCTATCAAGTATCAATTAATAGGCAACTTTTATTGCCTAGGATTGATTTCTTTCTGAAAAAAAAAAACAAGTTAAGCAGACTGACTTGGTTTTTTAGTTTTTCGTCGGTAACTGTAAGGTATTTCCAAATAAGACTGGCTCTAAGCTTTTATACTTGGAAAACATAGCTTTGTCTAATGCTTCTGTTGTCACAAACAAAATAACACAAGCCTACTTGTAAACAAAGTTATGATTGTAAGTTGTGTTTTGGACTATTCATGTTTCGGAACTGCTAACTTCACACAACGGTTGCACGGTAAACCATCTTCGTTGTTAGATGGTTGCAATAGTACCGTAGTGTAATAAAACGCCCATCACCGGGCGGCATCGGTATCGGCTTTAGACGATCGATTCTCGATACCGATACCAATGCCTAAGAATCGGCGGTATCGAGAATCGGTATTGGGGATCGACTCATCCCTATTAAGGACTAATACTTACAAAAGAAATATTGAGAAGAAAGAACAAAATATAGGTAACCTATGGATGAGCAATTGAAATGTAAACTGTGAAGAAAAAGAACACTGTCCTGTTGTAATTTACACAATTGTAGTTTCGTTTTAGTTTGATAGTTGGTGATAGCCAGTGTTTTATCATTGTTAATTATAATACATATAAGAACTTATTATAACACTTACCAGGTAATATGTAAATACAAGAAATTACATTTCTTATATACCTAACTAGTTTATGTAATAACTAGGCATCCTCCATTAGCAGTTGTCACCTAGAATAAGATTGTAACTCCAACCATTACTAGTATTATCTTTTTGTTCTTCAATTCTTCAGATGTACATGAATAGGGCTCAGATACAGAGCCGAAACGTGAAAATGCAACAATAAAAAACTACATTTAACCACAATACTAGTCACTTACCTGCAAACTCCCGTTTATTCCGGATTTTATTTACTAGTCAAGAAGATATTTTCCAGAATTATATATTTATATATATGAATATAATCTTCTACTAGGAACAATAAAATACATAAATGAAAGATGTGCTCATATAGTGTAAAAACAATTTTTCCACCATTTACCGCATAATTCGGTAAACTTGCAGTAACTAAATTAGTTTTAAGTTACTAGTAGTAATTTATTTGTGTTGCCAAATTGTTTGTTGTCGTTAGTTACTGGTGGTAACTAAACGAAAGCTGGACAAGTTACCTACTCTCAAAATAATAATTAATAGATAATAAATAGTTTGTAGTTTATTCGCCATTGTAGCAACTAATTTAGTTAAAGTTACTAGTTAATAGCCGGTACTACTTTTTGCCGAAAACTGCTCCTGGTAGATGGCCCCAGCTGAGGCTAATGTTTGTTTAATGTTGTGATTCAGGCTCTTACATCTCCTTCCTGCTCTTATTGATTGATGGCCGTGCGAACGAAATAATAAAGTTAACCCAAAAGTTCAGGGAAAGCGCCTCAAATAAAAGACCAAACTCGTATAAGAAACTCGCCGGAAAAGGGAGAAAAAAGGGGGGTCGATTCGGACATCGACTTTTTTTTTCGGACTCCGAAGGAAATAAAGAGGGGAGATCGGAATTGATCGATCGTGCGTGGACATCCATCAATTATTCAAAGAGCGGATTAAAGCAAATGTGTCCGCATGTAACCCCCCCCCCCCCCCCCTCTCCCACACACCCCGGACTTCTCTAGTACACCAAAGAGGGAAGAATTCTGAAGCGAGCTAAAGAGATACGGAAAAGGAGATAAAAGAGGGTGAAAGTCCCTTCCAATAAGTCATAATAATTCATGAGCTAGTCGAAACGCCGCTCCTCGAAGGGACGAAGTCAAATAAAATGAAATAAAACGGGGGTTTTCCAAAAGTTATACCTTCGGGGGCTGAATGAACGCGGGAGTTGGGTTTTTCAGTAAACAGAGCTCTGTTTGTTTTTTCGCCCGGAGTTTCGGAGAAATATTACTCAGTTGAAGTGCCACTAAAGTTTAGTGCTGCACTTTAAAGGTGAGCCCGTCGTGGAAATGAAAAACTTCGGGGGGAGTCTCGTGGTGAACCATTTTGGAAGTTGGTTGGAGTGTCAGTTTCTACGAAGTTGTAGCTGATTGAATCTGAATCAGGACCGTGGGTGAAGTGAAGGTCTGTAAGACTGTCCCATCATGGCAATTTTCGAATTCAGTAGTGTATCCGTGTGTGTCCGTGTACCTAACTACGGAAATGTACATACAGAACAAGGGATACGGTTCCTACAAGAGATCGAAGGGGTGATGGTCAGAGGGTTAAAGGTAGCAGTTAAATATAGTTTTAGAAATTTACCAAAATTGAAAAACTCGCTATGACAGAATGACTTTTTTTTTCAAATTTTCTCATCAGCTGGGTTTTTACTGAAAATTACAATTCAAAGCTTTTCTTAAACATTAAAAGGTATTCTCTGAGAAGTTCGGACTTATGTAATTAGCTATTTAGAAAAAAAAAAAAAAAAAAAAAAAAAAAAAATCATAAAACCTAATTCTCTATTTTATTCTACATTAGGGTGCCCGCTATTTTGAGAAAGGTGGAATTTTGAAGACCTCCACCCGAAATTTGGTTTGAAATGTCAAAAAAATGATCCCTGAATTTTTTCCGATTTTTTGCATAACTGAAACCTACGCCGGTTGCTCGATTATGGTTTTTGAAATAGGTTTTTTTGCCAATATCCGAATTTGAGTATATCTTTTACAAACTTCTTCGTAAAATTGTGAAACTTCGTATACTTTCGTTTTTCGACAGCAACAACTTTTGATAGGTTAGAATCTCAAAATCGTCAAAATCATGTAAAAAAATTTTCAAAACTCATTGTAAAATTATGAAAATTCGTATTTTTATGTATTTCTATTAGAACTTTGATTTTTTGATAGCAAATTCGAGTTTAGAGAATCAAAAAACAAAAGAATACAAATTTTCATTTCACAATAAATTGTAATTTTTTGACATAATTTTCACGATCTTGAGATTCCAAACTGTCAAAAGTTGTTGCTGTCGACTTGTTTTGACTGCATATTCGAGTTCAGCGACCCCAAAAACGTAAGTATACGAAGTTTCACAATTTTACAAAGAAGTTTGTAAAAGTTATATTCAAAAGTCTGACAATAAAAGCGTATTTCGAAAACCACAATCGAGCTACCGGCATAGGTTTTTGTTATGCAAAAAATCTGAAAAAATTCAGGTGTCATTTTTTTGACATTTTAAACCAAATTTCGGGTTGAGGTCATCAAAATTCCACCTTTCTCAAAATAGCGGGCACCCTATTCTACATACACCATTGAGTGTCTTAAGAATTTCATTTAGAAAATAGAAAAATTCCCCATGTATGGTCGATATTATTATCAAAAAGTTCAATAATTAAAATGACACTAATTTTCTCCATGGAAAAATATAGAATCATGGATTTTTTACGGCTTACATGTGTGTTTATCCATTAAACTTATTCATCTTTTGTCGTGACGCAAAATTTCATGATGACTCCCAGATCTTATAGATCCGAGGGTTATAGATTATATTAGATGTATATAGATTAGGTATAGATGGTAATAAATGAGTCTATGCCAAACAGATTTAATAAATGAGATTGAAAGTCTCTAGAAGAATAAATTATGTACCTATCTGATGTGATAATAAATACAAATTTACGCATTGAAGAGAATGAGTAGTTTCAAAGGGCTGCAAGTACTGTGCGACGAAAATGGGGGAGGCTGTCACCAAATAGATCCAACTGCTTTAGATTCTCTCATCCTCGTGGCCTATTGTTCAGATCTTGCTCTAATTCAGAGGTTAGTCGGGAAATGTCAATCCGCTTACCTCTTATGAGTCTTTTCACGATCATATGTGTATCATCAATAGTTGATGCCCATGAACTGCCCTTAAATTTTTGTAATAAACGAGACCTCTACCGCTTTTATCCAATTTTGATGAAAATTCCTGGTATTGAACGAAAGGTTTGCTGTGGATGATCTTCAATTACTTCATCGCTACCAACTCAATGGGCTAAGCGCATGTGCGAACATAACATCAATCAAGTATTATTTTCTCTTTGCCGAACCACCGATTTTGCTCAAATATTGATGACAGGAATTCACCCTGAATCCTAAATTCATCATCCTAAATTACTATTTTCCCGACCATAAGAATCCGATATGGAATCCTTTTGGGTTGCTGGGGTAGGGTAACTGTCGGTTGGATGAAGGATGAGGAGGAAGAGTGGGAAGAAAGGAAGTGCCCCTATAAAATGACCACTAGTTCCTCTAAGAAGCCCCTCAGGACGCGGGTGGTGATACAACGGAGCACTCCCGCTGAGATGCCCAACTAGAGTAAATCCGTGGCACTTTTCCCACACCACATCCCGTGCCATGACACGGTGGCGGCCATTACCCTAATGTTGTTGGTCGCCACTATTTTTCGCTCAGAAATCACTTGCCGCAGGTAATTTTTGTCGTACTTATTTTTCTTAGCCCGCCTGGTCGGCTCCATCTCCACGCTACCACTGGCAACCTGTACATCCAGGATTATTGCAGACCCATCGGGCTTAACGGTAACGATATTCGCCTTCTTGTCCGGGTCACTCGGCATGTGATATAGTGTCTCCCTATCAACATCCCAACCGCTGTATGACAAAGCGCCTGCGATCTGTTTGGCCACCGCATCGTGACGAAGAATGCGGCCACTGTAAGTACGAGGACACTGGTGCACCATATGATAGAGGGTCTCTTGAGGAATAAGGAATTTAACATCAAAAATGACTACAACAGCATAACCAAAAATAACTAGTTACCTACATCCATGATGGCGTAGGAGGTCCTCCTTACTAAATGCCAACAAAGCAATCTTTTCATACAAATTCAAGCACTGATGAGGCCTCAAAACGGTGAAAGTACTCAGCCATTAACACATGAACAAAGAGAAGCCTATAATATCTCATCCTCAAATCAACCTACCTACAAGAAGAAAGTATTAGTGACATAGCAGCTCTCCATGAGCAAATCTATCTGTGAAACAGTGGTTTTGACGTTATGAATCTTTGGAAATCTAGATTGAATCACGCAAAGTCACTACTTAGCTCGTTCTAATGAGTTTGTTGACGAGTTCACAGGTTGCTCTGCGGTTGACCGAACTTTTCGATTGGGGGTTTGATCGTGTACGACCATATGTAGCTTTTAGTTATGAAACTCGGGAGAGTCACGCGATCTCGATTAAAACGCATCCCATAACGTCGCACCACATCATAACAACTTCCTGCCAATTGAGGGTCCCGTAATAACTTCCGCTCGCGTGTTCCGGGGTGGCGCGTACCACTTCTGGTTTGTGGTTAGTCAATTTTCAAGAGCCAAAACATGCGAACGAGGCTATTGTTGAATGACTGCAGAGCTTTAACCACTGAATAACTCGAGGAATGCCATTCAATTACAAAGTTCCCTAATGCAGCACGATCGTATGAGCGAATTCTTGTAAAATATCGTATGATATTATGGTACACTGATTGAAATTTCAGCACTTTGAGTGCCAAAAAATTGTTAAAGCTACGTTAGACTAGGCTAAGTTAATTGTTAAAAGATCGTATTATATTATGTTACATTGTTTTGAAATTTGAACGATTTGATTTTGAATTTGTTAACTACCAATAAAATAAAAAACTCATTCTAAATTATATTTCTGCGATTCAAGTTAGACTTTGGATTTTTACCCTTTTTGGTTTTTTTAAAATCGGTTTTCAGTTAATATTAATGGAATGTAAGTACTTATATTTTTAGCATAATTTTGTGCATAAATTTTTTAATGGTTGATGAACGTTTCTTGACTAAAATTCTGCTTCAAAATTTACATTTAACGATTTTAAGCCGTTTTATCCATTTTTAGTGATTTTATAAGTACATTTTTCGAAATTTGAGCAATTTAATGGACTCATTTAGAGAGCTCATTTGGATTTTTATTTTTATTGGAGAGATCTTATGACTGAACCTAATATGACCATGAACATTCAAATTATACCCATATAATGTCAGGTGCACTTCCAATATGCTCCTCCCTGTCACGTTTCTTACTTCATAAACGTACCTACCTGTAATACGAATACAGCAAAATGATGTGAAATGAGAAATTATGCCCGGTAAACTTCTCAAATGTCTCAAAAATTCTACCAACTGGTCTTCGTCATGGTAGGCCAACTCCCAGCAGTGATGGTAAAGGTGTGACTGAAGCAGAGCAGGTGCCTCGCATTGTTTTCAAAATTTCATTTTTTGGGATCCAGTCATGAATATCCCTATTTTAGCGCTGAAAACCATTTTTTGATCACCAAAAGACTTTTATTGATGGCTTTTACGGATCATAAAACTGGAGATGAAATGATTTTTTCCTAGCTGCCTCGGTAGAGCGGGTTGCAATTATGTTCAAAGTCTACCATCAATGGGTAATTACAAATTGAATTGCTGTATGAAGATGGGTTGGTGGACTGAAGGCTTTTCACCAAAAGTTCTTAACTGGTATTTTTGGAGAGTTGTATAGATCTTGATCCGAGCTAATATGAGCTTAGCCAACAAATCTGTCCACTGCAAACACTGCCCTAATCCCAGAGCATGGGACGAACTTTGACTAGGAAACTTGTGGCTTGTTAGCGAGAGAGAAATAAACCAATCCCGTCTTAGGAGGCCTAGAGGGAAATCCACGTCAAAACTTGGACGACCCCGAACTTAAACTCCGAAACAAAGAGAAAAAGAAAAGAGCAAAGCTGTAAATAAGTACGAGAACGGAAAGAAGAACCACGAAATGCTTACCTACGTCGAAAAAAGGATGAGGATGGTCAGGTTCCCTTGATTCTACTGTTTGCCTGAAAGTAAAAATGAGTTCAGAGCTTGTACTGGGTTCCCAAACTAATCAAAGACCGAATCGAGAATGTGGGGAAACAGGTGTAGTACGAGTGAGGGTTTTTTTTCCCCTCTCCGATGTTTTCCGAGAGTCAATAAGTACATTGAGTAGGAATGGATCTACCGAGGGAAACCTGGGTGGGAGGACGTCGGAGGTGCAGACTAATTCCCGCGGGAGGCCGGCTTTCCCGACGAATGTTCCGTTTATACTTGGGGAAGGTTATTTAGAACAAGAACAAACAGTAAGTACCTCCCTTACTTTGTAGGACTGTGTAAAGAAAAGAGGGCGAATCTCAGTGAGGGAAGTAGCAACACGGCTTTTTTAACGGCTTAAAAGTATTGTACTTTCAGTACTTACCTAAACAGTAGGAAGCTGGATTGAGACGACAAAAAACCACATTGCGCCTGAAAACTAAACAGTGATGAAGGAGAATACGGCTTTACGATTTCTATCCTACTACTTATATATAATATACTATATCTTTAGATACTATATCTTACTATATCTATAGATACTATTTCTTTAAAAAAAGTAGCTTTGGAGCTCACTCAGATGCTCTGCACGGGCATCAAACCTTATGATTCGTTTCTGGATGTCCCAAGGGGCCTCCATTCCAAATTTTAGCTTCGTATGTTAATAATAAAGACGTTTGCTCGGGAGCTGACAAAACTGAGACGGATATAAGCAGAAAACATTTCTTCTCTGAGTTTCTTTACTGGCAAGCTTTCCACATCAAAATGGGTGTTACCTCCCCTCTTGTTACACTTGACGTCATAGGCCACCCGACCTTCTCGGAGGAAGGGTTACCCTCGAATTTAATTTCTTATTTTTACATTTATTCTCCATAAATCAGTAAATTTCATGAATCCGCACAACACAAAATTGAGCTTCATCATCTCTGACAAGTCAGAGCTATAACCGCAGCAGAAAATCCTTCATATTTCGACTAAAGTTTCAACATCACACAAGGTAAACAAACCCCACATGTCCAAATCTCGTCAGTAACTTATAAATCATTTTAAAAAACCCTAATCACATAAACTACTTCTACAGACAACCCAAAAGAAGTTAATCTCGGGACTGGCAGCAACTCCTATGGAAATTAAAGAAATGAAAGATCCCCCCGGAGACCGATGCACCTACACAGCTGATCTAGGCTGCTTTAAACTTCACGATTCGTTTTCAGAAGTCCGGGTCTCAAGGGTTCTTCGTTTCGAATTTGCGCTTCATAGAGAAAGATATGATCGACCCACAATATGTATGTTGTCAAAAATTATCAGAATAAGGATCAAAACGAATAAAAGTCCCTATCGCCGAACTTTTGGTTTATATAAAACCATCATCAGGGCTGAAGGATCTTCTATGGCGTCAAAATGTAGGACACGGTCATGGATTGCAAGTTAAATGTCATAACAAAAACAAGAACTGGTTGCAGTTGAGGCTGAGTATAACAACGAATGGCACAAAAATAGGACTCAATAACTAAAGGCTGAAATAAAAAACGCTGCAAATTATTTCACAAAGGTTTATTATTATTTCAATTGAGTATGATCGTAGTTTTAGTTGGCTTGCGTACGTCATAAGGCCCGTCCAGACTCCTCGGCGTGTCCTATTTCGAGTTGCCACAACCTATACTTCTATAATTATATACGCATGTTTATATTTCTCGATTTGAGCTCCTATGTATTCAAATAATTATTGCCTTAATAATATCATTATCTAAGTCCGTACGAAAAGTCGAGAGGATATGTTATTAAATATGCGTAGGCAAAGCATTGATATTAACACACAAATCTGACCTAGAAAAAAACAAATATTCATGTCTCGAAGGAACATGAAATTCGAAAGCAATACAAGTGTAGGAAGTTTTCCACGCCACCCTGGAGGTACTCCCTAGGTCTCGTTACCTCACAACCGGAGGTTCACCACCCTATCATGCTTACACTATCAAATCACTCATATTAATGTTTTCATCATTCCACTAAGCGTACCAGGCGTGCGCGCGTACGTCAGTCTAACACTCAAAGTCTCGAAAAAGACACTTTTTTCTCCCGTTTTTGGCCCATAACATCTATGCGAGTAAAGCGATCGGGATGGTTAAACGTTAGGACCAACTAGACCCCAAATGGAGTCTATCTGCGAAAGAACGGGGTTTTAAAGTAAATTCTTAGGCCTTTTGTGGCCCGGACGGCGGACGGACATTTCAAATTTGGATTCTACGCACCTCGAAACGTAAAGTGACAAAGTTTGAGGGGGGGTTATAGAAATTTTGTGCTATACGATCACATAGGCTTATTATTGGAAATAGTAAACCAAAACACTGCTGGCAAGCATGCAGAGTTAGTTTAGCTCCTATTGTTGGATTTCATAAGTTAGCTGGATGCTCTCATGGCACTTAAAAGATTAAACCGTGTAAGGTTTGGCAACCGGTTTCTTTTGGCTAGGCCAGAAATGATCCCTGCCTAAGCTTCCTTCAATGATTCAAAATAAACACCCTTTATTCGTTCCCGTTCCAAGAGGTTTGGCCCCTTCGCGCTTCAAAACAGCAAGCCGAAAAACAATCGTCAACACGCATGTGAATTGCAAAGTGACTTTAGCATGGAGGAGAAGGCTGAACTTCATCCATCAGCTTTATCACATTCGGTTTTCATAAGATAAAACTGTATAAAACGATACATGGTTGATGCCTGACTCATTTATAGACCATTGGTCGACGCAGAAGAGTTATCTAATAGCGAAATAATAAACCTCCGTGCAATAATTTGTAAGATTTTGATAATTTTATTGAGCTGTTGAAATGTGCTTTCTATACTACTTAACTAAAAGCAAACTTTGACAGGGTGCTGGACATTCACACGGTAATAACGATTTTTCGTATGGTGTCTATATTAATTTAAGTTAACGAAATATGCAAAATTTGCCTCCCGAAAACTCGCTATTCCCTATTTGTTGGTCCTCAGGAAGACAGTTACTTGAAACCATCACCTGAATGCCGCCAAATCAATTCAACTCCCCTGAGAAGCCCCAGGTCCAGGCTTCACATCAAAGGCAATTTGCTGTCAAAGCCCTTTTGATGCACCGCAGGTGCGGAAGATCTGGTGACGAAGGGGAGAAGGAAAAATTGCCGTGAAATTAACATCCGAGTGCGGTTGAGGTGACCCCCCCCCCCCCCACTAACCCACCACCTCACGCTCTAATCTCCAATCCCAGATTGAATTTATCCTTCGTGATCGCTTCTGTCTTTCACACACCTCTTTTTTTCCCCTTATCCCGTTCTTCTTCTAGTTCATCGAAAAAGATCAGAGGGAATTTTATCAAAGAGAGAAAAAGAAGGGGGAAGCTGCGGAAAAACCTACATCTCATCTTATTTCTAAAGCATTGGAATGATAAAAAAGTCATTGTAATCTATTTTTTAATAAATAATTTTAAAATAAACTACTAATTATGCAGTGAAGTGGTATCTAACAGTAATTGGACTCGTTCTTATCAAACTTCAAATATGTGTAAGTAAGTATATTTTATTTATCGAAGAAATGGTATAGCTATCAGCATAGAAATGGGGAAAAAGTGATTCTAAGTGCATTTCATTCACCTGTAGGCAACGTTTTCCTTTACTGCACATATAGGAATATCACGAGCAAGATTTTCCAATTTCACGGATCAAACATACACAGTTTTCCATCCTCATCGTCCAGTTTATAATGACTGCTGTCACCAACAGATGGACTTGTCAAGCGTAGGTAGGTAATTTACTTTGTCATTAATTTCCAGTTGGCAGGTCAGCACTTGTTGAATTCAGAAGGACTACTGTTAAAAATATAACTGATTAAGTATCAGGCACCGTCCATATAGTAAGCTATTCTTAATCCTACTAGAAACGAGTTCAATAGTGACACAGGATTACGATATCACAATTCTCCACAGTAATTAGAAACTTTATTTTTTTCTATAACTAAACAAACGAAAACATATTCACATCATATGGAAAATAATGGGTTATTAAATAAGGAGGGAACCAAATCATCCAAAATTATCTAAAATGTTTCCAACAACTATAGTAAAGTGTAGCCTTTTCATTTTATTTAATTAAAGTCTCCTCGGTAAGCGTCTATGCCCATGCAGTTACGTTTAGATTGTCGAATAAATTTCGTTTATTGATTATAGACAAGATAGTGTTCTGAATTTTGGATTCTACACATGTTAAAACGTAAAAAATCTACAAAAATATACATCTACAATACAATTAAAAAGTATGGAGGGGGCTCTGATCAGCTGTGGCACCTCTGAGGCTAATTCCTTTCTAATCTTCTAACGTTGCTGAAATTTAAGATGGAGCTCCTATGGGATACATCGAAAACAATTACGCGGCAGAAAACAATTTAAGGTCACTGATAAGCTGAGGGGCTCGAGAGGCTAATTTTTCCTTATCGACTTACGGAATGAAAATTTACATGGAGTGCTTCTGGAACACGAAGAATACACTTACATGGTAACCGGGCTGATCAGCAGTGGGACCTCAAAAGGCTAATTTCTGTGTAGGTCGACCTACGGTACTGAAATATAGAATAGAGCACTTTTGGAACGCCTTGAGAACACTGTTACAAAATACGGAATCATCAGAAATTGGTGACCGTGACGTGACGGTCGGAAAATGGAAATGTTCTGTTAATCATTATTACCTAAATTGATAAAATGTCTTTAGCAACCCTCAAAATTCCAAGTTTACGTTTTAAGTATTATGAACAGGATCACAAAGGCTCATTATTGAAAGAAATAGACCAATAATGCACGAAGATTGGATAATATTAATCCCAGTATCATTAATACTTCGAAATAGATTTAAGAAAAATAGGCTGGGCTCCTATCGTTGAATTCGCTTTAAGGGCGTCCCTCTGAAGCTAGGTAATATTAGCTAGGCATCTCATATTATAGGAGGGACGCCCTATTGACATCGATGCTCGTGACGTGACGGGACGGTCGGAAAATGGAAATGTCCTGTTAATCATTATTAAATGATAAAATATTAATCCCCACCAACGCCTATGCTTCATTACGAATTCTTCGTTTTCAATACCATATTTTAACCCCTCGACCGCGTATAAATGAGAATCATTTGAATTATTCCGTGATTCCGTCAACTAGCTGAAGAGCAGGTACACGAAGCAAGACATGTCCCTTGTTCGACCCCTCAACACAGAATCTCAGACGCTTGACATCTGTACAGAATGAAATATTCATAGCTGGAACCCTCAAACTTGCCTTATTCGGAGAACCGCCCCCTCCGGTCATTACTTGAAACCCTCGGTTCATTATTCAATGACGGTTCCTGTATTTGGAATAGCCTCCAATAAAATATTCATCCCACTGACATCCTCATGTTCTACTTTGTACTCTTTTATTGGGCATTTGGACATTTGGATGGTCTCTAAGGACCCAGTATTTCGAAATTGAAGACCCCCGAAGCCGGCATGCTTTATTAACTGCTGCGTAGAGGTTGGTTAAAAAACACCCGATGCGAAGCTTCCTACTACTTTCCCAACACCAGTTTTTGTCTGTCCAAAATCTCAAAAATCAATGTTTTAGTGCTATTTCATGTCAGGGTTATTGGATATAAATTATATCCACATAAATATAAACTCTTGCAAGTTTCATAAAAAAATGGTTTTCTTCAATTTTATTTTTAATTTTTGAAGAAAATGAAACTATTGCAATAACCCAAAACAATTCGAAAATCAAAATTTCGCGGGATATCTTCATCGAAATCCGTTTTTAGGTAATTATAGGCATGTATGTATATATTGTACATTACAGTAAATAATAAATCCGATTAGGATGAATGTACCAGTCATTGTGCAGGGTACAGTTATTGGACACTGTCCAATTTAGTAAGCGTTCTGGCAGGAGTTTCTGTACAAAACTTTTTTGTAGTCACAGCAGCTATCTTAGATGGTAATTGGAGGACTTTTTTGTTTTCCACGTCCATTCCTATCTGAATGTTCAGACAGTGAAGATCAGTCGAGTTTTTTGTGAATTCGGTAAGCACATGTATCTACATTGTTGGGATTTTTTTCTATTTCCTTTCATTAGTAGATGATGTCTGTGTGTTATAATCCCATAGTTATCCTGCAGAAATTTTTAAATTTATTAACCTTAAAAATAGTCCCGAACTATTTTCATGTTGTAGGCAATCGTCTAACATAATTTAGCATCAAATCTGAGTAAGATTGAATTCTGATTATTTTTCTATCGGTTCTAATTCTGATTGTTTACGTTGAAAAAGGTAACAATTATAACTTTGGTTTTCTTAAACTGATAAATTTGAATTCGATTTTGTATCACAAAAAGAAAACAATAGGTGGATATTTTACAAATTTTGAATTTGATATTTTAAATTTTGTCTCCCTGGAGAAGCCCCAGTTCCTGGGAAAAAACGTTGGAGATTAATGACAATAATAATGATTGAAAAAAAAAAAGAGTTAAATTGTAATTTTTTCAATTAAACGGTACGGGTTGGTCACTGTTTTATGTAATGGGTCTCATCGTTGAGAAATTTTTCTCCTTAATTATCTGAAGACACTCTATATTACCTGGTTATAAATGGGATGACGCTCAACGATTTTTCATAGCCCTTGGTAAATAATGTTGAGTAATGTTACAAGAAGAAGAAAGTAGGCGATGGAAATGGCTTGCGAGGGTGGGAGGGTGTAGATTAATGAGCAGGTTTTGGAAATAATGGGGCTTGTCTCTGACATAATCTGGAAGGTCCAGGTTGATAAGTCCAGTAAATCCTCAACTCGGCTCAACTGTTGTATATATCTGTCAGACTCAGGAGGGAAGGAGTGAGTGACTGGTGAGAGTTGGCTGCAGAAGAGCGAAGAAAACCTTGTTCGGCCGATGGAGGGGGTGGATGGGGGAGAGGGTAGTGTTGGAAGGGGGGGGGGGGGGTGTTCTCTTTTTCTTCTGAAAACGTGATCTCCCGAGATCGACGACGGACGAGAAGAAAGTGTTTGATGGAAACAAAGAATCGCTCTTTGTATTAGATAGATACCACTCGTCTAATCGTTCGTCTGACTCATGGGAGGGTTCAAGTTTCTAGCGTGTTTTGGCGAATTCCCCCCCTCCTACCTCTAAAAAAGCTTTTGCAGAGGCTTATAATTTTATAATTTTCAAAAATAAAAATTTGTCTACATTTCCTTAATGAAAATCTTTTAGACAGTCTGAAACGATTCCTGGATTTTATCACTTTTAGTGAATTTAATATATAATATATACACTGTATTGGTTATTGTTCTACTGAACTATGTATTATATAAATTAAATTTAATAGAAATTTCACAAATAGAAAGAGAAAAGAAAGTTCTGATATTTCGATTTAAATCTTTTTCAAAGTTAGAAGAATAAGTAATGGTTTTTTTGAATTTAGGGACCTGGGATAGTATCATGGAAGCAAGTAACCATGTAAATATGTATGGCTTCGATACTAATAGTCTTGTACGATTCAATCATTTAGGTTGAGGCCAGGAGGCTGCATGGATCCCAATACCCATCTATGAGCCCGTTCAGATTGTTGTAATAATCTGTCGTTGGTAGGCTGTGGCATCTTCTTCAATACCTTCACCCCGAAGCATTCGTTGAATGTGACTGTGGGATCATGTGATCTCGCGTGCAGCTTTAACGGCAGGGGCCGAACTTGGTTCAATGAAGCTCTATGATTATTGATCCGCAAATTTAATTGGGTTGCTTTTCCAACATAGAAGCCTCTGTTGTGATCATCTGAACACCGCTTACAGATCAGCTGGTACACACACATTCGTGACTGACACTCCGCTGATCTTTGACAATTGTAGGAGTGTGAAGTATTTGGAGAGGTGAAATGAGGGTCTTCGATAACAATTTCACATACTTTGCACCTTGGACGTTCACACGGATGCAATCCTCGCTGCTGTGGTTCTGGAGGCTGAACTCGTGGGTGCTTGTGTTGCGAAACACTGGAAGATTACTTGTCACTGGTTGGAAATGAGTTGGTTCAGAGAGGTTACCCGAGACGAATTGTCAGAGATAGAATTGTTCCAGCTCATGTCAATTATCGACGGAGGACACGACCTTCATCTGACAGAGTCCCGCTGGTAACTACATTCTTCTTCGGGATTCAGAAGATAAATGGGATCCTTCGGGAACTGCAACCAATTCTGACCTCCAGTCCCCTGACCCGCGATTTGTTTAAAGACATGCCCCAAGTGACATACAGACAGGGACAAAATCTAGGGGGTATTCTGTCACACAAGCACCCACGAGTTCAGCCTCCAGAACCACAGCAGCGAGGATTGCATCCGTGTGAACGTCCAAGGTGCAAAGTATGTGAAATTGTTATCGAAGACCCTCATTTCACCTCTCCAAATACTTCACACTCCTACAATTGTCAAGGATCAGCGGAGTGTCAGTCACGAATGTGTGTGTTCCAGCTGATCTGTAAGCGGTGTTCAGATGATCACAACAGAGGCTTCTATGTTGGAAAAGCAACCCAATTAAATTTGCGGATCAATAATCATAGAGCTTCATTGAACCAAGTTCGGCCCCTGCCGATAAAGCTGCACGCGAGATCACATGATCCCACAGTCACATTCAACGAATGCTTCGGGGTGAAGGTATTGAAGAAGATGCCACAGCCTACCAACGACAGATTATTACAACAATCTGAACGGGCTCATAGATGGGTATTGGGATCCATGCAGCCTCCTGGCCTCAACCTAAATGATTGACTCGTACAAGACTATTAGTATCGAAGCCATACATATTTACATGGTTACTTGCTTCCATGATACTATCCCAGGTCCCTAAATTCAAAAAAACCATTACTTATTCTTCTAACTTTGAAAAAGATTTAAATCGAAATATCAGAACTTTCTTTTCTCTTTCTATTTGTGAAATTTCTATTAAATTTAATTTATATAATATATATATATATATATATATATATATATATATATATATATATATATATATATATATATATATATATATATATATATATATATATATATACATTCTTATTCATTCTAGACGAAAACTCTCCTTTGGATTGAAATAAAACCGTTCTGGCCAAAAAATGCATTCCAAATTAAAGAATGAGTTGGACAGCACTTTTTGAGCGCAATAAATTGTACAAATTTCAAAAAATTTGCTAAAAAAAAAAAAGTTTTAAAAAATCACAAAAGGCAAAAAATGGCTAAATATATACATATAAATATTTAAAGTTACCTCACCTCCTTCAGGTGTTTCCTTATCCAGAAGCCTCCCAGCTTCTTTCCTAACTACCGGAGACGACGGTGCCTCTAATCAGTCTCCAGAGAAAGCGGGCTCCAGGTTGATATCCAACATGTACCTTATCCTTTGTGCTAAGGGGAAAATGTACAACATCCATTTCTCTATGCTCTGATAGTTTATAGGTCGATAACCTGTTCAGGTTATTAAGCAAAGAATAACGAACCAGCCAAGCAGCCGGTACAAGTTCCAACACATTCAATTTTTCTTAGCTCAGTTTCTAGTTTTCAACTCGCTAGGCTCACTTAGCACGAGTTTTTTCTTGCCAGACTCACTTGGTTCACTGTCAATTATTTTCCTTGAATTTTTCTCGCACACTCAAGTCACAACATTGGTGAATCACACTATAAAGCTGAGTGAGGTCTGAAGCTAATTTGGTTTATATTATTCTGTGGAGTAAGCTTACCAGCAGATATTCGAAATTCCAAATTCTCTCATTAAACCATGATCTCTCATTAATGTTATGATTTTGAAGAAGTTGTGGGCCTTATCCAACTCGACAGTGTTTTGCTTCCTCACTACCGAAGGTAAGGAAGCTTTGTGTTAAGGCGAGAAGTCTAGAAAAATTGTGTCACCGAAAATCATAATGTTCACTTAGCTTTTGCATTTCAGAGGTTGCTGATCAAATTTGGTTCTGATGAGTTTGTCTATGGTAAATCCTTGTACTGACTGAAAGTATACCGAGTTTTGGTCCGATTTTGATGGAACTTTCAGGAAGTGTGCGGGTTAGCTCCTAAAGCCGTATAACTTGTATTGTCGTCGGGTCAATAATAGCCAGGGTGTATGCGCAACCGTGAATTTCTTATAACGTCGATTTCTCAAGATACATTTGCCCATTTTGTTCATACGTGGGGGTTGTTATATATATGTCCATGACGATGTTCTCAGTACTTTATGGCAATTGGTTGAGTAATGTACTAGGTGCTTACCTTAAAACTATAATTGGTTGACACTGGAAAAACTCAGAGACTAATGGTCGCGATTTAGTTACAATTTCAAGGATTGAGCGGGTTAACCTCTAGAAAATTTCTTATCAATCATCACCAATACCACTACCATCGCCCTTTATATACTTTAGGTGTTGCATGCTGCTGGATTGATGGTACGCTATTCGTATGAGCAAACACGAGGTACAGCCCTTTTTCGTATATTAGCATGTATATATTCACATATAGTATTGTTCTATTATTCATTTAATCTTTTCGACTCGTACTTTTCTTCAAATAATTCTACACGTCCACGTTGCAACTTCTGAGAAAACTATACCTTCTACTCGCCAAAATAGGCAGACGTTTTATCCTAAATGTGGAACAATGATTTCTTCATGTTTTGGTATTTGGAAACTGGCGGAATGGGATATGAAACACTAGTCTATTTTCAATCTGTCATGAATCAGCGTATTACATGTCTAACAAATCTCGGCATATCTAATGTTGAATCCTGTGTTGTGGAATGCCTTGAATCCGGAGAAGGAGCAGAAAATGACCAGTAATGTCTTGACCACTCGTTATTCGATAAGTGTAGTTCGGATCGTGAGCCTCATAAGGAATTCGAAGCTTCGCTTGGGGCGGGGAAGATAGATGGTGGGCGTCTGATCGTGCTGGCATGACTTAGCGTTTTCTACCCTATAAAGAAATAGGTTATTTATAAATGGTTATCGCTGCAACTATCGGAAATTCGGTGAAGTTCTTGGTATAAAATACAATGGGTGTAAATACGTAGCCAGAGTCGGGCGATTTTATACCGTTCGAGATATAACAAACTCCCTAGAGCTAGTAAAGAAATAATTCCTAGCTGTGAACACACACACACAAACAAACGTGGTGATGGTCTTGGAAAGAGAAAACGATATATCCTCAGGTAAGATAGTATAGTAATATGTATCTAATCATGATCTGAACTCAAGTTGCCTAGCTTCTGGCTGAACTATTTATACTTTTGTGGATTTGGGAAGAAACATTGATATTAACAATACGAGAAGAGCCATAGGTGACAGGGGAATACGTAGGATGCACGATGTTAAATGATTGTTGAGTGAAAATAAAATGGAACTCAACGCAGGGTTGTGAAAATCGAAAAAATATCATTGACGGGTAGAAATCTGGTCTTCCCAGATGACTGTAACTTTACAGTCCCCAAAACAACAACATTTAACCATTCTGGTTTATTATTCGGGAATCGAGCACGAACTTTACAATGGCATTACGTTCACATTAAGGCGAAGTAGCGTGAGCGGTGGTCCTACACAATGGATGACCTGCGGGTAACTTTTCGTTCACGCGTGGCCTTCCCTTCGTTTCAGCAAGTTCTCAATTTCATAGGGAGAATATTTGGGACATTAAGAGACGATTGAAATGATGGGCTCTTTCCCGATTTTTAAGGAGGCATGTCTTAACTTTAGGGGCCACCCCAAAGTTACGATCGACTGCAAAAAAACGCTACGCTTATTTCCGCTTACAATGGAGCCGTTCCTGAGGAAATTAAACTTCGTCAGTTTTCATCCGACAGAAATGGTTAAACAATCGTTGGAAAGATCTCAATAAATTTATAAAAAATTTAAAATCTCACGGTGCCCAAACCAGTCCAAAAATGAAGTCAGTGAGCTACACGCAAAGTGGTTAATAATCTACTATATCAATATACAGATCAAATCATGTTTGTTTGACTTTAAGCGCGGACGTACCTTTCGTCCGATGGGGATGAAACTTTTCTAATACTTTGCACTACTGGGACAATGGTAGGCTATCGAAATGTTCCCCAAACATACTCCTCATCGTCAAACTGGCCGCCCTTCGCTACGGGTAATAACTTTACTACAAAAAAAAAAAAAAAAAAAAAAAAAAAAAAAAAAAAAAAAAAAAAAAAAAAAAACGCGTTGATATGACAACTACCTGGCAACTACTTGGAGGTGAAGTGAACCCCACCTACCAAACTCAAACAGAGTGAGGGCGGGTAGTTAATAGAGTGAAAAGTAGTTGATGTTTTAGCGCATTGTTGAATATTTCAGTCGGCAATTTGTTTTTTCCGGCTGCAACGAGCCGGGAAATCCGCTGGTTACCAAAAAACAAACCTCGAGGTATTTTAACTTCATTTGGTAGTGACCAGGTTTAGGTTACTACCTACTACTTGTACCATTAACCCATAGAAAAATTAAGGCGAATATTGACATAATGGGTATATTGACATACTTGGAGGTTTTAACAAGGATTGATTTTTCCATTAGTGGCTCCCATTGTGCATGTTTTTCCACGCAGTTCTTGCGTATGCTTTTCCACGTAGGCTTTTCCTTGCGAGTACGAGTAATTTTACACAATGAATGTATATTTACAGTTCGTGATATGTTTGAGCGTGACCTTCCATAATAATTAGTGCTTTGATAAATTATTCTCGAGTTTAGTACTTTAATCTCGACTCTCAAACCAGTAGATGTTCTCGAGTGAAACTGGAAAGCGGAAACTCCAGTATTCAGGCCATTTTGAAAGGAAAGAACGTTGGAATGATAAGGTAGTGAAAAGAGCACATAGGCCTTGAATGCTTCATGGGAGCGTACGCCCCCGCCAACCCCTTCTCACCCTTTACAATGGGGAATTCAATTCACGTTCTCCAGAGCCGACCCCCTTTCAGGCAAATGAAAACAATGCAGGGCGTCTCGGGGTAAAGGATTGAGCATTGTTGTGTATTATCTGAGAGAACATAACAGTAAATACCGCCAGGGACCGGGGAGAAATAGGTCTTGAAGACTCGAGAAAACTGGAGGAGGGCGAATGGGGGCGGCGGGAGGGGAGTTTCAAAGAAACGAGGTATACACACCGTTTAAATTTCTGCAATCTGCACGTATCTAGTAATGGGTCGGTCGTACGTCTTTTGGGAAAGTCTCGGGGCAAGGGAAGAAAAGAGACGCAGAGGGGGTGTTTTCCTGCCAGATTTATGAAAGTGCTTTACTTCTTCGAGGGTGAAGGGAGGTGAGGTTTTCTCCATAAAGGAACGCAGTTCAGAAGGGCGGTGGGGGGCGTAGAAACAGTTTTCTGCCAAAAACTCTCCTTTTCACCGCGGCAAAAGGAGCGAGGAGGGAAGGTGCTCCCAGTGAAAACGGGGATATATGGGCCTTTCTTTTCATTCCTATCTGCGAAAACGCATTGCTTTCTGGCAGTAATTTTCAAAGGTGGGTTGGAGGGGTGGAGTTCCTTGCAGCGAAACCTCCCTTTTTGGGCTTCGACTGATTTATATTTGAAACCGTGAAGAGGGATGTAGCGCGGGCCAGGCAGGTGGGACCTATATACCCAAAACCTTGAGAAAGCGTAGATGCAAGAGCTGAATGGTGATGGAAAAGTTTATTTATAATGGCCAAGTTTCCACATTCTTCTCCTTACTTGACTTGGTTCATTTGGCGTAATTTCATTCCTACTTGTGCTGATGATACTTAGTATCTTTCTGTTGTCATTAGTTTTCCATACTTGAATGGAAAACAGAAAAAATGGATTGGAAATAGGTACTAGCTTTCCCATAACATTTCTGAAATGATTGGTTGTGATAAAGTTCTAGAGAAAAACGTTGTGACTTTGATGAATTGCAAGCTTGATTTCTTCGGATAATAGTTGTTCCAATCCACAATCAAGAATTTGTTGAAGACAGATACTGTGAAAGAGAGAGAAAGTTTATTTATAATGGCAAAGTTTCCACAGTCTTCTCCTTACTTGACTTGGTTCATTTGGCGTAATTTCATTCCTACTTGTGCTGCTGATATTTAGTATCTTTCTGTTGTCATTAGTTTTCCGTACAATGGAAAACAGAAAAAATGGATTGGGAAATGTTACTGACTTTCCCATTACAATTCTGAAATTATTGGTTGCGATAACGTTCTAGAGAAAAAAGGTTCTGAGTTTGAAGAATTACAAGCTTGATTTCCTTGGATAACGGTTGTTCCAATCCATAATTAAAAATTTGTTGAAGACAGAAAGTCCTGTGGAATAGTGAAATGAGTTTGAAAATCCATTGCTTTCTGGCAGTAATATTCAGAGGTGCGTCAGAGGGGAGTAGAGTTCCTTGCAGCGAAACCTCCCTTTTTGGGCTTCGACTGATTTATATTTGAAACCGTGAAGAGGGATGTAGCGCAGGCACCTATATACCCAAAACCTTGAGAAAGCGTAGATGCGAGAGGTGAATGGTGATGGAAAAGTTTATTTATAATGGCCAAGTTTCCACATTCTTCTCCTTACTTGACTTGGTTCATTTGGCGTAATTTCATTCCTACTTGTGCTGATGATACTAGTACTCGTATTAGTTTTCGTCATTAGTTTTCCGTACAATGGAAAACAGAAAAAATGGATTGGGAAATGTTACTGACTTTCCCATTACAATTCTGAAATTATTGGTTGCGATAACGTTCTAGAGAAAAAAGGTTGTGACTTTGATGAATTACAAGCTTGATTTCTTTGATAGCGGTTGTTCCAATCCAAAACCGAAAATTTGTTGGAGACAGAAACTGTGAAAGAGAGAGTTTAAAAAAGAGAGTTAAAAAAACCCATTGCTTTCTGGGAGTAATTTTTAGAGGTGGGTCGGAGGGGAGTAGAGTTCCTTGCAGCGAAACCTCCCCTTTTAGGCTTCGACTGATTTATATTTGAATCCGTGAAAAGGGATGTAGTGCAGGCCAGGAAGGTGGTATCTATATACCCAAAACCTTGAGAAAGCGTGGATGCGATAGGTGAATGGGGATGGAAAAGTTTATTTATAGTGGCCAAGTTTCCACAGTCTTCTCCACACTTGACTTTGTTCATTTGGTGCAATGACATGCCTACTTATGTTGATGACATTTAGTATCGTTCTGTTTTTATTAGTATAACGGACACACCATAAAAAACAGATTGGAAATAGGCGCTGGATTTTTCCATAAAATTTCCGAAATGATTGATTTTCAGGAAGTTCTAGAGAAAAAGATTGTGATATTGATACAAGCTTGGTTTCGTTGGATAACGGTTGTTCCAATCCACAATCAGAAGATTTATTGAAGACAGAAAGTCCTGTGAAAGAGTGAAATCAGTTGAAAACTTATAGCTTTCTGGCAGTAATTTTTGGATATCAGTCGAAAGCGCGTGAAGTTCCTTGCAGGGGCTTTGACTGATTTACCTATATTTGAAACCGTGAAGACGAATGCAGCGCAGGCAGGTGGGCGTTTCTTATATACCCAAAACCATGAGAAAACCATGGATTTGAGAACTGAGTATGATGGAAAAGTTTATATATCCCTTTGTCCACCAGGTGGGGTTCAGGCGGACCCCAGCGGCACTACTTTCTTTATGTTTACAGGTGGATTGAGTGATGATGATTGGTAGGTACCTACTTGCTTAAATATCGTTATACTGAGATCAGGGAACCAGTAAAAGATAGATTTTTAATTAATTGCATTAATTTTTCCTCTGCAGGTGCCTTTATTGACACAGGCTGATGTCAACCTTCGGATCTGCGATTTGAAATGGATCTCCTTTTAATATCAAGAATAAATTCATTATCAGTGCACAGTGATCAGCTGTGGGGCTTCTGAGCCGAATTTGCTTTTTAATTGACTTAAAATCTTGAATGCTGAAATTTGAGATCTGGAATACAATTGCAAAGTATGGAGGGGCTCAAATCAGCTTCGGAGCCTCCTAGGCTAAATTCCTGTTCGACCCATGGTGTTGTTATTAAGATGGAGCTCCTTCAAGACTCCTTGGTAACAAGTACGAGATACGGAGGAGCACTGATCAGCTGAAGGGCCTCTGAACTACTATCGACCTTTTTTTTTTAAACATTTCTACTGTGAAGGAAAAAAAGCCACAGTTCCTTTGAGCCTGACGGCTAAAATTAAAAAAACATGAATATGCTTTAGCCGTACACGACTCACTCCTCGTCGATTCTCTGAACCCGACCCCCCATCGGCCTCTGAACTCTGTTTATCATTCTGCCATCAATCCTAAAACATGGAATCATGTTTTAGCTCCTCGCTCTCACTTTATTATAGAAATAATCACGACCATTGAGCTCTTGTGAGATGATGATCTCCTAATAGAAACTCGCGAGTAAACATTCACTTTATTATAGAAATGATCACGACGATTGAGCTCTTGTGAGATGATGATCTCCTAATAGAAACTCGCGAGTAAACATTCACTTTATTATAGAAAGAGGCTAAAGAGGCTACATACGAAATTACAGCTTCATATAGTGTAAAGTATAGAAATTACCTATTAAAATAATTTAACCACCGCTTCACAAATCTAACCGTTCTCGCAATATTCGGATCACCTGCTATGAATCACATAATCGAAACACCAGCTCAATGAAATCATCAGAAATTAACAAGCGGTTGCAATCATGTTCACAATATCAATAATTGAGAATGATCACCTGTGTGTAAACAATTATTCATATAACCATGCTCATAACTCAGCTTGTTGGCCACGCACTTCGCAGTAGTTAATATAGTATGGTTGGATAAATCGAGAGCTTTCGAACGAATGGTCAACGAATTTTGTGGGATGAAAAACGACGAAGTATCATATTCCTAGCAACGACTCGGTTGTAAGCGGAAATCATCACAATTATTGGCGCTACTTTCGTTGCACTCTCGTGGGACATTTTTCGGTAGTTAGGTCACGGCCAAAGCATATTCATGCTAAAAACTGTAAAAATGTTAACTTTTCTCGGAGTCACGATGTGCCATGTTCTGATCATATATTACATACGGGGTTTAATATTAAATTATATGCCAAAGATCTGCGCAGAAGCACATAAATAATAAACCATTGTGTAATAGTTTGCAGCGTTTTTACAAAGTATAATATTCATTCGATGTGTAGAAATATTTGGTAAGGGCTTAATTGCTAGTAGCTAGGAGATAACAAACTGTTTAATATAAGACAGAGCGCGTAGTAATATGGATTTATACCTAGCTCATGTCTGTCAAATGACAATATAAGGATTCCTGGGTACATTAACCTATTGGGAAATGATAAAGCCGATGAAGCTGCAAAACGTGTTGTCAATAGTACGCCTTAGCTTTTTCACTTATCCGGAAGCACTTCATGTTATTGTCTCTATGGTTATCAATGATTGTCAGAACCAGTACTGTGAACAAACATCCTT
Source organism: Adelphocoris suturalis (assembly GCA_030762985.1). Lineage (NCBI taxonomy): Eukaryota > Metazoa > Arthropoda > Insecta > Hemiptera > Miridae > Adelphocoris > Adelphocoris suturalis. Next base: position 103,621,834 of record CM061044.1, on the reverse strand, counting down.
TAAAGACATTGGTCCCCTTTAAATTATAGAAAGAATTTCCTGAAATCCTTGGATCGTTCGTTATCAATTCTCCTTTCTTCACCCTTTCAAGTTATGAAAAAGTTTAAAAAGGTTTTGAAGGATGGGGGAAAAAAAAGTTTTTTGTGTATTGCTTTTGCTCAGAGGTATACCGGAAGGGATTGAAATAAATGAGAGGGAGAGAGAGAGAGGGGAAAAAAACTTATGGACGTTTGAGGTGTTAGCGAATTTTTGAAGAAAATTAAGCTATTGCTCTCGCCTCAAAATTTGTAGAAAGTGATTTTTTGAAAACATTTTATGCACAAATCCGTTTCAGGTTATTTTGAATCATATTCTGAAGTTTAACGCATTTTTTAATGTATGTAAGTATGTATGTATTGCATGTATGTACGAGTATATATGTATGTATATATGTATGTATGTATATATGTATGTGTCATTCCAGACGATAACTGTCCGTAGAATTGTGCTAGAAACTTCAAACAAATTTTAAAATGTTAAGGACACAAAACGAAAGTTCAAGTTCGTTGGCCAGCATGATCGGATTACATCTTCGGGTTGAAATTTTCAAAAATGTAGTAAAAAATTTCAAAATAGCCTGTTTTTTGCGATTTGTTGTGCGAAATAATTTTTTCAGCATATTAACATGTGGTATATTCGGAATCAGCGTGAAATTTCCTATAAGAATATGTATCAAGTTTTCAAAAATTTCAAAGTTGAAAAATCAGTCAAAAATCGAAATAATCGAAGATTTCTTCAAAAATTCGCTCATGGGGTCATGCTGCATGACTGGACTTTTTTCTTTCTTGATGCAAATCACCTCAGTATTAGCGAGTTTTCCTAGGAAACGAAGCAATTGCAATGGCTCCAAAAATGTTGAAATCTAAATTTTCGAAAATTACCTTCATTGTAATCCGTTTTGAGGCATTCCGAAACAAATCTTAGAGTCTTAAGCTTTTTCATAAGTGAGAAAGGCCACATCTGAGTAAAAGGTTTTCAGAAAAAAGTATTCATTTCAAAAGGCGTTGGGAGAGAAACATAGATTCTTGGAAAATATAATAAGTACCTACTTATTGTTTAGAACAATGTATAATTCAGTTGTAATTAACTAATCAGTAATGACTACTGTAATTAAAGTAAAGAAGTCATGGTGAAAATAATTCCTATGAACAATGATTGTACTTGGTCATTAAGGTTTTGTTGTTGTAATTATTGATATTATCATTTTAATTGATTTATTGATTCTTTCTCTTGTATGACTCCTTTTGAAATCGTATAAGCAAACAGGTACCTATCTACCAGTACTTCACATTCCAATAAAGAATTTTGTTGTATAAGATTGGCTTCACTGCTAACCCAAGGTCACTTATGCCTTTTTGGTAGTTTTCAGAGCGTGGCCCTTCTATTTCATTGTAAGCTATTGCCTTATGATAGCTAAAATCTAGCCGAAAAGCTTTGTTATTTTTTTTGCTTTGTTCTATGAAATTAGTGATAATTTGAAGATATTTTTATATGATAAAACCCCATTGTTTCTAGGCTGTTTGGTCTTGGAATATTTCGTTTGCCCTTATCGCACAAAATAGGAATCGGTAGGTACCTTTTGGAAATTCATATCCCATTACACTTTCCGTGTTATGAAAAGATGACCCTCAGCTCTAAAAGATATCCTCGTTATATTTTTTAAAAAGTCCGAAAATAAAATCATTCGCAATTTCACGTCTGAGGCCATTCTGAACAACATTGTTTTTTTTCACTGTCTGTCTTAGTGTCTGTCCGTATGTCGTGATATTTCGAGGAAATTTTCAGGGAATATGCGGGTTAAGCTGTAGAGAGTCCCCTATCAGTTTCATTGCTCACAAATCAATATTTCACTCTACGCATGCGAAAACGTAAAATCCAACAAGCACCATTTTTTAAGCCCAGACGTCTGATCTCGCTCTCTCTCGCGGATGTTAGTTGGAAAAAGACGATTTATTCATCACATATCAATTATAACACGATCGCGAAATGTGAAATCCTTGTACTCAGCATTGGTTCTACAGTTTTAAGGCTGTAGATGGTGCTCAATGAACTTCTTCGCTCCCGACTCACTGGAAGCTTTAGGGCATGCGCAAACCTAAAAAATCCATCTAGCATCAGTTTCTCATTGCTTAGTGTATACCGCTTTCGCTCAAACTTGGAGGATGGCAAAAAAGAGATCTGATCGCCTGAACCATAAAGAATACACTGTCAACCCTATTTCTGTACCTCAGAGGTCGATTATCGTAAGTGACATTTTGGCGATTTTACAGGAGAGCCAAAAGAAGTTGTGGGCACACCTATTTTGATCCCTATGGCCCATTCTGATGACTTTATCATGCTCAAATGAATTAATTTGAGCATGATAAAGTCATCAGAATGGGCCATAGGGATCAAAATAGGTGTGCCCACAACTTCTTTTGGCTCTCCTGTAAAATCGCCAAAATGTCACTTACGATAATCGACCTCTGAGGTACAGATTTATAATATTTAAAGCATTTTAATGAACTAAACATTCATGTTAAGTAAGGATACGAGAAAACTATGTGCCACACCCAATTTGTCAGAGGATTTTTTCTTTTAACTGACGTCTTTTGTGTGAAGAGACTTCTTTTTATACAAATTCACTTTCGGGTGTGTGGGTGTGGGCGGATGTCCGCTATGGTAGTTGTGATGGATATTGACCTGATGTTAAGATTCCCACTGTCCACTCAGAGGGTCCTTTTTCGCCTCTCGTCTTCAAACAAAGGATTACGGCCTCCATTCCCCCCACCATTCTCAAATCCCCTCCACCCTATCTCTTTACTTATTTGTTATTTCATCTTAGCCCGAGGGTCCCACAATCCGCTTCTTTTCGGACAAACTTACTTTCTCCTTCCTTCCTCTTACCCACTTTCCTTTCTTTCACCCCTCTCTTTTCCACGAGGTTTCCTCCCTTCTCGCTTTACCACTCTCTTCTCCAACCTTCATTCATCCCTTGTTTAAAAGACACTGGGGGTGTCCCGGGGGCCGCTGTCCGGTTCGGGCTTAGTTTCGCACCCTTTAACACCAGAAGGACTGACATAAAAGGGAAACAACTCGGACTCCTTGAAGGGGAAGATTGGGATGTTACCCTAAGGGGGTTAGAGGTCCTGCGCCTTGCTCTGAGCCTGTGTGTGTTGGGGGTTGTCCACTTTCTCGACCGCTCTTTCTCTTTCTCACGCCGCCCTCGGGGCTCTATCCTTCTTTCTCTTTCTCCATCAGTATCCATCAACCGTGAGCCAGCTGAAGGGATGCGAACTTTGCCATTATTGACTCCTCGTCTTGCCCTGCTGTTTCTTCTTCGAACTCATTTCACGGAGCGGCAAAATCCAAACTAATCCAAAGATCGTACTTGAAAACCTTCAGAGAATTATCGCACATACGTCTACCTAATACAGAATGTCAAAAATCCAAAAATTTAGAGGGAATTTGACATGTTCATGTCTTTACTTTTTTAAAAATCTCTTTAAAAATGAATTAAATACAATTACAAATTCACTTTTACCACGCCATGTTACTTTTAGGAAGCGACACTTTTTTGGGGCGACGAAATTTTCGGATGATTCTCGCATTGAACCGATTTTCCATGGTACGAAAATTATTCGCCAGTCGTTGGAAAGATATAAGTTTATGCTAAAATTTTACGCCTTAGGCCTACTTTCACCAAAAAGTTATTTAACGGAGATCGGCCAATAAAAATAATCTCGACGATCAAACCTTGGCGTCTTTCACCAACCGAAAACTCGTATATATCGCGTTTGGAATAACGGAGTTTAGGGAAATTGTCCAATAAAATTCGCGAAAAAGTTGGACGATTTGAACACCGGGACAATCCTGAAGATCCTTACTTGTCGCTTTTATCTTACAGAAATACTCCTCATTCGAATGGATTCACACCGAGTGAGCTATTTATGACCAGGCGACTTCGTGACAGAATTCCTACAACCTCAAAGTTTTTCGACGAAAAACTCGTCTTTGAAGGCTTAAGAGAAAAAGAAGAAAGTTATAGATGACAATACAAAACAAATTACGATAAGGGACACAAAGCTAAGCTTCTTAATCCTTTAAAGGTAGGAGTCAACGTTTGGATTACTAACTTGAAGAGGCACGGAAAAGTGATTGAGATCTGCGAAGAACCTAGATCGTATACATATAGTCGAAACGGAAAAGCAACTGATTTGGAGGGATGGATTCCATTTGAAGCTGGGTCCCTACTTCAGCTGTTCGACGCAGCCTACTTCAAGATCATACCCGTGAGCCAAGTTCTTCAGAGACCACCTTCACATCTGCAAACCCGTAGTCGTTCAAAAAGAACTATCCGAAGGCCTACAAGGTTCGCCAACAGTTGAGGGGGGAGATGTTTAGGAGTTAAATATTTTGTAGTATTCAGTACCTACCCCCAATGACCCAATGTGGTCTACATAAATAATTATGAGTTAATTGTTTGTATAGTTACTGGTTGTCAATTAAAAAAAAAGGCAGTTTCAAGTGAGATCTTGATGTGTTCTAATTTGTCTTAAAATAGAATTAGTAAATAATACACGTACGTACACCAATGAGGATGCTAACGGCGCTATGTGCCAAACAGAATTTATCTGAGGGATAATTTTATCCGCTAGGTAATTCAGCATTGATAAACGACTCACATTTTTTTATATGGAGTATAGCTATCCTGCAGTTAATGTAAATAATTGATAAACCGGCCCTTAGTGAAATGAAAGTTTTACGGCAGTCCGCACGGTATTGTAGCCTGGCGACAGGTCGTATGGCCCTTCGTAGTCGAAGTTCATTCTCCAATTCATTGAAGGTACCGTTCCAATTCTTAATAAGTCCTCCTGGGACAAGTAATTTACATCGGACAGCTACTGAATTACTTTCAAACCCCCAATTGTGATTAAAATGAACTTCTTTCTCCGTCTAATAGATGGCGGCTTCGTAGGGTCGAGTGGAAAACGGGGTTGAAGAATTTCGGTTCGGGAACGAAGGGAAAAGTTATCAAATACCTGCCCTCTCCTCTCTGAAACCTCTTTTACTTTGACTTGCGGAAGAAAAATGGCATTTCGATTGAGTTAACAGTTTGTTGCTTCGAAAACCCCCCCTCCCTCGCAGCCAGGTGCAGTTGATTGCTTTAAGATGAGTTTTGTATTCCGCAAAGTTGAAAATAAAGGGATGGTAGCGGTACGGAGGTACGGAGGGGGTGTAGGAGAGAAAGGGGTTTCTCTCTGGCTGTTATAAGAGGGGTTTTAAAAGGCCCTTCAGTTTCAGGAGTGAAGGCGGCTCCTCCTGCTGTTCGAGACAATTAGGAGGAGGAGGATGTAATGATTGCTATTAGTCAACTCGGCGGGGAGATTGGAAAACTTGCTCGCGCAAACAGCGCGCTGGTAATAGGCGTTGCCGGCGGAGTTAGAAGTAATTTTCGAAGGACAATACGATATCCAATTTCTGTTGATTCTTACACTTCATACTGAGCTCACAAGAGACTAACCGTTTACGTCTTTGTTGTTTACAGAGCCCAAATACAATGAAAATATAGTTCCTATGTAGTATAAAAAATGATATATGTAAAGAAGGACAAACGTGAAGAAGAGAAGACATATCGAGTGATCAAGATTCGATTGTGACGTGGGTGACGTGGAAGTTACTGTGTAAGGTACTAGTTACACCTAAGTAAGCAATGGGGCATACATATAAATTATGTAAATTTTACACTTCTAAGGCACACTTTCACCAAAAACTGATTTAACGGAGATCAGCCAAACTCCATTAAAAATGACCCTGAGAATTAAACCTTGGCGTCCTTCACTAACTCAAAACTAGTTTATACCGAGCTTAGAATAACAGAGTTTCCCTAACGGAGCTCAGGCAAACTATCCTAAAAAAATCGCAAAAAGTATGCAAATTTCAATAACCGGGACCATAAATCAACTGTTTTAATGACCTAATACTCTACAAGTTATTGTTATTTATCATTGTATTGTAACGTGCTATCATAATCTGTTATATGCAAACAACGCGCAAGTAATAGGCGTTGCCGGCGGAGTTAGAAGTAATTTTCGAAGGACAATAAGATATCCAATTTCTGTTGATTCTTACACTTCATACTAAGCTCACAAGAGACTAACCGTTTACGTCTTTGTTGTTTACAGAGCCCAAATACAATGAAAATATAGTTCCTATGTAGTATAAATTGATATAATATGTAAAGAAGGGCAAACGTGAAGAAGAGAAGACATATGGAGTGATCAAGATTCGATTGTGACGTGGGTGACGTAGAAGTTACTGGTAAGGTACTAGTTACACCTAAGTAAGCAATGGGGCATACATATATGTAAATTTTACACTTCTAAGGCACACTTTCACCAAAAACTGATTTAACGGAGATCAGCCAAACTCCATTAAAAATAACGTCGAGAATCAAACCTTGGCGTCCTTCACTAATTCAAAACTCGTTTATAACGAGCTAAGAATAACAGAGTTTCCCTAACGGAGTTCAGGCAAACTATCCTAAAAAAATCGCCAAATAGTTGGCAAATTTCAATAACCGGGACAATAAATCAACTGTTGTAATGACCTACTCTATAAGTTATTGTTATTCATCATCGTATTGTAACGAGCTATCATAATCTTTTATATGCAAATAGCGCGCTGGTAATTGGCGTTGCCGGCGGAGTTAGAAGTGATTTTCTAAGGACAATACGATATCCAATTTCTGTTGATTCTTACACTTCATACTGAGCTCACAAGAGGCTAACCGCTTTGTTGTTTACAGAGCCCAAATACAATGAAAATATAGTTCCTATGTATAAATTGATAAGTATAATATGTAAAGAAGGACAAACGTGAAGAAGAGAAGACATATGGAGTGAAGAAGACGTAGAAGTTACTAGTAAGGTACAAGTTACACCTAAGAAAGCAATGGAGCATACATATACAGTTAGTCCCAAAAGTATTCGTAAGTTCTCTATTTTCCATGAAATATTCTGGATTTAAAAACAGGAGCTTTTTTCAACTTTCTTGAGTAAACGTAAAGAAAAAATGGTAAAAATGAATGGCCATGTCTAAATTTCTCAGAAAGTGAACATTTATATTAACTCTAAGTATTATCGTACAACATCCAACAATTATGCGCCACTAAAGTATTCGTAATTACATAAGAAAATGTTAATAGAAGCGAAATTAACCTAAAACGACAAATACTCGTCAATAAACAAGAAGTATTCAATATCCAGTCGCATAGCCCTTCGATTTTATCACACAACGTAGCCTGTTGGGCATCGAACGGGAGAGTTTGATTGTGACGTCAGGAGTAATCTTGTTCCACTCTTTCGTCAATTTTCCCCTCAGTTGATTGACGTTTCGAATTTCATATTTTCTAAGTTGGCGTTTTAGGAACACAAGTGTTCTATCGGGTTTAAATCGGGAGATAGAGGGGGAGTATCGAGGACCGTCGGGTAATTTTAGAGGAGCCAGGTCTTGGTATCTTGAGCTTTGGCTTGGGGTCATTGTCTTGATAAAATTTTGTTCAATGCCAAGTTTTCGAGCGCTAGCTTTACGGTTTCAGCATGTCGACTAGAATCTGTACATTATACCATCTATAAACACGAGATCTCCAACACCAGCTGACGAAAAACACTCCCACTCCATGAATGAACCGTTAGCATGCTTCGCAGTACCAATAGTGTTTCTTACATCAAATTCGGTTAAAGGCGCTTACCATACCCTCTGATTTCCGTCTCCACCGTGTACATTAAATTTGCTTTCATCGAAGAAAAGGACTTGGTCCCAGTATTCATTTTCTTTAGTAATGTTGAGAAATGACACTCACAGAAACGATTCAAGCAAACAGAATGTATTGATTCGTTCTTTGAAAATATAGAATCTCCTTTTTGTCTAAACTCATAAACACGACAACGATCTTTTTTAGATGAACAACAACCAACACATGATTTTCTAGTAACATAACACCTGGTTTCCACAACACTCCTCCCACCTTTCCTTTCAAGCTCCACAGTACGCGCTTATTCTGTCCGCATGGAGCACCTTCAGCTTTCCTCTAGAGTTACGTATTCGGAAGACCACATCGTTCAGTCTGCTCACAATTGTACACGGACCCTCCCATGGACATTGTAATTTCGGGTTCCTCCCCTTGATTCTCCGAGGATTGTGCACCCATACTTGGTCGCCTACCTGGAACGGTGGGACCTTTGACCCCATGTCGTACCTTCTCTTCATATCTTCCGCCCGTATGGCCAATTGCTCCCTTGCTTTCGTGTGTGCCTCTTCCAGTCTCGTTCGGAGTTCCTCTACGTACTGTGGGAGACGTTCGTCTCCGGGGGGTTTTCCAAAAAGTAGGTGTACCGGCAGTTGCAATTCTCTTCCATACATGAGGAACGCTGGCGAATAACCTGTGGCTGTGTGCTCCGAGGAACGATAAGCTAGCAACGCTACAGGCAGCTGAAGATCCCAATCTCTCTGATGATTTTTAATCATTTTTGCCAACCAATCGTATAAGGTCCGATGAAGCCTTTCAACCTGCCCCTCGCTTTGTGGGTGTAGTGGTGTACTACGAGTCTTCTTGATACCAAGTTGATTCATGAGGATTTTGAACAACTCCGATTCGAAATTGGTACCTTGATCAGAGTGGACTTCGCCCGGGATTCCGAATCGGGAAATCACGTGTTGTACCAAAGCTGTAGCAACCGTCTCAGCTCGTTGATCCGGAATTGGTATTGCCTCTGGCCACTTTGTGAAGAAATCTACAACAGTAAACACATATCGATTTCCTCTCTCTGTCACAGGCAATGGACCAAAAACGTCAATAGCAATACGCTGAAATGGGACGCCAGTCTGGCTCAGTTGCAGCGGTGCTTTTCCTAATCTTCTACCTCCTCTTCTCTTGGCACAAATTTCACAGCTTCGGCACCACTCCCGAACATCCTTGTGAATCCCAATCCAATAGTAATTTTTCCGGAGCTGTGACGCTGTCCTTTTCTCTCCAAAGTGTACTAAGCCATGAACGGTATCAAATAGCTGCCTCTGCAATTTCTTGGGTATCACAGCTTGCATCAATATCTTCCGACCATCCACACTTTCCCATCGGCGACACAGGCAACCATCCTGTATGATAAGGGAATCGAACATTGCCCAGTAAGCCTTCATTGTAGCATTGAGTCCCGAAATTTCATGCCACTCCGGTCGTTGCTGACTTTCAAGCCACATCCTAATCTTCTGGAGAGATTCATCGTTGCACTGTTCTTTCACTATGTACTCTATGGAATCATCTTGTTGTAATTTTATGCCGTAAGTCTGTGAATTTCGTACATTCTGCTCTCGCTTTTCACAGTATCTGCATCCTTGCTCTGCACATGGTCGTCTGGAGAGGGCATCAGCATTTCCATGCAAAACTCCTTTCCGGTAACGTAGTTCCAGTTTGTAGGGTGCTAACTGCTCAAGCCATCTGGCTAGCTGTCCATCCACTGCTTTGAAATTCATCAACCATTGGAGTGACGAGTGGTCTGTGCGGACCGTCAATGGCTTCCCATTGTCTAAGCCATATGTTGCAAATGTTTTTACTGCTTCCACTACACTCAACAACTCTTTGCGCGTTGTGCAATAATTGCGTTCACTATGTGACAGACATCGACTGTAATATGCAATTACCTTTTCACTTCCATTCTGCAACTGTGAGAGTACTGCTCCAATGGCTATATCACTTGCATCTGTGTCAATGATGAACTCACTCTTCGGCAACACATGAGCCAGGATGGGTGCACGTTGCAATAACATTTTCATCCTGTTGAATGCCTTCTCACAAGACTCTGTCCATCGAAAATGCTGGGGTTCATTCTGCTTTTGGTATAATGGCTTAAGAACATTGGCAAGATCCGGAACAAACACTCTGTAATACGAGCAGAGACCAATAAACGAACGAAGCTCTTTTGCATTAGTTGGACGAGGCCAATCTACTATAGCCTTTACTTTCTTGGGATCAGTTGCTATACCCTCATTTGTTATTAAATGTCCAAGGTAGGAAGCAGTCTTCCTCAAAAACTAGCACTTCTTCACATTGAGTTTCAGTCCCCCTCTACGTAACAATTTAAAAACTTCTTCCAAACACTTCAAATGTTCATCCAACGATGGCGTATGAACTAAAATATCATCAAGGTAGACTTCCAAAACACCCTTGTTTATTAAAGGTTGCAGCAGTTGACGCATCAGGCGTTGAAAAGTACTGGGTGCATTGCACAACCCGAATGGCATAACAGTGAACTGCCACAGGCCATACCTAGTACAGAATGCTGTCTTCTCCCTTGCTCCTTGGTCCAATGGAATCTGCCAGTACCCAGCCTGCAGATCAAGGGTTGTAAACCACTGGCTGCCTTCCAATGATCGTAATGTCTCTTGAATGTGAGGCAGTGGATGAGAATCTTTGACCGTCACGGCATTAAGCTTGCGATAATCAACTCAGAACCGCCATGTGCCATCCTTCTTCCGGACCATCACCACAGGGCTTGCCCAGGGACTGTTTGACTCTTCAATCACCCCTGCTTCAAGCATTTCTTTAACCAAGTTATTAACAGTCTCTTGCTGTACAGGACTAACCCTCCTTGGGTGCTGTCTGATTGGGGGATGGTTCTGAACATTGATCGAATGCATTCCCAGGGTATATTTGCCCAGTTCTGTCTTCTTTGATGCAAAAACATCCTCGTTACGACAAAGTAGCTGGTAAAACGCTTGTTGCTCCCCTTTCTTCTCTAATGTATCAATTGATATATCGAACAACTCTTTCAGATGTACTTGCAGCTGCTTATGGGTGTCAGCTTTGAATGAATGATGATGGTTCTGTTGATCCCTCATTGGTCCAAACGGTATTTCGGAATCACCCAATTGCAACACCTGCCTACCTACATCAATCACACAATTATGTGATTGAAGAAAGTCCATCCCCACTATGCATTCTTCCTGAATCTGGGCTACTATGCATTCATGAAGCTTGGGCCGTTTGTCACCTAAATCCATTTGCACTTTCACGTGACCCAAAACAGGAATAACCTCCCCACTCACAGTTCTCAGCTGTCCCCTGATGGGTCCATCCTCCACTTTCCTACCTTTCACCACCGATGGATTAATCACAGAGACAGTAGCCCCCGTATCCAATATCATTCGGCAAGGTACACTATCAATCTCACCATCCATAATTATTGATGTCCTAAACACTGGGTACGAGTATATTGGCCCTTCTCCTTCACATGCTGGAGGCCTCTGATCCCTCACCAGATTCTGGGCCTTGAAACTGGTGGTTTCTAGTTTTCCTTCTTCTTTATACACTCCCTACCGAAATGGCCTAGCTGTCCACATTTCCAGCACTCCACGGTTCTTCTAAAACCTCGTTCTTTGTTCGTTGTCCTAGTCTTCATCACCCGGCGTATTGTTTCCTCTTTACTATCTTCTTCTTGCGCACACCTTGTCTCCTCACTATCTAATGCACGAATAGTAATATGACACAAAGCTAGCCCAGCTTCCAACCGCAATGCTATTGTCACGGCATCCTTGAGGTTGGTTGGATCCCCAGCAATAACCAATTCTCGCAGGCGTTGGTTCCTCAGCCCATTCAGGAATTGCTCCATTGAAATGGTCTCCCGAGCCTCCTCCCCCGTCACGGCTCGCCGAGCTAAACTTTCAACGTCTGCAGCAAATGCAGCAACGTCCTCCCTTGGGCCTTGATTTCTTTGCCGCAAACGAGCCAAGAACAGTCGTGCTTGGCCTTGAGCCCCAAACCGTTGGTTCAGACAGTCAACCATGGTCATCAGGGTCCTAGAACTCGACGGTATATTGCAGACAGCAGCAAGGGCAACGCCACGCAGTACTGCCATCAGACGAACGCAGGATGTCTCCATACTCCACCCATTAGCTTCTGCAATGACCTGGAACTGCACCCAATAATCATCCCAGGGGGATAACCCGTCGTATGTAGGCGGCTTGACAATATCCTTGCGGATAGAATGCTGCTCGTCTGCTCGTTGACTAGGTTGGATCGATGTTGATGGTACACTTTCAATCCTTACTCCCGACGTGGATTCGGTCTGATGTTGGATCAGAAACTGTTGAAATGTGTTGGTCAAAGTTATCAATTGCCGACCTATCATATCTAACGACATATGAACTTCACTTGGTTGGTTTTCTGCCTCAGCATCATCACCATTCGCGTGCCGACGATGCACCCGAGACCCAATGGAACCATCTTCCGCCATATGTCAACTCAAGGTACGAGGCCACTTCTGACACCAAATGTTGAGAAATGACACTCACAGAAACGATTCAAGCAAACAGAATGTATTGATTCGTACTTTGAAAATATAGAATCTCCTTTTTGTCTAAACTCATAAACACGACAACGATCTTTTTTAGATGAACCAACACATGATTTTCTAGTAACATAACACCTGGTTTCCACAACAGTAATAAATTTCTTGACGAAGTCGAATGAATGGCTTCTTTCGTGCTACTCTGCCGTGCAAATTATTCTTATAAAGTACTCTGTTCACAGTCTTGGGACTTAACCTCATGTTCATGTCAGTTTCAAATGTCTGGGCGATTTTCGGTGCGCTGATTTTAGGGTCCTTCTTCACTTTTCTTATAATCAAATGCTCGGTCCTTTCATTCAAAATCCGTGGTCTTCCTAAATTATCGGCGTCGTGCAGTCGCTCTTCTTCAAAATATCTTTTGCATATGTATTGGACAGTCGATAGAGGCAAATTCACTTTTTAACTAATTATTTTGAGGATGTATCCCGTCTCTCGAAGGAAAACAACCCATAATCGCGTTTCAATCAATGTGTTAGCCTTTTTTCAACCCATGAGTACGAGGTAAACCACAGTTTTGAAGGCAGAAGCAAGACTACGGAGACGCAAAATAACTGCAGGATAGCTATACCGAGTTTAGCGCTATACTCTAGATAAAGAGTGTGAGTCGTTAATCAATGCCGAATTACCTAGCGGATAAAATTATCTCTCAGATAAATACTCTCTCGCAGATTGCGCCGTTAGCATCCTCTATGGAGTCCGTAGGCAACAAAATAAGGGTGATTCACTCATGGAGCAACATTTTCTTCATTATTAAAAGAACTTGGTTATTTCCACAACAGTGTCCACCAAATCATCAAGCTCGGTACATATATATTTACGGTTTGCGATAGTCCAACCTGAATTATTATGAATGAAGAATGGCTATGAATTAATTATTGCAATCAGTAAGTTGTGGATTCAATTTCATCTTCGATTTCCGTTAGAATGTAAAGAACGGTATCTTTGTCCAACCGAAACCTCAATATAAATACGCTCTCGCCCCATTTTTGTAGGTGATCTACACGGGGTCTTACTGTATACGGTCTTCTTCCCCATTTAACGAACTCTGCTACGAATGAATCTTCGTCATCGCTGCTTTTGAAGATGAACCCCAAAATATATCTATTGGAAGTTCAAAAGTAAAGGGGTCCAAACTTGTGATTCAAAGAAAATGTGTAAACAAATTAACTTGATTGAGGTTAGAAAGCTGTAGATAATATCTCATTAACCTCCAGTTATAATTGTTATCCAGCCGTCCAGGGACCAGATAGGGTTTAAAACTCCAGATAGGGTTTAACTAGGGATGGATAAACACCCACAATTGTGCTATCTGGAGGATGAAGCTATCCCTCAGATTAATCCCCCTAACCCGTTGGATAAATGTGATTGATAAATCCCCATTAGATCAACAATCAGATCATGCCTGACGCAAACGTGAATATCTCATAACGTCGATTTCTCATCATCTGTTGGCTCGATTTCATTCAAAATCGGTAGGCAGTTGGGTATATGCTCTAGGAAAATGCCCTATAGATTATATCGTCATTGGTGGGAGTGCGCATGCGCAAAACTAATACCAATTGACGCAGGCGGAACTCCGTGTCTAATAGAACGATTTTGATGATATTTGCAGGGATTTTACGGGTTAATACCTAGACGATTCCCTATGAATTTCATTGCAGTTGGATAAATAGTAGTCTGTATACATGCGCAAACGTTAATTTCTTATAACATAGCTTTTTTTTCATCATCGATTGTCTAATTTCGTTCAAATTCAGGGAGAAGATGGTATATGATTTTTTTGTATGAACCCGTGGTGTAGATAATCTGGTAGATAACATAGTGTTATTTGCTGGAACCTTGCACTGTACTTCAACTGGTGAATGGGAGTAACCTTATTTATGTAGGGATTTGGAACCATTGGTGCCATTCTCATGAAGCTCTTCGTAAGCAATGGACTCCTTTTCTTTTCCCAGTACCTTGAATCAGAGTCTGAGTGCATAATTTAATCGTACTTAATTGAATAATTTTTTTTAAGTTTTTTAATAATTTATTTCTAAGAGCTCACCAATTATCTATGGGGTGAGTTAAATATTTATCTGTTAGCTGTGCAGCTGCATGGAGTAGAGTGTCAACTTGATATTTTCACACTATTGTCTGCAAGAGATCAGACAAGCGGTAATTAGTCTGCGAATGATGTCTGGTCTCTAAATCAGGGTCTACTGAAGCTACGATACTCTATGCCCCTGATGGGCTACCAGGGGGTCGAGTCGTGATCCACGATGTTCCAGGTTAAAGTGGACTTCCAGCCAAGTTGGCTATGTTTTCTGCCAGCTTCTAGCACAACCCTCTACTAGATTTAGGGCAGGGTTATGATGAGCGCACCAGGGTTGGACCATTGAAGTTCAGATCTGAAATAAACGTGCTGCAGACTCTGTTGCAGAGCGCCCTGAAGCTGTAAAGGCGTGAACCCTTTTAGGAGGCGCGAATCGTCTAGTTTTGATGATAATTATATTATAAATACGAGGTTTAATAATTATAGACCAATGATCTGCAGATAATAAACCTTAATACTGAAATAATAAACCTTTGTGTAATAATTTGAGTTTTCTAACTTTGTGTGTAACCGGGGCAGTGGACACACTGATGTGCCACTCTTCTTATAACACCTTGTAAAAATATTTAAAGTTTACCTACAACGGTTACCTAAACTCAGATGCGCCTGTGTTGGATAAACGGATTTTTCGCGCAGCTCAGATTGGCAAATTCAAGAACTATAGGAGGATTTATTAGGGGGGAAAACTATGAAATTGATCAGACTAAAGCGTGTGTTTTGTGTAACATAGTAAAAGAAGAAACTCTTATTTCATGTTTTCTGTTTTTGCCCAGAACTATCTCATCAACGGCTTAAGTTTTTGGGTTTCATAAGGTTGAATAGGGATCATGTAATAAAAAATTTATTATCGGACAGAAGTAGTGGGGAAACTAAAATGGTTAGCTCATTTTTTCTATTATACCTATTTGAACGTAGATTTAAAGTTAGAATTTTAGAAGAGGCTGGTTTTGATACCTAGAGAAGTTGCAAGTTATTTTATTCTAATTTTATTTATTTATTTTTTCAAATATAAGGTAGTAAATTATTTTAATTTCTAGCCTAATTACCGTTTAATTGTTTGTTTAGGGCGCATCTCTCAATTCTTACTAAAGATAGTGACCATACTCGTGCTCGCAGTAATGAAGTACCTGCTATTAATTATGATTTAGTAAAATGGGCTTGGTCCCATTCAATGAATAGGCACATTACCTTGTCAATAAAGGGTTTCACAGTTCATTTCATTTCAGTGGACGTACTTAGAGTTGTTTGTAATAGTTTTTAACAACAATAAATTTTAAAATAGTTTACAAAGTCAGTCTTCTTGAAATAATACATCCAATCAAGTTGAATGGTGAACAGGTTAAGTCAATCTTAATTAAATTGGCTCTGACACAACAATTATTGATCATCAAAGTAGAAGCAGCGGAGCTCGGAGGTTTTATTGGTTTCAGGGACGAGCGTTCGCTTTCAGGTTATATGGGAAGGTTGAGAGGATCGGGTCAATCCGAAGGATAGAGAAAAGGGGGGGAAAAGTAAGAAGAAAAGATCCATCGATATCTTCTTCTATTCTTCTTTCGGAAGAAAGAAGAAAGAAAGAAAAAAAAAGAACGAGAAGAAAGAAAGTTTTTGTAAGCATTTCCTCCGGATTTGGACAACGGTCAAGAACACGTTATAAAGCTCGTCTTAGCGCGTGCAAAGTTGGAGAGAAAAAGTGTTGAGTTACCCCCCACCCCCTTCTCGCTCTATCTCTCTCATTCTCCCACCCCTCACCACTCTATCTCTCTCTCTTTCACTTCCAGCCTCGCCTCGTCCTCCACCTGCACATTTTCCACTCGTCCTCCGCCGTCGTCTTTTCCTTGCGAATCGCACCCCCTTCCACCCCCTCCCTACAGCACTGGTCATTCACAAGAGCGTCCTTTCCCACCTTTCGTCCCTCATTCCCCTCCTCATTCCGTCGTCCGCTTCATCCCCATTCTCCTCCACCTCATCTCGAAGGTTTTGCGGAAGAAAAGAAAAAGTGGGAAATAAGGGGGTGGGTGAAAGATGTGTTGTGGAAGAACGCGGGAAAAGGAAGGAGCAAAAAGGGAAAAACTCAGTCCGAGCACATAGTTTTCTCTTTCCTACCTTAACTCGCCCTTCATCCCCCCCTTCCTCCTGTTTCCTTCCTTTTTCCTATCGTCACAACCCCTCGCTTCATCGTCGTTCTCTCTCTTCTCTGTCTTCTCATCGTCTTCTTCCACAACCAAAGCCCATGTTTCGAAGTTGGGTCAGGTTTACAACCCGGGAGTTCGGACGATAGTTTCGTGAGAGTTGAGGCGGTGGAGGGGTGGGAGGTAATGGCGCACGAGATAATAGAAGCGTGGGTGGTCCTGAAGGAGGGGGTTCGAGGGGAATTTCAGCGGCGGAGGGGAATTTCAGGAGGGATCCCGGCGAGTAGGAGGGGAAGGTGGGCCAGTCCCAGAACAAGAAATTGGGAAATGCTGTGTAAGACGACCCCTTCTCCACTCTGCCTCCCCAGCGTAATATAATTTGCGAGTTCCACCTCCCTCCTCGCCCTTCTTGCCCGCAAACCTTCCTTATCTCCCTTTCCCACCTATACGTCCCTTTTAGTGGGCAAAGAGGGCTAAGGGGGGTGAAAAGGGGCTAAGGGGGAGGAAAGGGGCTAATCAGGGTGGCAGCTGCCCAGCCCCTAATGACATTACCAACCCTTCCTTGCCAACTACCGGCCACACTCGGCTCTAGCGAGGGCAGCACGGCTAAGGGGAGGGAGGTTCTGTTATTTACTCACAACTTCACACCTTCGGATTGAAATTTCAAAAAAATTCTTGCCTTCAGAATCACAACAAACTTATTGGTTTTTATTATCAAACAATATAACTTATATTGTTTTTATCATGGTTCTTTCTAAGGAAACTCAAAAATCCTTTGTTCACATCACAAGATGGGAAAAAAATAAAAACAACCACAAAAATCGAAAATAAATTTTAAAACCTGCGCGCCGTTAAAATTCCGAGTTTTTGAAATTCGGCCCAAAAATCACTCGTTGGTGGTGGATTTCAGAAATCGTTAAATCAACCATCTATCACTTTTATCCATACTCAAAATGTAAAATTTATTGGTTGAAATTGTGCAAAAATCAGAACCTTAATTAGACATTTATGATTGGACAATTTCACCTGTTTTATTTTATTTCACTAGCGGAAAGACCTTAACGAGAGTTTTCCGAAAAGTTGCAAAGTGGAGGGTATTCGAATACCACAAGAGGCCAAAACACTCTTGGAACTAATGCTAAATTACGTCTTAGGAGCACAATCAATCTCACCCCTTTGCCCACCTGGGGGGGGGGGGGGGGGGACTCAACTCTGTCCATTCGTGACGTAAATTAATATTGATGATACCATTTTGAGTTTCAACTTTGAATTCGCAGTATGGGTTTTACTTACTTTCATAAATGTGACTGACAGTAAATCTGAATAGCTACCGCAATATCACATACGAGTAAATTCTCTGAACGATCTACACTGTATCGATTGTAGGGCAGATGGCCACCGAATTAACAACGAAATTTCCTGACTTTTCGATGACTTTTACCTGACTGTTCCAGCGATTTCCTTGACTGAACAAAACCATTAGTAAGTATTAGCATTTAAAAAATTCCGCTCTTCGGGTCTCGCAAGGGGCTCCGCCCCCCTGGGCCCCTCGATTGCTTTTCGCTTTGAGCCTTTGGTTAAAATGCTAAAACATGGAACATGCTTTCTTCCCGCTAATTCGTAAATGTAAATAAATTTAAAACTACGACATGAATGTTTTACTAATCGAAATTAGAACAGGTAGGTAATTTTCTGTTATGGTGCGCCCATACAATTACTATAACCACGATTAACTTCTCAACCAAGTGACAACAAAACAAGCGGCATTGTTTACTAGATCCATTTATAACATAGATAAATATAAAACTACGATACGAATAGAAGAACAAATGCGAAAGAAATGCGTGATAAATCGAGAGCTTTCCAACTAGTGGGGAACGATTTTTGTCCGGTGAAAACTAAAGAAGTTTCATTTCCCCAGCAACGGCTTAATTGTACGTGAAAATCAAAGGACAACATTTCGTGACACATCCGCGTAACGTTTTTTGCTAGTTAGTCCAAGTTTCGTGACACTTCCGCGTAACGTTTTCGGGCAGTTAGCACAAGGCTAAAGCATGTTCCATGCTAAAATTGACGTTTTTCGCTAGTTAGTCCAAGGCTAAAGCGTATCGTAACTCAGATTGCAGACTTCGGACTGGAACTCATAGTTTGGAACACGAACTGGCACTGCGAACGCAACAACTTGTGCGCATGCTCAGACAGCCCTAGAACTGATAGATAGATAGATAACGTGCATATATTTAAGAACAAAAAACAACAAATTTTAAACAACACTTACGCCTTGGCACGATGGCCGTTAGGCGGAGGACGGCCGTTGCCTTACATAATAAATACATATAATTGTCCTAGTATTAGTAATATGTTTCTCACAATAATTTTTAAATGTTTACATTATATCATTACATAACCATATCATATTATTATTTTTATATCATATTATTATATCATATCATTATATCATATTTTTATATCATATTATATCATAATATTATTATATCATATTATTAATTTTCCCCTTATTGTGTAATTCCATAGATTAATTGAATAGTCTAAAGATGAATATTGATTCACCATGTCACCACCGGAACTTTGCACTGCACACTCCTTGGCTAGCTTCCTCCAAACTAATCAAAATTGAATTCATCAATTAGAAATTTTCTATATGACCATGCTGCTCTAAAGAAACGAGCAGCGCTCGCTAGCTAGTCCAAGGCTAAAGCGTATCGTACCTCAGATTGCGGACTTCGGACTGGAACTCATAGTTTGGAACACGAAATGGCACTGCGAACGCAACAACTTGTGCGCATGCTCGGACAGCCCTAGAACTGTCTGGGACTGCACTGCGAACGAACCTCATTTTATTTATTGACATCAAGGACGGGAACCGGGAACTGCTGATCTTTGGACCCTCACCTCCTCGCCATCCCTGCGGTACTCGTGATCCCTTCCAGTTAATACCCCTCAGTTAAGAGCGGAAGATCCATCGTCTCCGAGGTATACAGCACCCCTGGGCTCTCATTAACTCCTTAGACGTTCTCACCCTCCCAATCCCGGTTTCATCCCACTTTCCCGGGAACCCACGTACTCGTATTATACTCATCCGTTCGGTGTGGAAGGAAATCTCCCTTGGGGAACTTACAAATCACTGCTTGAACTTCCTGGGTCTGCTCCTAATCTGGGATTGAGCCTTTTCAGGTCTTTTGCAAGAAGGGTTCCTTTCAGATGATGCCGACAAAATTGATAGGAGAAAAACCATGTATAATAAATGTTACTGGTTTTGAACAAGAACTAACCTTCACGTTTTAATCACATATTTCTTACGACCTTCCTTGCTAAATTAAAAACCACAAAATATTTTTGTTTGTTTATTATTTGTTTTCATAATCACAACACACAATTTTGAAAAAATTAAATTTTTCTCACTAATAATTCACAACTTGATTTTTTTATCTTAAAAAATAAAACAAAAAGCACTTATTTAAAAAAATTTTTTTTTGAATGTTATATTATAAATTTCGTCTCCCTGAAGAAGCCCCAGTTACTGGGGAGAAATGTTGGAGAGTAATAAAAACCAATTCCTTGGCTAACAAGTGAAGGAAAATACAAAACAACGACGAAAAATACAGCCAAAACATTAAATTATTAGTTATTTGAATCGATGATTTTTGAAACAACCTATACGCCACTTTTTGGCAATGTTGCTTTTTCACGGATTTCTATTGTACATGCCAAGACTCACCTTTTGAGAAATGAAACAACCGCCGTAACGTGTTAGAAGTGGGTTACAATGAGCTTTGAAAATCCCGATGAGTTTTGAAACAACCTTCGTGCTGGATATTGGTTGTTTCTACACTCTCCAATGAGGAATGCCAACCAAAACTTCTGCTTTTTAGTGACAACTGTTTTGGCCAGAATAAGAATCATGTGCTTATTCGTTTTTGTATGGCTTTAAAAGAACTTGGACGTTTTGAGAGTGTGGAGCAGTTTTTTCCCATTCGTGGTCATTCCTTCCTCCCTTGTGACAGAGTTTTTGGAACCATCAAAAGAGAAAGACTCAACAAAATAAATAGGTTATACAACATTCGCGGCCTTGTCACAGCAATATTGAAATCTTCTAGGAAGAAAACAACTTGATAGTTCACGTCATTCAAGGTTCGGAAATCTGGAATTTTAAAGATTGGTGGACTTAGTTTTATTTTAAAAACCAGCGTTTCGATAGAAACCGCTTCCCGAAGAAACACCACAGAAAAAAACAAATTTTACATATCAAAATACAGCCACTTTAATGGCCTCTTATGTCAAACATTCAGACTCAGTAAAATACTGAATGACACTCCTCTCGTTTTTCCTACCGCCCCAGCCTACGCTGGAGGGAAAGTACCTACCAATAAACCGAAAGAAGATGGAAGACCTCAAGAAATGCGTTAAATACGTCCCTGGTTTCGAGAACAACCCTTTCTGGAAAGATATTCTGCAGTGGCCAACGTGTAACCAGGACGTAGATGAGGATCTTTGAATATCATGTGCAATGAGCATGTGACTTCTCTTGCTGATCCGAGTCGTTTTCTTCATTTCTGTTTTTTTTTTTTTTTTTTTTTTTTTTTTAATAAGAGAAGTGTTAAAGCTCCATGCATTTTCAAGCTTCATGCACTTTCACTGAGTTTGTAAAAGAAAAAGATTTAAAATTTTAAATAGTTTTACTCTAGACTTTTCATATTTTTTGTCTGTAAAAGGTGATACACCTAATGGTGTATTAAACTGTTTCTTTCCTCTGCAAGAATTATTATTGGCAGTTTTGGTTCAATAAAGTTTACCGTAACAGTAAAATGTTTCTATTTCTTCATTTCCCCTTCAGTAATTCAATTATTGCTTCTAAAAAATCGTTGATTTTTGAAACAACCAAAATCCAACAATTTTAAAAATTCAAAACTCATAAAAAAAATTGCGCCAATGAGTTAGTCTATTTTTGTGCTTATTATTAGGTAGTGCAGCTCTACTTAAAAAATTTAAAACTTCCAAAACGTTTAGAACAAAAAACAAAAAAATAGTTTTTTTCTTCTCCTGTAAAATTTGGTAAATGGTGTGTAGGTTGTTTCAAAAATCATCGATTCATTTATAAATACTCCTGAATGTCTTTCAGAAATGGAACGCTGCATTATGATTCGTTTCGTTATTAAGTTCGAACAATCATTAACCTGATGTGCATTTCCTAGTATTCTATAACCATTGTTGTCAACAATTTAAAAGTGTGAGTACCTAGAAGTTATTCAACCTTTCGCATAATAAAAAAGTGCCAGTCGTGCAGCATAATCGTAAGAGCGGATTTCAATGGAAAAAAATATTCAAATATTTCAATTTTATAATTTTTGGAGACATTGCAATAGTTTTATTCTCTACGAAAATTCGCTAAAAAGGCCGATGTCTTTAAGGCTGTTTCCCAATGTTTTGATTTTTCAGTTTTAGCATTCTGTTTTAGCCATGTTTATGAAATTATGATCAATCCTCAACACGTTTTTTAAGTATACTGGTTTGAATTTTGGATTTTCAACCTACTGCTCGAGTCTGTATTCAAGCGATTTTTGAATAGGAAATCAATTTGTTGAAAAGTTGGTCTCTAGAATTATGGTTTTGTACTATATGGTGAATATGACTTGTACGGGTAGCTATGTATTGGAGCGTATTGGAGCTATGTATTGGAGAATAATAAAAAACCAATTCAAGGACTGAAAGGCCTTCTTTGAAAAGTCTTGTTATAATTTGAATTGTCCTAATAAAGAAACGTTCACCAAGTTAATTCAGATGTCAAAGCTCTCTTCCCCGGATGGTTAAAAATTGGTCAAGTTTGCACCAATATGTCACACGAAATTTGAAAATATCTCGATATCAATCAATATCTTAATATCAATCGAATTTAAAAATTTCGCGCATTTGCAAATGTAACATCTATCAAGAATTCGTCACGGACTTGAGTCGCGCCCAGAGGTGCAATGTGGCCTAAATCAGTGCTACATAGAGAGAGGGGTGTGTGGACCATAAAAGATACAACTCGTACTAATAGTGTAATGTGCTATGTTCGGAGAAGATAAACCACGCTCTGCTACCATGTGACAATCTTCCGATTGTTGTGATCAAAATTCTTGAATTTCTATAGTATATTTCAATCTTTCGATGGAATTTTGGGATTCAGGTGAAATAATTAGAACAAGATTTCAATCACTGGGGTAATTTATTACGCTTTTCTTTATGTTGCTCCAAAAGAAAAGTAATAAGGGGGGTTTTTTTCTATCTAGCCTGTCGATTAATTAGTTTCTTATATTCACTTCTTTTAAAGATGAAAGAAATACCGCAGGAGAGAGAGAGAGTGAGGTATGTGGGATAGCAATGGATGTGGTATTAGTATGAACGATAGGAGTTTATATTATATTATTGCTATTAACGCAAAATGTAAGAGAGAGGTAGACTCACCGTTAGGAAGGTTCAACAACGATTGGATAGCAAGCCGTCGTGGGCGCTGGGGAAACC
>CM061044.1:103446166-103593666 GCA_030762985.1 Adelphocoris suturalis | reverse complement strand
GATGAAGCCCAAATTACTGGTAAATACGGAACCCTTTTATGTAACTCTTCGAATTTGAATCACTTTAAATCATAAATCGTCGATATACTAAGGGGGTGAGAATAGCTCACCGAGATCGCGTCCCGTTTCAGGGGAGAACATGACCGCCCTAGTGGAGTAGGCGGCCATTCATAGTGATGAACGGGAGTACAGCGCGCAGGGGACTGTTTGGTGCGGCGATGTTCGACATCGGCCTCCCCAGCCCCAAAACACCGTCAGGGGAGCATTCACGATGAGGGGCGGGCGAAGAGGTTGAAACAGAACCTGTGTTTAAGCCTTTAACCGATGAAATTATCAACGGAAGCATTAGGATTAGGACTAGAAAGCTCCTTCTGAGAATGGATGATCCTATTGATCCCGGTTGCACTACACTGACCCGCTACTACGGTGGTGCACCTCTCCGACGTCATGGAGTACGAATATTTCGGAGGTCGGCGGGTTTTCGGAATTGTAGGTCGTGAGAATGGCTAATGCGGCATACTCACCGATACAACCTGAAGCCCTTATATCACGTTATCCTTATAAATGAAGACCGCCATTCGCAAAACAACTTAAGTCCGAACAAAATCACTCGCGACTAAGTTGTGGAAACCCATTTCAAAACGGAAGTTGGTGAAAAACGTTGTCTATTTCCACAAAAAATAAAGCGTTACAATGTTAAATCGATTTCGACGGTTAAGCCATCATCAGTAACAAACAATAACCGTTATTGTTTGTTACTGATGATGGCCTAACCATCGAAATCGATTTAACATTGTAACTCTTTATTTTTCGTGGAAATAGACAACGTTTTTCACTAACTTCCGTTTTGAACCTAAGTGCCATTTTTTGAGAAATACGTTTTTAACGGATTCGGACCTTATGAGCCATAACACAACTGCTCATGAAGTTTCTGAGCGATAGTAGAGCTCCGTGTAGTTCGTTTATCAATTTCAAACCAAACAAACCTAAGTGCCCATTCTGTTGCACAACGTTATTTGCGTTGCTATGCTTCCTCCATGATTCCCCGATTGATGTTTTTTACACGGGAACGAACTAATAATAAAACAAGAGAAAAATAAGATTCTCTTCATTCGGTTTAAGTTAACTTTGCACACATCCCAAATGTATTGTAGCAGACAACTGACGTGTATCAACTTTGGGATTCATATCGACGATAGCGGTGAAGACTTCTTCTATTTTTAGGACGAGACAGAGGGAATTCGGGGCTGTAACGAAATCGGCACCTGTATTCATAACCAGTTATACAGTAAATCTCAAATCGCCCAAAAGAAAAAAAATCATCTGGTCAGATAACAATGGATGGGTGAAATAAAAACAGGGAATTTCGGCCATTTTTGTGCTAAAGTCGGTAAACAGTTTTTACGACTGCATGACCATTGCGAAAGACAACGGATCTTCAGTCCGCTACCTTTCCTCAAAAACATGGACTGCCGGGAAGATGAAGGCGCTGAAATCATGATTCCATGTTTATCCCCAAAAATCAAGATTTTTATTTAGACCAGCCGGTTACCCGTGCATTGCGTGGACCCACATCTGCGGGTCATTTTCACCAGGTACGTTGTCATTTTTACCGAGCAGTCCCCAAGAGGCTTCAACTCAAATTTCAGCAATCAAGTTTCATGAGTTCTTTACCCGTGAACCCGCCCCATCCTAATTTGACATAAGTTCGACGCATGACGGTTTTTTCTTTAATTACAAACTTGGTCACGTTCTTACCGGGAAAGCCAAGTTATGAAAGAGTAATTCTAGAGGATTGTAATATTATAGGGCCCTATGAATGACCATGTACGATTTCAGCTCATGGGTCCAGTAGTTTTTACGTGATTGAGTAACACAAACATAGAAGATACCATCAGATTTTCATATTGGTACCTAATAGTGTAGATAATATAAAAAATGAGAGAAATTGAATGATTTTATTTTTTCAAACTGTTTTCCGTCTCAAGCTTTCCTTACATTTTAATTACTTCTTTTAAATACAGTTGGTGCAATAAAAGTGTCAATTGCCTACCTACTTCATATTCAACCCTTTCTTCAACATTTTGAGATATAAGAATCAGACGAACACAGGCTGAAATGTATCAAAAAAACTAAAATTTGACCTTCCTGGTTACCAAAATAAGTTATGCAAGGGGATGGGCACTTGGGGTATTTTGGTTGGAATTCGCTAATAATAGGATAATTAATTTTAGTTGTTGATTTATTTACTAATTAAACAATAATAAAATGTGCAAAAGACATGGAAAACTACAAGAGAAATTTCATTCATTTTTTTGCTCGGCTATGAACAGTTTTTTGGGTCTGCTGGACAATTTTATAAATGGCACTTAGGATGTTTTGCATATGGCGGTCTTCAAATATGAACGTGTGTCCAGATAGCAAAAATATAAAGATCGCAATGAATGTGACACAATAAAAAACCATTAATACGAAATTCTAACACCTCAATGAGAAAATACTAGATCAAGAAGTCTGACTAACGGCCAGGGCTAGAAGTCAAGGTTTTTGCTGAAACATAGGTAAACGCCGTTTTCTTTTGAAACTTGGCTTAACCCACTTATCACGTTCGGTGTGTGTTCAAGCCCTTATCATATTGGTTTAGAAAACTGGAGTTTAAACGACAAAGAAGGAGAAGAAGAAGACAAAAACACTAGTTCATGGAACTACAAGGATTGTCATAGTTTCACGTTTAAACCACGGATTCCGGACATCGTTTGTTCATAACCTTGTGAAAGGGCGAATGAATGTGTTGGTTTTTGATGTCTTGCTCAGTGTTATTCATATTCCATTTTTTAGAGGAAGATAAGGTGCAGTCAACTTTAGATGTATGCTTCAATTCTTGCCTAACTTCCTGTCTATAATACCAACTATGAACACGAATATTCAAGAAAATATGCACAAATATGTTGAAATTTAATTAAATTCTACTAAAAACAATCAAAAATATTATTGTAAAAAAAAGTTTTAGTTTCAAAAATTTATTCTTAAAGCTGAATATTACTTAGAAAAAGTTTGTTTCACACCAAATTTATGTAACAATATCTGTGCAAACAAATTCTCAGTTTTCAAAACAATTTTACATGCTTATTATTCGAAATATTATATGATCATGCTGTTCGACTGAACTTTGTCCTTTTATAAGCACTCTTCAAAGTTTCGAGGTCGATTTAAACCAAAAATCGATTAACGGCTAGTGTAATGGGCAATCAAATATTCTGATCGTCTAATGTCATATAGCCTCAGAGATAGGTGTGTAATTGAAGAGAATTGATCATGTTGGTAATGCGGCAGGTAGATAGGAGTGGGGGGGAGGGGGTAGCAATTAGGATTGTCATGTCAAATACCAGCCAAGAAGCGCAAGGATACACCTAACTTCCTCCTGTTGCCTCAGCAAATATTGATACTAGCGGTATATTACAGATGTAAATTGATTTCCTAATGATCTGTGTGACTATCTCAGAAGGTAAACTGGACACCAATTACGCCCTAGCGAGACCTTGACGCGTAAACAAGGTATCAAAGTGGGAATACGGTCTCAAACCACATTGTCAATTTGATCGAGTCGGCCCAGGGGGGTAATTAACCCACGAGATGGGGCTAATATCCTCCTAGATCTGTTGTGTTTTTGGTCCTAAGCAGTATTGATGGAGAACAGTGATAACAATCAGTACATTACGACCTTAATGGCGAACTGATCATAATCGGTATACCAATTAAAATATTCGAACAATAAAACGCTACAAATTATTACACACTGGTTAATTATTTCTGTATTAGATAGCCCTTCTGGGCAGATTATTGGTCCATAATTATTATCAAGCCCCATATAAAAAGAAACAATAGACCTTCGTGTAATAATATGCAGCGTTTTTGGTTTCCTTACCGATAAATATGCATTTTTATGTTTCTGGGGTATGTCTTTCTCAATATGTATTCTACCGTGGAAACAAATCGTAGTAATTTTCCCCACCTATGGCATAATTTCAGCTTTCATATCGTTTTGTCCCGACCCATTCGGTGTTTTAAGCAAAATATTTGCATCCTGGGGTTGTCAGGGACGCTGCATCTGATTCTAAGATCTTTGTCAGACAAGGCTTTTCGTAAGTGGCAATTTCCAGAAATTCAGGCCTCGCCATTGTGACCTAGAGTTGCAGTCGGATATATTTCTTTTTTTTTCGCCCACGACCTTTTGAAGAAGAGAGAAGTCAATCCCCGTTTATACGTAAAAATGTCTTATCTTTATGTCATTTACGATGCGAGTATTTTTTTTAAATCACTGGAGGACACCTCATCATCAACTCTCCAGCTGTCGTTGTTATGTTGGAGAAACTGAATAGATAGATAGATAGATTTTATTTATTTCAATAGAGACACATACATATGATGATAGTACAAAAGTAGAAACAGGCTACTCGCCTTGCTTACTTTTCCAACGGTAGGCTTAGCCTGTGCTGTTGGTTAAGGTCTACGAGGTTTGCCCATAATTTCAAACAACACGTTGACACAACATCGCATATGCGTCTACATAATCTACGCATAGCTTAAATATTATAACTACAATGGTATTTGATGCCCCTATTTTCTACAAGTAGAAAAACTTTCAATAGTAAAATTATTGTTTTATAATATCATACATAAATTCTGTTTAACATAGTTCGCAATCCTCTGCCCCATTTTTCACAAGCCACGTTAAAATTTATTTTTGACATGGATATGTCTTTGCTCTGGGGGGTCAACCAAAAATTTCCGTGACGCAAAATTTGTGTCACAATTTCAGTGTTTTTCACGTACAACCCATCCGTTGCTAGGGGAATGGAACTTCCGCAGTTTTCATCGCACAAAAATCGTTCGCCTCTCGTTGGAAAGCGCTTGATTTATGTGATAAATGTTCACATCTCAAGCTACCAATTTCCCCCTCCTTACGTACCTGGCTACATTCCAAAACTAAGTTGATTGGACTATAAACAATTTTAATAAGCCGGTTACAATATTCTTAACGTAAAGCAATATCATCATTTACTCCACTCCATAGGAAACATTTTCATCCTCTTGACAACAGTCGAGGACAACTCGAGGACAACCGTTATGAAATCCCCATTCAAAGATATATCCATGTAACATGGTATCTGCTTGTAAAGCAGTTAGTGGAATTCGTTTACGAGTTTCTGACCTTTGTAGTTTGGTCTAGTAAAATTTAGAGCTCTTTTCATTTGACTATCTTGCGCTCTGTGAATGATGTACATAATAAATTTTGGGCTCTGTGTTGACAGCGTTAATCTTGGTGCAATTAAAATCCCTTCGACTACATACCTTGTGGTATATGCTGGATACGCTGTGAATTTATTATTTGTGGATACTTTTGGAATTTTGCAACAAATTTTTTAACATAAGTTGCCTTATGTTTAAACAGCTTTGTTATATTATATACATTTATAGATGGCGTACTAAGCGGTAATGACCACATTGTTTTCATAATAATTTTCTGGCGTACGTGTAATTTATTTATACTTGAGGAGTACGTTCCCCCCCCCCCCCATGCTATTATTCCATACTGAAGCACAGATTGTAGCATACCATACTGTAATGAATAAGTTTTATCGTATCTCTCGGAAGTGAGTGTCTAATGTTGTAAAAAATGTACATAAATTTGTAAATCTTATCGTGAGTATAGGCAATATGGGGTTTCCAATTTAGCTCTTCGTCCAAAACTATACCAAGATACTTATGCATGGCAACGCCCTCTATTGCGCCACATGAACAGATGATATTTATTTTGTATGAATGTAATGTGATGCATAAATCTTTCTCATCAACATATATTTTGTGTCCTCCATAAATAATTAATCTGGACGTTTTTGTGTTCAAAGTTAGATAATTTCCATAGAACCATTTTCCTACCACGTTGATCACTAGGTTTGCATTGGCAAATACATTTTCCCATGTGTCACCTTCAACTAACACGGCAGTGTCATCCGCAAATAGATACATACTGCTAAAGATGAGAAATCGGTGAATGTATCTTGAGGGCAGGCATATTTATCTTTTAGGTATGCCCCAGCAATCCGTCATAGTTTATCCGGCGGGGTGTTTCGAAATCGGAAGGCGAGTATCAGAAATCCAGCCCTGGAAGGTGGATGGTATCCAGTTCACTTCTCCTCCGGACAAAAGAAACTCATTGTCCTAAGTGTTGCGGTCGGATAGACGTAGACAATTCTTCTTTCCCGGTTTTATTGCCACTTGGAGCTTCCCGGGGCGAGCTTTACGGTCTTCTCTTCCGCCTTTTGTAAGGAGTCAGAGGACGGGGGTGGAGGGAGAGACCGTGAGATGCATTTTACATGGGACCGTTTTACGGAGGCTCGGAATAAATAATTTTGGGCCCGCCTTGTAGCGGAGGGTAGTTGTCTTTACCGTGTTTTATGGAACAATATACTTGGTGGTGACTAAGGAAAGGAGTGAGGCGGGGGGTTCTGGAAACAACTGCAGCTAGGCCGAAGAGCGTTTCGTAACAATAGAGAGAACAGCGTCTTGATTCAAAATCAAAAGTAAAACAATGAAAACACTTCCTAATACCAATATATCGCCAATTGTTTCTCCATATCATCGCTATCTCAATATCATTTCGGTGTTCAATGATCGCATATTGTACACATTTGTCCTACATCAAGGAGCAGATGGGTAGTTCGAGAGACAGCGGCACCTGATTTCTGGGCAATGAGAAAATGCATGATGGGAGATTCTACAGTTGTGCATGCGCAGAGGAAGAATTGATTTGTGATCAATGAAACTGACAAAATACCATCTAATACCCTAACTCGCACAATCTCTGAAAATCTAATTGAAATCGGATGAAAACTGTTGCAAGGATTGAAATTCGCGCATCCGCAGCAGAAACTACTGATTTCCTCGTGGAAGAGTCCATTTGGTACACCAAAATTTCTCCATCATCATTACTTTCTCTCGCAAGGTTGGGGCACACAATGTCTAGTTGCAACAGTGCAATATGGTCTTATTTTTTTCCGGCCCATTTGACATGAGAGAGGGGGTTTGGTAAGATAAGGTCCGTTTTGTGTAACCGTAACTACTTCGCGTTTTTTGATATCATAATCGGCTAAACTTCAATAAGTGACTATTGTACTGTGTGAAGGGATAGTTATTACTTCAGAATCTATAAAAACCTAAAAATCGACATTTTTGACTATTTTATCAAAAACGGTCTCTTGAAAATTTTGCCAGTATAAGATACGGTACCTTTCCTAGAACGGGTGACAAATTAGAGAGTTCCTAGTAGATCCGTGGAACACAATACGTCGTGCGGTATTGGCAATCCGGTGCCTTAACTCTGACGCTATGAGTTACGGTGACGCATCCTTCTGTTCAGATATGTTAACGGATCGCAATCCGGAAAAAACGTAATAGTCTAAAGTCTAAAATAACCTCCTTCCATGGACTCAAATAACCTCCTAGGAATAATTTCCTCCTTCCATGGATTTAGCATTACAACTAGATCCGTTAAGGACTTGACGTGACTTTAAGGTGCTTGAGGTGACTTACCGCACGCCGTATTGAGACCTACGGATCCCTAGGAAATCTCTATTATGTGTCCGCTACGGCGCTGATGTCAAGCAAAAATTTGACTTCCGAACAAACTGAACAAGTTTCTTATATTTTTTTCTTATAATATTGTTTTGGTATATATCTGTATCATTCACTCTTATTCTTGTATATTGAATTGTATCTCAATTGATTAATGGGCTCGCCCGTGTAATTCCAAATAAATAAATAATCAGAAAGCTCTATAAAAGATGGGAAAATGATATGGGATATGGGAAAACGATTATAAAAGTTCAACCTGTAGAGTATTTAGCCCCAAGTCCCCAAGCGTCCCAGGTTAGTAAGGCGGTCCGTCCACAAAGTGCTATGCAGAACCGTCGTTCGACTACGTACAAATCATGGAGTTTGTGGAACGTAGCTGCACTGTTTACACTCCGAAACCCCACCACAATGCAGGTTCTGTGAACTGGAAAATGGATTACTGGAACACGTAATAATGGAGTGTCCCTTATTTTATTGCAAAAGAGACATTTTATTTGATTATATCATTAATAATTAGTTAATTCGTCAACCTTTAAATTACTTATCTATAAGTAGGACAAATAATATTAATATTTACCAAGCAATATTTAAATGTTTTTATGAATGTAATCAGTTTTATGTTCTGTATGCTCTGTATCAGTTGTATGTTTTATGTTCTGTGTAATATGTAAGGAACCTATGTTTAAAATATGGCTGTAAAATGTGCATCAAATAAAATTAATGCCAAAATAAAAAAATAAAAAAAAAGATCTAAAATAGGATATTTTAAGCTTGTTCTGGATTAGTGACTTGCAAAGAAGTGCTTCCCAATACAGCGTTTTGCTGCATCCAATATTCAGTTGCCCTTTTTAGACATCTATGAACCTGTGTAGAAATCAACGAGTCTAGTCGCTTTACCGGCTCAAATACGCGTGCAGCTGCTATCCGGAGATGTAGTTGAGCATTATTAATCGAGGATCATTCTGGCCCGCGGCTCTAAAATGCCGTCTAATCTTAAAACAAACCCATTAGAGGCGGCCAAGACGCCCGCGACACACCGAAGTTATGAAAGATCCGAAAAGGCTCCGCATTCCTTTACGATGCCAAAACCGTCGTATGATTTGTCTCTCCGGAACGCCGCCCTTTCTTATATTCAACATTTAACTTTAATAATGGCCGTCCATTACGCAACGTATAGATAACGGCGATTAAAGCCCGCAAGATGATGTCAGATGAAAAACACAGAAATTCTTCCTTTGATCTCGGCAGTTGACTGATGTACCACCTTGTCGCCTCTGATCTTGAACAGAAAGGCGTTAAGCCGTTCTGAGACCTCTAAATCATTTTTCTCGATCTTCAAAAAGGTTGGCGGTGACGGGAGCGATCATCGACCAGTTATGATGATCCATCGTCCTGTTATGACAACTAACTAGGGCGAGAATTACCGCAGTTTCTTCTCCCTGTTCGGTAAATCAGTCGCATCAGTCTCTCGCGAACGTTCAAGGCGAAAACATCGAACGAGCCCAGTGATTAGTAAACATTCCCGTGCCGCGAGGTTTGTACTCGTCGGCGCGATGAACTCGGACAGTGGCGGTTTGAACGGTCGGCGACATTATTTCCAAAACAAAGGCTCAGATTTCGCAACACCAGGAATTCTCAGCCCGAATTCTTGACCCGACTATCAAGACGTCCATAGGTGAGCTGTATTCAATTATTGAAATATTATGTGGCTACTTGGCCGACATTGAGACATCCATTTGTGAGTCCAAGACCAATGTCACTAAACTTGAATTGGAGAACTCTGCACTGAGGGAAGCAATTCAATCAAAATCAAAAACTAGTTTAGCTAATACAGAGTTTGAAACCGACGAGGAGGAGTTAGAAAGAGAAACGAATTGGATTCTCAAAAAAAAATAGGAAATCCACTAAAAAACGTAAGGCTGGTTCCTCCCCTGAGGTAGACGTGCCGCAGACAACTAAATCTGGCAAGAAGGTGGACAACACCAAGACTGTGCTGCATGATGGAATTAAAAGTAAAACTGTTCAGCCCCCGCCTCCGATCACAGTCACTGGTGTAGCAGAGTATGGCACGATCCATAATCTCGTCAAAACAGTGGCCTCACAACGATGTACTGTCAAGGCCTTATCCAACAACGTTTGGAAAATTTTTGCACCAGATAGTGATACGTACCGATCCTTAACTTCTGGACTTAAAGAGAAGGATTTCCAGTGGTATACGTATCAGGATAAAAACACGCGACCCATCAGAGTGGTTGCAAGAGGATTGCACCATACGTGTGATGCTGCTGAGATAGTTAGTGACCTCAAGAGGAAAAACTACAAAATAACTGAAGCAGTGAATCTTCTAAAAAAAACCAGAGAAATTAATGATAAGGGGGAATCGGTGCTGGTGAAGAGAGGCCTTCCTCTTTTCATTCTAAATTTCTTGAACACAGAGGTTATAGAACGAATCTATGACATTAAAGAGATTATGAACATTAGGGTCAAAATTGAACCTCTACGGAAAACGACGAATCTCATTCCCCAATGTAAAAATTGTCAAGGCTTTAATCACACAAAAAGCTATTGTATGCGTGAAACTAGATGTGTCAAGTGTTCTGGTAAGCACGATACCACCACTTGCCCTCTAAAAGAGAACCCTCGGTGCGTTAATTGTGGAGATGCCCACCCAGCAAACTATCGGGGGTGCGAAGTAGCTAGGGAGTTACAAAAAATCAAAGACCAAACAAAAAAACTCCATTCTGGGAAATCTGCCGAAAAAACTACTTCGAAAACTGCATTGAAGCCTCAAAGTCAAGTCAGTTCTGCCTGTGCAAATAATAAAAATACTCGTATGTTGTCGTACGCTAGTGTTGTGCGCAGCAATACTCCGAACTCCTCTGTTGACAAAATGCTCACTCTGATGTTCGAAATGTTAAATGAACAAAAGCACACCAACAGACTGTTGATTGAAAGAGTTTCCACGCTAGAAAGGAGTATTAAACCCAAATTGTTGTTGAAATCATGAAAATTCAAAACACATTTAGAATAGCTGCCTGGAATGCGAATGGACTAGCAAAATATGCCTCAGAACTGGAGTTGTTCCTGAGCCAAGAAAAAATAGATATATGCCTGGTTTCTGAAACTCATTTTGTTCAGTCATCCTACATTGGAATCAATGGTTATAAATGCTACCGAGCGGACCATCCAGCAGGAAGACCTCGAGGGGGTTCAGCTGTCCTTATCAGGAGTGCTATTAAGCACTACGTACACCATAAAATTCAAGAAGAATTTATGCAAGTCTCCTCAATAACTGTACAGGTAAATAGCAAAAAATGCAACATAGCAGCGATCTACTGCCCACCACGATATAATCTCAAAGAAGTAGACTACTTGTCCTTACTCAAAAGCTTGGGACCCAATTTTGTCATTGGGGGTGACTTCAATGCAAAAAATACTTACTGGGGCTCACGCCTAACCACAACGAAAGGCCGAGAGCTATTCTCTGCTGGTAAAAAAGTACACAGTGATTTCTATTCTTCTGGTAAACCGACGTACTGGCCCACGGATAGAACAAAAGCTCCAGACCTTATTGACTTTTTCGTGATCAAAGGAATATCGAGTAATTTTATCTACGTCGAAGACAGCGGAAGCCTCATGTCTGATCATTCCGCAATAGTCCTCACAATTAGCGACACAATAATAATTAAAGATAAACCTCCACGATTAGTTACTCGTTATACTGATTGGGATGTTTTTAGGGAATACATAGCTGTTAATATTGATCTATCTGTTCCCCTTAAATATACAGAACAGCTTGAAGATGAAGCGGAAAATTTCATGAAATGTATCCAGCGAGCAGCTTGGGCTAGTACCCCACAAGGGACTGAGCATTCTGATGCTAATGTATCATACCCTCGTGAAGTTAGGGACCTGATCAGGAAAAAAGGAAAGCTAGAAGAACGTGGCATCTTAATAGAGCCCCAAGTGATAAAACTAAATTAAATAGGCTGAAGAATCAATTGGATAATCTATGCTCAGAAATGAAGCAAGAAACCCACCTTAGGCTAATACATAGTCTAAACCCTGAAAAAGATACGGATTATTCACTCTGGAAGGTTACCAAGTCACTCAAGCAGACGAAGGAATACGTACCTCCCATTAAAAAGGAAGACGGGGAATGGGCAAAGAGCCCAATTGAAAAGGCAGAAGTCTTTGCTGATCACCTTGAAAAAACATTTGTCCCGAACTCTAGCCATGTGAATGATGGAGAACTACCGACTATCACCCCCTCTACGGATTTAGAAGATATACAACCAGTTACAATAAGTGAACTTAAAGATGGGATTCGTGTCCTTAAAACGAACAAAGCACCTGGGTATGATCTCATTACTGGTAATGTAATTAAAAAACTTCCAGAGGAAGGCATACGAATGCTTCTGTATCTTATCAACGCAGCACTGAGGCTGAAATATGTACCACGTTGCTGGAAAGTGGCGGAAGTTATCATGATTCTGAAACCGGGGAAAGACCCTAAGGACAAAACTTCTTATAGACCGATATCTCTGCTACCAGTAATCTCGAAACTGTTTGAGAGATTACTTATACGAAGACTGAAAGCTACTGTCGAAGAGAGAGAACTAATCCCCGATCACCAGTTTGGTTTCAGGGAAAAACACTCTACCATAGATCAAGTGCATCGTATCACTGATATAATTGAAAATTGCTTAGAAAGGAAAAAAGTTTGCGTAGGCACCTTCCTGGATGTTTCCCAAGCTTTTGATAAAGTCTGGCACCAAGGCCTTGAATACAAACTTGAGAGAGATCTACCAAAGCAATTCTGCTTAATTCTGAAATCTTATCTCTCTGAGAGACACTTTAGAGTAAAACACGAAGGAGAGTATTCCAGTCTCAAGAAAATAAAGGCAGGCGTTCCGCAAGGTAGCGTGCTCGGGCCCTTGCTCTATCTTCTATTTACACGTGATGTACCCAGCGATGACGACACAACAATTGCAACTTTTGCTGATGATACTGCCCTGTTAGCGGTTGGTGATACGGTAGAGGAAGCAACTAGGAAATTACAAGTTATTGTTAACAATGTCAGTACATGGACAAAAAAATGGCGGCTCAAACTCAATGAACAGAAATCTACACATATTAACTTTACAAACAAAAACGTAACAAAAATACCAGTCATGCTGAATGGGCGTGAGATCCCTTACGCCAATACAGCAAAGTATTTAGGAATGACTCTTGATGCAAAACTAAGATGGAAGGAGCATGTCATTAAAAAAAGAGATCAATTAAATATCAAGTTCAAAAAAATGTACTGGCTGCTCGGCAGGTACTCCGATCTATCCCTTCACAACAAATTGCTTATATACAAGCAAATTCTAAGGCCAGCCTGGACGTATGGCATCCAGCTCTGGGGCTGCACGAAAAAGTCAAACATAAAGATCATACAAACTTTTCAGAACAAGGTACTAAGGAGTATTGTTAACGCTCCCTGGTACATACGAAATGATGACCTCCACCGGGATCTCAAGATGGAAACAGTTAGCGAAGTGGTTAAGGACTTTGCTATTAAACACGAACAGCGGCTTCATGAACACATGAACCCAGAAGTTCTTCGTCTATTAGACAACAGTAACGTCATCCGGCGTCTCGACAGAACGAAACCTCTCGACCTTGTAACGTGATGTGACAAGACTTGTGAGAAAGTGATCCTATAGAGTAGTTGCCATTGGGCTATGAACTCTACACAATGTCGAATATTGTATTAAAGTAAATTAACTTGATGGGCCAAGCTCAGTTGTTATGTTATGTTTCTAATAAAGAAATTTTGAAAAAAAAAAAAAAAAAAAATATGTAAGTATGTTTAAAATATGTTTAAAATATGGCTGTAAAATGTGCATCAAATAAAATTAATGCCAAAATAAAAAAATAAAAAAAAAGATCTAAAATAGGATATTTTAAGCTTGTTCTGGATTAGTGTCTTGCACAGAAGTGCTTCCCAATACAGCGTTTTGCTGCATCCAATATTCAGTTGCCCTTTTTAGACATCTATGAACCTGTGTAGAAA
This sequence comes from Adelphocoris suturalis, assembly GCA_030762985.1. Taxonomy (NCBI): domain Eukaryota; kingdom Metazoa; phylum Arthropoda; class Insecta; order Hemiptera; family Miridae; genus Adelphocoris; species Adelphocoris suturalis. The sequence continues at coordinate 103,579,970 of CM061044.1, read as the reverse complement.
TCACCTCGAGTCTAGTAGCTTTACCGGCTCAAATACGCGTGCAGCTGCTATCCGGAGATGTAGTTGAGCATTATTAATCGAGGATCATTCTGGCCCGCGGCTCTAAAATGCCGTCTAATCTTAAAACAAACCCATTAGACGCGGCCAAGACGCCCGCGACACACCGAAGTTATGAAAGATCCGAAAAGGCTCCGCATTCCTTTACGATGCCAAAACCGTCGTATGATTTGTCTCCCCGGAACGCCGCCCTTTCTTATATTCAACATTTAACTTTAATAATGGCCGTCCATTACGCAACGTATAGATAACGGCGATTAAAGCCCGCAAGATGATGTCAGATGAAAAACACAGAAATTCTTCCTTTGATCTCGGCAGTTGACTGATGTACCACCTTGTCGCCTCTGATCTTGAACAGAAAGGCGTTAAGCCGTTCTGAGACCTCTAAATCATTTTTCTAGATCTTCAAAAAGGTTGGCGGTGACGGGAGCGATCATCGACCAGTTATGATGATCCATCGTCCTGTTATGACAACTAACTAGGGCGAGAATTACCGCAGTTTCTTCTCCCTGTTCGGTAAATCAGTCGCATCGGTTAAGGCAGTAACCGCGCTTGAAATATTCTCCTCTGACCGTTTTCCCTCTCATATCTGTCTTCTGGTCGCGGGCCAAAAGCAGCTCGGGGGATATGTCGAGTGATTTATTCCATTCATAGCTCCGAAGGCTGGAGGTCAATTTGCTGCTTCCCGCCCTGTAAATCCGTCTCGCTTTCCTGCCAACGTCGTGTTTTATATACAACCTTGGAGGTAGAGGAGAGGTACGTACATTCTCAATACGGCTAATTCGCCAACATATTTGGCTACCGACTTGTTTTAGCCCAGAACGACTTAAAAAACAAATCTTAAAACCCACAAATACAAAACGAATTTATATGACACTTTAAGGTGCTGTAGAGATTTAATTTTTGCTAATATGCCTAGAGTAATTGGTTTAATATTCAATATCAAAAATAATATATTTAATAATGGGCAATTCCCACATCATTCTAATTACAATCTGCATGATAAGGAAAACGCTAAAAATAATTGTTAGTTAAAGAGTTATTAGATATCCCTTTCTAAGCAAAATACTTGCCTGTCATCATTACACTAAGCCGCTTATGAACTTCCTAAATATAACTGCCTAGGCATCGGCAGCTACATAAGAGGAATGAATTTATTAAATTAATTAAATAAAACGCCTACACTTTACTAATCCTTCGGTACATAACAAGAGCTGATATATGTGTACTGTAGCGCGTCAGAATATCAGTATTGACTTAGGCACCCACCAACTTAAAATTATTGAGATAAAATGAATCACCCACCTACTCTTCGCAAATCCATGAATAGTAAAGGTGACAAAAGCTATCATATACCTTCTTTCAGACATTTCTTTAAATGACTTATGCTATTTAAAGTATGCTATTTTTTCATTTGTAAAGGACGAATCGGCGTATAGTGTCGGCATTAAAAGGGTAGTAATGGGGTATTGGGACTTCAGGGTTTAACCTATAATAGATCATGCCATAATCATGTAATTTGGAAGCATAATTCAGTAATAAGTAAGAATGTTACTATGTCTTACTGTTGGAAGTCCATTACATTCCTACACTAACTTTGTTTCGTTACAATTAAGTTCTATACCTAGAAGCAGCCACGGAGCCCTTTTATGATGCTTTGTGTAATCAGAGTGGTCGGGCGATAAAAAAGTCAGGAGGGGAAGAGGCTCTCTAGAATGAAAACGGATAAATTGCGAAGAAGCGGTATAAAAGAGAGGGATAAAGGAAGGAAGAAGAAAGTATAGTAACCAGAAAGAGTGGGGAGGTGAAACCCAGGAAAGAATCATGGTACGACTACCACTCGGAGGGAGGTTCCAGCAGAAGGCCATTCGGCCAGTTTTGTAGCCACATAAATAAGATTAATGTCGGCGGATGGGTCTTGGAGGGGTCCGTGGGGTGCAGGGGTGGACGGGGGATTGCTAAGGGATAAAAGGTTATGGGTGGAACTCCTTATTGCCACTCTTGGATTAAACAGGGATTCTTTTCTTTTTCGAGGTGGAAGAAGAGAAACTGTAGGAGATGATGGCCGTTTTTGGGGGGAAGAGAGAAGGCCTCGTAGGCGAAGGGAAACTATACGTGTCCAAGATGGGGCTTTTCTGGGAATGGCCACCCCCTCCGCCTCTCTTCCTTTAAATGTTAACCAGGGGATTCATCTGCTCCAAAAGCCATTGAGGAGCAGCCCTTGATCAGTATGGTCGGATAAATAATTCACGAGTCGGCTAACATGATTACGTTCGAGGGAGACGCGAGATTATTGGGTTGACTTAATTGAAGCCTTAATTGGGAAACTATGCTCGAAATGAATCAGTAGTGTATTCCAGCTCAACAATCCGAGGGGTCAATAGAAAGTTATATAATCCTGAAATCGTTTTTTGGAAATCCTCAATAAGTGGGTCTCGACTTGATGTGGATGCATATTTTTAGGAATCCGAGAAGTGTGTGTCTGTTCATGTCAAATGAATGAGACTGTCCAATTGTACCTACTTTATATAAAGTTCACCTATACTGTACAGTGCAATAGTATGAGCGAATTATTGTTATTTTACGCATTATTTATTATAATATATATTACATCAACCATCAAATATATGACAAAGTACCTATTTTTTATAAGCACTATATTCTGTTGTATTATAAGGGGGGGAGGCTGAAAATTATTGCACAAAGGAATTATTATTATTAGGAACAATTATTCCAGCTAGACAGCCCTACTACGCAGATGAATGGTGAATCAATATTGAACCGCGCCTACAGTACACTATCTAACTCGAATCATCCGTCGAGTAAAGCTACTGGACCCGTTGAGTTGATATTGTACATGGACATTCTTAGGGTCCCTAGTTAACACATAGGCTATATTACAATCCTCTGGACTTCCTTCATCGAGATCTTGGCTTACTCTAACAAAGTCGCGTCGCCAAGGTACCTGTATACAACTTTTTAATTACGGAAAAACCTAACATGCATAGAAATTTTCACGTCAAATTTGGATGGAATGGGTTCACTCGTAATGAACTCTCGATAATCAATACAACGACACCAAAACGATTTTGGTGGGTTGAGCCCATTAGTTTTTATTCGTAAAGATTCGAAAATTTATATTCAGAATGCCTTATTAACTGCAGCAATGTTGTTCGGAAATTGTTTTAAAGTAATTAAGGTGTTATTGAGTTGTTTATATTTAGGGTATGCTTGGTTGAAAAATTAATGATGTACAAGTTGAAACTTGATTTCTGAAATTTAAATTGAAGCCTTTTTGTGACTGCTGGGTGACCCGGTCAAAACTGACATGTGGGTTTGTACAACGCAGGGCTACATAGTTACAAATAAAAGAAATGTCATTTGAATTAACCAATTTATTATATTATTATTAACCAATTTATATATTAATAACCAATTTATATTATTATTAACCAATTTATATATTATTAACCAATTTATATATTATTAACCAATTTATATTATATTAACCAATATAATTTTATTAACCAATTTTTAAAATAGTGAAAAATTACTTAACAGTCACTTGGGTACCGCCCTTTATCGTTGAAGGCGATCAATTATCGTTAATCAAAAATTACTTAACAGTCACTTGGGTACCGCCCTTTATCGTTGAAGGCGATCAATTATCGTTAATCAATAAGCGAGAAAGGAGAACTACACGAATCTATCGCACAGTCTTTAACTTAAAACATAAGTACCTACACTAATATTATCAAGTATGATGAACCGGTAAATAAAGTTGTTACCCGAACGAGTGTTGTTTCAAAAACATGGTGAACAGTGATGTTATTCAATGTATGAGAATCATTCGGTGTGACGCGATTTCAAGTCACCGTCATTGCGGAGAGTTAGGGACTCTATTTCAGGAACAGACAGCGTTAATAATAGCAGGAATCTTTACAGGAGAATGCAGTCCGTCGCATCATCAAGTAGAATCCAAATTTAGACGACGCCCTACATCAGCCTGGAATGCTCCACTGTATTGTTGTTGCACGATTCCTACAGCGTCTTCCATCTTTTGCAATATTTTGGTGATTTGACTTTCTCAATGCCCTGAGGACCATCGGAGGACAGTTACGTAATAGGGGATTTCAGATTGGAACGCTGAAAATTATTACACAGAGATTTGTTATTTCTGTAGTGTATAGCTCTTCTACGCAGAACACCCATCTGTATTATTAAACGAATCATTAGGTAGGTATCTAATGTGTATGCGCCAAACGCCTACTGAAGGGAAATTAATACAATTAAATAACGCACCTAAATGCGTGCTGTGAATTGAAAAACCGCGATGGCGGCGAATTTGCCGTGTAATGCCACTACCTTGCTGTCTAGCGGTCTTTGATGAAATTTAGTTAGTTCCCCTTAAAAATCATCTGAGTTTGTCCTATTATTACTGTAGACACCCTATATGCATAATAAATAGCGTCATACCAGTTTCCCACACGCTCCAAATGCTTGTGCGGTTATGACGTTCATTCCTTTGTGGCTGTTTAGTTTTGAGAGTTATGAAAACAAAAACATTCACTGATGAGAGACCATCCCTGTATGTATAAAACTCGTCTATATAAACGAAAATTGGTAGCATTATTCCGGCAATTAGGCTACTCATGGAAGAAAACAATATTGTTTGGACGAAATTACAGCCTACGATTAAGGGTCCTTTAATTTATCTTCATAATTTAATTTTCATCCCATTCCAATGAGATAATGGACAGTTGTTAACTATACCCAGAGAAATTCGAGGTGCACAAACAGAAGTTGTTTACTCACACACTATTGTCACTACCGCAAAACACATAGCAGATACGTAGAAGGGTAAAGGTGGAAATTAAACAACAGGCAACACAGATGAACGAAACGCTTTCATTCGTATCTATTGTCCACATCTAAACAGTAGGTATTGTGTTTTCCCTGAATCCATTGCCTGCGAACTTATTTCCAAAGAGTTTCCGATAACAGAGACAACTAAATTTTGCCTTTGACTACCCGTTAAGCCGACGTTTCAACCCGTCAAAAACTGGTTGAAACGTGACAAAAATCTCCATTTTCTGACTTGTCACCCATGACATCGTTGTTTGATTCGAATCGGGCAAAAAGCGTTAGGACTATTTGAAGCTGAAAGCGGTTAGCTTTAAGTTCGTTTGGGCCCAATTATTCGTTGGCCGGAGTACGGCAAAGAACGTTAGTTGAAGGTGAATTAGTTTTACAACTTTGATCAACCATTTTCATTGATCATTTGACTGGGTGGGAGTTGATTGTTTTGAATTGTATTTTGCCCGCGCTAGGTATGTCACTTTGGCTTGTAATTTGATTTGAATGTAAAACAATGTAATTCACTGAAGCAATGGAAAGGGGTGTGTGACTGACCTGTTCGTTGTATAATGAACACTCCGGTAAATTGGTGTGTTCATCAAAACTACTGTTTTATTACACATGAGGAGTGCGATTTTACTCAAATACGTCGAACATTTCTGAACATGTGCGGAGCCACGAGTGAATAATGTAATTTCAGGTACAGCTCTTATTTACTAAAATGTATGAAATATTTTTCATGCTACACCAAATAGTGCCCACAACCGGCAGATTCTTGGGCAATACAAGACCAACAACAACTGAACGGGGAGATAATAGGTGGTAAGTGGCTGATCGATTTCATATCAGAATCCCACGAAAATTTCTAAACTGTATCTTGTGAAATCTGTCTTTGTGATTCGTTGATGCTCATTGCAAATGCAAGGCGGCTAGGAAACTGCAAACGTTTGAACTCGAATGGCACGTCTGTTGGAATCATAGGAATTCTCGGCATCAACACATTTTCACCTTTCACTTTGCCAGTCGATATCGTAGCCTCAATCAACTTTGACATTAGATTTTCGATAGTAAGTCGTGTGCCATTACAGAGTTTTGGCTGATTCATATTCCGTAATGACATAATTACTGAGCCAACTTTCAAATTCAAACAATGCGGTGGCTTACAGGATGGCACCAATGAATTCAAAAATTCAACAGGAAAATTAACCGCTACATCTGGATTCATGGCAGTGTCAACAGTTGTATGTCGGGACAGCGCCAGGCAATCCCTTCTCCGTGCAGGCCACAACACACCGCATTAGCACAAAGTGCTCATGAACGTTGGACCGATTTCGTACAAATCTCTTTAAAACAATCTGCAATTTACCCCGAACATTCTCACACAATTTGGTACCTACCAAACACTCCACTGATTTTCAAATAGTCTTTTTTTTAAAAATATATATGTGATAATTAACGAAAATCCGCTCATATACGATAATGCTGCATGGCAGCATGTCCTTAAGCTGCATGTCCTTGTTTTTTTTGTTTTTTTTTTCCGTTTTGTAATCGTTAACAGCTATTATCGCTCATAAGCCCTCACAAGTTCACAAGTCCAGGCAGCTTAAGGCATGAATGAAAATCGGCGAGAGTGGAGCTCAATCTTGAGGTTGGCGGTATCTTGGTAGGGAGATCCAATTCAGAATAAAGGATGAGAAGAAGGGCCAAAGGCATAAAAGACGGAATAAAAAATGCGTGAGAGTCAGACGATAAAAATCGCAACAGCCTGAATCAGAAAGTCAAACCCCCTGCGCCCCAGCCGATACTTGTAGTGGTATAGGACCCTCTCGGTTTTTTCAGAATCGGGATGACATTGAATAAAGGATAAAAGCCCCCAGGAAAACGGGCGAAAAAAAGGAGAAAAAGAAAAGGAATATAAGGGGTGTGACAGGAGGGGTGGGGGAGGAAAAGGAATAAATCGTAGGGATTGCTCGTGGTAGTAAAGCGCATGAAGGGTGAGGGGGTGCGGGGGTTGGCCTCGAATATATAAGGGTCCTGGTGACAAGATATTGGTACCCATAACTCACAACGATCACCCCCTGCTACTTTCCACCCCCGCCGATTCTCCTTTGTGAAATGAATAAATTCGCCATCCCTTCTGGACCTGGGGAAGACTGGAAGGGGGAGTCGTGTCCAGAATCAACTTCGGATAAAAGAAGCCAAATACCCAGGCAGGGAAAGGAGGCGATCAATGAGCAATGAATTACCGAGGGTGGTTTCAACATGAATTCGTAATGAGTGAGACATGAAAACTTTTAAATTTTCATTTCCTTCCTGTCCCCTTCTGAGTCATTTTTCAGGAGATTCTCTTTTTTTCAGCTAAGAAAAGAAATTTGCATTTTAAATCTTCCACTTCCCTTTTGTAGGTTTTTTCCTCAAGTCGAACAGTAACAATTTTTTTTATCCCTTCAATTAGAAATTATCCAATGAACCCGGCCTCTCCAAGGGGCTATACTGGCGGTAAAACTAATACTAATTGATAAAATACAGCAAATTATTCCTCAAAGGTTTTCAATTTTGTATTAGATGTATTTTCTGCGCAAATGACTGATTTATAGTTAGCCCACCGAGGAGATATTATGTATTTAAATAAAACACCTACAATTTACTAGGTTCTTTGTATATAACAAGAGCTGATATCTTGATATGCATCAGAATCGAAGTATATATCTGTATAGATGTGGTTACCCACCAACTGAGAATCGATGATAAAATAAAACACCTACCTTAGCTTCACTAGCCCACCCCTAGGTGACAAGAGTACACTAAACTCGATTCCTTGAAGTGAGAATTCCATTAGAATTATATCAGCTGAAACAATCGTTGTAGTATATGAGGTGATTTTCACTGTTTTCCGGAGAACATCGAATTTTCAACTTTTATAAGAAACCCTGTACCTACGGGCCACCCTAATATATATATTCATATACATGAAAAAGCTTCAATCTCCATGAATAGTTTCATAATTCTTCAAAATTCTTCATAAAGGAAATTTTTGAAAAATAAAAGCAACTATTTAAAATTTTTCGGAAGTGAAGGTTGAGGGAAGGGAATTCAAAGTCTATTCCTCATGTCGATTTAAAGAGTATCTAAGCCGATATCGTCAGAGATCTACAATGGTACACAGTAGGAATACAGGTAAGGGTAACTATAAGTGGGTAAGGGTATGTAACTATTAAGAAGTATACATTGTGATCTAGATCATTGCTCATCGCATAATTACAAGTTTAATAAGTTTAGTAATAAAATAACCCCTAGTTTTGGAGCGGGAGAATAGGAGTGATTCGCAGCGTTTTTCTGAAAACTCTCATCATAAAAAGCTCACCATCATGATAAGCTGGTTTGAATCCCTACTAAGTGGGCGTGAGCAAAAAATAAAAACTAAATATGGCATTGAATCGTCATGGTCAGGTACTCCTCAAGGGTCAGTGATCTCTGCTTTGATCTTCATTATATAGGGTGAGGCAGATGACGGATGGTTTTAAAAAAATCATAAAATAGTTAATTTTCACTCAAAAACAAATTTATTGATGCAATCAGGTTCGCAAGGAAATAGCATTTGAGACAGTCAAGTGTGAAAAATCACATCAGGCATGTGGTAGCCGAAATTGTTGATGCAGTGCTGGAGGCGTTCTTGGACGTTCGCATAGACTCTCTCCAATATAGCTCTCTCAACTAGATGTTCACCAACTTCTTTTTCCCTAAATTATGACGGCGACGTGTTCCAACCCGACGTGTGTGGTTCCAGCAGGATGGGGCAACCGCCCACACAGCCAGAGCATCAATGGACGTTATTCGCTCTCTCTTCCCTGGTCGCCTTATTTCCTGGTTTGATGTTCATTGGCCTCCTCTGTCCCCATTATCCATATGCGATTTTCTCTTATGGGGACACCTCGAGGCTAGAGTATACGAGAAGAAGTCCCGAACTCTGTTCGAATTGAAGAACCCAATTCGCGTGGAAGTCGCCCAATTTGAGAGAGCTATGTTGGAGAGAGTCTACGCAAACTTCCAAGAATGCCTCCAGCACTGCATCAACAATTTCGGCCACCACATGCCTGACGTGATTTTTCACACTTAACTGTCTCAAATGCTATTTCCTTGTGAACCTGATTGCATCAATAAATTTGTTTTTGAGTAAAAATGAACTATTTTATGATTTTTTTAAAACCGTCCATCCTCTCTGTCGCACCCTGTATGTATAAATAAAATTTCGTCTTGTTTCAAATACTGCAAGTATCAGCTGTATGCTGATGATTTGCAGTTTTTATTAGGGTTGACCCTGCAGAAGTGGCCTCCGGAGTTGCTGTGATGAATGAGGACCTAAGTAGACTGGTTGAGTGGTGTAAGCTCCACTGTTTGAGCATAAATTCTGCAAAGTGTAAGGTTCTACTGTTGGGATCTCATGCTTACCTTAGTCAGATTAATATGAATGTTGTCCCACATATAGTAGTAGAATCAGTGCAGCGATCCGTTAAAAATCTTGGTTTGCTTGTAGACGGGGAAATGAAATGGAAAGATCAAGTAACGGGAGTTTGTAATAGAGTCTATAAGGGTCTGTATCAATTAAGAAGGGTAGCTTACTATATGCCCCAAGATATCAAGAAAAAATTGGGGCAATCTTTGTTATTCCCGATATTGGATTATTGCCTACAGCGACATGACTGGCGAAATGTGTGCCGAATTGCAGGTTGCTCAAAATGCGTGCCTAAGATCTATAAACATGTCAAACCGTATTATATAAATAACAATTGGTTAAAGATACAAGAATGGCGCACTTTCCGAATTGGTGTAATGCTTTTCAAAATACTAAAATACGAGAAACCCAGGTACTTATTTCAGAGATTTAAATTTATGTCTCAAGTACATGATATAAAGACACGTGAAGCCTGTAATTTACTTCAAGTCCCTATACAAAGGACGGAGAAATTTCGAAAATCCTTCCACATATAATCTGTCCGGCTATACAATGCGAATCCGTTACTATTCGATACAACCCAATCAATAGTTAATTTAAAAAACGTTTAAAGGACACACTCCTCGAAAAGTACATAGCCATAAATAAATAGAACTAAGAACTATTCTGAATTATATTATTTACTGCATTATTAGATTATAAATTGGTTTCGAGATCAAGAAGTATACAATTTTTGTTTTATTTTGTTTTATAAACGCATTATAAGAGCATAATTTATGTAATGCCGCACAAGACATTGCCCTTACAATATTTGATTTTTTTTTTTCTGAATGACTGACATGTATTGATAAATGTTGAATGTACCACATATTCTGTCAAAATGTAAGAGAGGACCACTAGGTCCTATTTTTGTACAGATTATTAAATAAACAATTCAATCAATCAATCATAGATCTGCATCCTGGGTTTCGTCTCGCACGTTGGCCTCCAATCTACCATCTCCCTCCATCTTCTCGAGAGACCAACCAGTACGAGGGCAGTGATGTCCAGGAGATTATTAATGCCGTAATCAAGAGCACAGCACTGCGTCTGGACATTTGTCTTAGTAATTGGACACGGTTATGTGTGCAAGAGAGGGGCTAGCCCACAGTGGACGGACAGCCAAACCCCGTAGACGCCCGTATTTAATGTTAAACTCACCCCCACACGTAAAGGTTATGGATAGCAACCAATTTGCGGGAGGGAGCCTTCCCTATATTGTATGTGGCCAGATAGGGATGGACTCTCCGGCGTTTTACCGTATTTAATTGCGCTCTACGTCATTTTCCGTGGAGAAGAATTGCAAGCCGACCGCTTTCTCACATGCGGAAGGGATGGGAAGGGTCCGGATGAATTAGTTAAGGGGGGCTCGGTATGTCTTCTCATACCCAGCGATGGGTGCAAATGAGGTTCGCGGTTAAATTTCGGATGGTCCGGCTCCCCATCCTGAGACCCTTTCGAGTTGGCAGAGGCAATTCATACAAGCTCGTTAGCCTCAATGGAAATAGAACCTTAGCAAGCCTTGTTAGGTAAAAGGACCACATGTTATTTATTTATTGTTATTAATGCTTATCCCAATACAACATCAATATAGTGAATATAATTATAAAATAGGTAATAGTAATAATAATTTATTTACTTGTAAAGGCCGGATCTTCAATGAATTGTCAAAAATTTGTAATAAAATTTAAAAGACTAAAGTTTGGAAAAAATAAAAACGAGGCAAAAACACGCCCGGTAAAAAGAAAATATCCAGGACCAAAGCCCTCCTGAAAAAAGTCCGTCACAGTATTAAGTTTTGCGTTCAACAGCTTCTCCCTGACCGTAACGATGAACTTCTTTCCAGGAAGAGAACGCAGCTCGTTGGGAAGGTGATTAAAAAATTTAGCACCCGACTGCAAAGGACTCGTATCCCTCGTCATACTGAGACGTGCCTATCACTGGAAGAAATAAGTTATCTCTCTTCCTGGTATCATACTTGTGCAGATCACGCCGCCGTTCTATTTGATCCAGATTGCTTCTTACATAAAGGGCTGGAACAGTGAGGATTCCCAGGGTGCGAAAGCTTCCACGGCAACTCTGACTCCGGGATAGCCCTTACAGTCCGAAGGACATCCTGTGACACAGAGCCAGCCAAACGGTGCAGCATGTAGTTGCAGGAGGCTAATTTGAGCAAAAGATTATCAATGTGTGACCTCCATGAGAGCCGATTATCAATGGTCAGACCAAGAAAGTTCACCTCTTGAAGTCGTTGATTGAGGCGGAAGGTTATACTCTGTTTATATAAGTGAGTGAGATATAATATATAATAATATATAAGTGAGATATAAATATAAGTGAGTTAAACAAAAAATGAAAATGTACGCATTTTTTAAAAATACAGAAAATATAAAAAGAATTGCCTATTCAAATTTCTGAAGCATGATGGTCAGAGATGGGGGAAATAGTTCTTATTACAATAAAAGGTTCTCCACATTACACAGTTTCCTTTCACGAACTACAGCTAGGGATTGAGAAAAACTGTCCGAATCAGGGTACTGCTCGAGCACATGGTTAATGCAGCTGATGGTAGAGGTAATTAGTCGGTGAGAATGGTATCCAAAAGAGGCTTATGGAGCGTGATCCAGGACGGAGGACCATAAAATGAACATTGGCCAGAAGCGACGGAGAGTCAACTGCACCCAGGATCAGCCTATGGAAAAATTTTAAGTCTGACAAACAGCGCCTGACCTGAGGACGCTGTGTGCAACTCGTCAAGTTTCTCAAAATTGACGGGGTCCTGTGGGATTTTCAAATTATAAAACATATAGCACAGAAACTGACGGTGAACCCTCTCTAGCTGATCTATATGAGACATTCGTAATTTCGGGACCAAACGACTGAAGAATAATACTCCAGGATTGGTAGAATAAGTGACCTATAACCTATAACGTGTCGTGATAGCAGGGACGTAGTAAAATTCACTAGTATTTCGCTTAATAAATACCAATACTCGCATTGACCGAGTAGAGATGGCAGACACATGGTCAGGGAATGTGAACACAAGCACCTCCCAGATCCAGAAGTGAAGAGACACGTCGTAGTCTTTTAGATCTAAGTATGCAATCCACAAGGTGTGGAGCATGGGAATAGTGAAATGTCTTAACTGAGCACTTTGATAGGTTAAGTTCCAAGTCTTTCAAAGGGCACCACTGAAGAATCGAGTCAAGTTTATCTTGAAGGACAATGCAATTCGATAGAAACTCAATCCTACGAAATATCCTGAGGTCGTTAGAAACAAAAAAACACTGAACCCCCATCTAGGACTAAGCAGACGTTATTAATAACATGTAGGAAGAGTAAAGGTCCAAAGTGAGATCCTTGAGGGACTTCTGAAGAGGCAGGGAAGGGTTCCAGCATGACATCTTTCAAGCGTACCATCACACTGCGATTTGTCAAATAACTTGCCATCTAATCCAACGGACTCCTAAATGAGCCCACACCCAATGAGCCCAACGCCGTCAGAACCACTCGATGAGACAAACGGTCGAAGGCCTTGGAGAAGTCAGCAGAGATCCTGAGCGCCTTTCAAGTTGGCAGAGGCAATTCATACAAGCTTGTTAGCCTCAATGGAAATAGAACCTTAGCAAGCCTTGTTAGGTAAAACGACTACATGTTACTTATTTATTGTTATTAATACGGGATATTTATTGTTATATGTTGTTATATTATCCTAAGAAATTTTATTAGACACCTGTTATCTACCTAACATCGCACATCTACTGTACTATAATTTAGACGAATATTCTACAGGTGGCATTATAGAAGATCAAGATCAAGATTTGAAGAACGTTATAAACAAACTAATTGGTAAATACACACAAAGATACCTAAATGAATGGTGAGGAATGTGTCATGGAGTGAAATGGTCGGAGGGAGAGGAGCGGAGATAAATTTGAAGTATATTATACAATAAACCTAATTTGTTTTTGTTTATTTTCGGCCAGTTTATAAATATGGACGTTGGCACATATAATCAAATTATTGTATAGGTGCACTACGTGAAACAATAAGAGGAACGATTTGAACTTTTCTATCTTCTCCTGAGGGTTGTGAAAGTAGAATGCGGTGAACTGCCCTTTTACCGACAAAACCGAGCCGGTCCCCAATCCGACTGATCACTTTTTCGGAAAAGGCTTCAACGTGTTTTTTACCGACCACGCATGATATTCCAGCGACCAGAATCATTAAACCTAATGAAATAATTAAGAGTGATTGGAAGTAAATAAATTTCCCGAGCGCGGCTCCCGCGTTCGCTCAGAGCTCTACACGCTTCTAATTAAAAACACCAGAAAACCCGTTGCGGGGAAACTTTGCTTTCGAGTGGGTTTGTGTTTTTGCCTTTCGAAAACGAAACAAATAGCCAACATTTCAATTTATACCGGCAGTTAAAATATATATATCCCGACTTCGGACCAATTCGTTCAATCAGAACCCTTGTTTTGCGGCTCGCCGTGTCACAAATTAAACCATTATTTAGACCATCCGTTTTTTTTCTGCTAGCCCACGAAAAAATCCCGTTGCACAACGTAATTGACGTGATCATATTGCGGTCATTCAATTAAAATAAATCCGCAGAATGTGAAGTACTGTTTTATTCAGATGTTGGGGTCTTCATAATTGTTACAAGGTTACATTGTTCAGGGCTCAACCCGCAAAATCCTTGATAATTTTATTGAAATCGAGGAATGATGTTTTGCCTGTAAAAGGATTGGTAACAGAGAGAGGGAGAAATGGACTCAGAAATAATGATAATTGATCAAATTACAGCCTGAAAAACGCTGCAAATTATAACACAAAGGTTTCACTCAATTCACTGATCTATAATATTATTATACGTAATTATTTTTATTGCTTGTACTTTATTATTACATTATTATTAAACGTATGTATTAGACGTAGGCAGCATCATCTGAAAATGAATGAGACCAAATAAAACACCTACCTACGCTTCACTAATCCATCTGTAAGTGACTAGAGTAATGATGACCTTGAATTTGTGAAATTAGAAATCCACTCGAATAATATCAGCTGATAAGATCGGTGGAGTTTATATAAGGCGATATTTACTATGTTCACACAAGTTCGGACCCACAATCGCGTTGCTGATTTTCTTTCCTGTTGAAGTTCTACTCCTGATAAGGAAAGCCATAGATGAACGTCTGAAATTCCGGGTGGGCTCATTTGATTTACTGAAATGATCCCTATGAATAATAAAGAAAAATACAGCACTTATTCAGAGAGATTTCGTGATCTCGATTTTTTAATATTGCTGCCTTCAAATCCTTTCCTTTATAATTGATCGAAATTGACGCCAAGATTACTGGCTCATTTCCCCCCCAGTTGTTTTTATGATTTTTTTAAGGTAAATTTCATAATTTGGTCTAGTTGTCTTGGAGAGAAGTTTTAACGGCAAACGACGTACGGCGCATGGACGGACTTTGTTGTTCCTGTTTTTTTAATTAGATTTTTGGAATCTACGTATCTTGAAACGTAAACTAACAAATTTAGAATGGGGTTAAACTTTTATTTTCTTGGTATAAAGGTTCATTATTGAAAATGATAAATTAAAATCGGATGAAAACTGTAGAAGTTATGCTTGTTACAGTTGATGTTTGTACATGCGCAGTAGCTACTAATGTACGGTCGTGATGAAACTCTCGTGGGGAAATTTCTCATTCGTAAATGTGTAAAATTTTATTCTGATTGATTCAATACTCGTATGCTGGTGAGATTCCTTAATTCAATTTTTATACCCTGAAGAACATACAATCCCTCCATTTGAACCTTCGGGTGGTTGGCAAAGTAATTTGCACACAACAATGAATGCATAGAAAATGGAATACAGAACTTGTTGGAGTTTGTACGCATGCTTATTTTGTCAACCGACTGGTCCCTTCATTGCAATTGTTGCCCCTTCATTATTGTATGGTAGGTCTGCAACGCGTAAATGTTATGCGGTAATGCATAACCTACGGCCATAAGGCCAAACCTCAACACTTACCTAACACTGTATTTTGTACTTTTACAAACCGGTATTTACATTAGGTAAATATTATCCTTAGTGGACTGACGGCAGGTATATTGACCGGGACCCCCCCCTCCATCCTAAACTACTGTTATCGTTTGATTGTTTAAGATAATATTAGTTATTAATTAATTAACCCAACACCAATGCCCTTATCAAAACAATAGCCACAAACTAGCTGTTAAAACCTTACCCAATTTGTCACCTTCATTAACGTAGTTAATTATTTATTATCATCACTAATTGCTACCTCATATAATCAGCCAGTGTATCATTTTTTCGTCTCTTAATTGACCAATTATGACATTTCACGCTACTTCTTGATTTACTCTTTTCCGCTATGGAATTTTTGAAGATCATTTAGAACTTTCTAATGCTTTATACATTCACGATAGGTAAACGAGAAAGCTATGTGCCACACCCAACTTGGCAGAATTTTTGTTTTGTTTTTGAAGAAAATTAAGCTATTGCTCTAGCCTCAAAATTTGTAGAATGTGAATTTTTGAAAAAATGTTATGCAGAAATCCGTTTCAGGCTATTCTGAATCATATTCTGAAGTTTAACGCATTTTAGCGAATTTTTGAAGAAAATTAAGCTATTGCTCTCGCCTCAAAATTTGTAGAATGTGAATTTTTGAAAAAATTTTATGCGGAAATCCGTTTCTGGCTATTCTGAATCATATTCTGAAGTTTAACGCATTTTTTTATGTATGTATGTATGTATATATGTATATATGTATATATGTATATATGTATGTATGTATGTATGTATGTATGTGTCATTCCAGACGATAACTGTCCGTAGAATTGTGCTAGAAACTTCAAACAAATTTTAAAATGTTAAGGGCACAAAACGAAAGTTCAAGTTCGTTGGCCAGCATGATCGGATTACATCTTCGGGTTGAAATTTTCAAAAATGTAGTCAAAAATTTGAAAATATCCTGTTTTTTGCGATTTGTTGTGCGAAATAATTTTTTCAGCATACTAATATGTGGTATATTCTGAATCAGCGTAAAATTTCCTATAAGAATATGTATCAAGTTTTCAAAAATTTCAAAGTTGAAAAATCAGTCAAAAATCGAAATAATGCCGTTCGCTAGTTGTAAAAATCGGTAATATTTGCATGAAACATTGTCCAAATTCAGATTGAACTACTCTTATGGAAGTATCCCTGTATAACCAATCCTAGAACCATGCTGTTTAAAACGTAGGTAGTAGGTGCTTATAAAAAAAAAAAAAAAAAAAAAAAAAAAAAAAAAAAATGTAATCACAACTGATGAGTTTACTCTGTGAAATATTCCGTCCTCCGATTCTCTTGGTCGCTCTTTTTAATGTTTTACGCTCAACTGTTTTAGGACTTGAATTAATAATTTGATTCCATGTTTGTCTACCAAAATCATAAACTAAAATTTCTCTACACGATCAATAGCGACTGAAATGTCGAAGATTTCTTCAAAAATTCGCTCATGGGGTCATGCTGCATGACTGGACTTTTGTTAATGTATGTATGTATGTATATATATATGTGTCATTCCAGACGATACCTAACTGTCCGTAGAATTGTGCTAGAAACTTCAAACAAATTTTAAAATGTTAAGGACACAAAACGAAAGTTCAAGTTCGTTGGCCAGCATGATCGGATTACATCTTCGGGTTGAAATTTTCAAAAATGTAGTCAAAAATTTCAAAATAGCCTGTTTTTTGCGATTTGTTGTGCGAAATAATTTTTTCAGCATACTAACATGTGGTGTATTCGGAATCAGCGTAAAATTTCCTATAAGAATATGTATCAAGTTTTCAAAAATTTCAAAGTTGAAAAATCAGTCAAAAATCGAAATAATGCTGTTCGCTAGTTGTAAATTTCTCTACACGATCAATAGCGACTGAAATGTCGAAGATTTCTTCAAAAATTCGCTCATGGGGTCATACTGCATGACTGGACTTTATTGTCTAGCAACGTCCCTGATGATGACCTAACCATCGAAATTTATCTAGCGTAGCAATTTTATACTACTTCGTGGGTTTTTCATTAATTTCCGTTTTCTTCGTAGACCAACAGTTTTATCAAGCCCATTATCCCTCTTTCTCCCTAGAGACCGTTAAACACCTATTTCTAAGTAATAGCCTCACAATGAACTATCCCGGGAATGCTTTATCGGAGGAAAAACAGAAAAAAATGCTCTTTCCTCACGTGTAAGAGGCGCTTTCCTAATGGCCGTGAGTCCGATATTTCTACTTCCTCCCCAATAAACGGTGTGGCAGGCTGTTTCCCCGGTGTTCTATGAAGATGTATGGCCAGAGAGGCAAGTACCCTCTGCCCGCTTCCAACGCCATCCTCGGCGCTGTGCTGTAAGTCTTCGCATGACAGCTTGTTTTCCCCGAAGTGTTCATCGTAGTTTTCGATTAAGACATTATTGCCTCCCATTCAGACTCCACATTCTCCATTTTGTTTTCTCTGTACTTATTATAGCTCACAACTGCTTGTTGTTTACCTAGACCAGTGTTTCTTAAACTTTCTTCTCCATGTACCTACCCTTCGGGCAGAAACGAGAATGGCCATGTACCCCCCACAGATTTTGATGTACCCATCATCCTTAAAAAAATCATCCGTAAAAAAAAATTTTTTTTTCGCCCCGATAACGCAATTTTCGCCACACGCTTTGAATTTTACGTAGGTACGATAGTTTACCATTCCATTACCTATGATCCAGTGACTCTAACAATTACGAGAATTTACCCCTAGAAAAAACATCGAAGACAATGCAAATTATACGACGAAAATCTCGAAAATGATTTTGCTGGACTAGCGATAGTTACTCCGAGGTACAGATTGTGGATCTCATGATATGGATCCTTGGTGCAAATTTGGGTCTCTAGAATGGTTTTTCAGGAAATTAACATTTCTCTTGTGTTCACACTTTTGTTGATACAACTGTGGTGAATCTATCGGAGATCATTTTCGGGCTAATCCAGACCATTCCTGAAAATTTCACGAACATCTTATTGTTTAGTTTAGTACTTTCCTGTTTTTATTTTATTTTATTTTTCAGATGAAGGAGTTGATCAGTCAATCAGATGGGAGGGCATCAAGCTGAATAAGTCCAGAACGTGATGCCTGCTGCTAAGCTTGACCCGTGTTGTCAGGCGATGAGTCTACTGCTGATTTATAAGTATACAGGTATCTAAATTGTTTTACATTTTGAATTTCAATTGTAATGATATAGGTACCTAACTTTAATTTACATACAGATTTATAATACTATTGAATTGCTTATATCCAAAACCACTAGCAATTAAATACATATTTGGTTAAACATCTGAGCTATATTAATATTGATTCAGTTTGCATAAATCCTGTTGTTATTAACCAGGTTAGTATGTATTTTTTGTATCTGGATCTCAAAAAGTTTTGAGGAATTTTCAAGTGGCTATCTAGGGCTCTGCGAATGATATAAATTACATAACGTGGGCTGTGAGTGGTTAAAGTCAATCTAGGTCTAGGAGCAATAACATTTCCTGCAGATATATATCGAGTTATATACGTATTCGAACGCTGAATAATTACTATATCAGGATGCTTGTAGTATTGTAGAAGTAGGTTTTTAATATACAGCTGTCAGATCATGAAAAACTTGGCAATATCAAATAATTCGTTTTATAGAGTTTCCTAGGTAATGACAGCATAATTTTCAAGATTATTTTTTGCCAAACCTGAAGTTTATGTTTATGAGAAATATATGTACCACCCCAACCTATAATCCCATATTGCAATAAATATTTAACTGTGGTTCTATTTTGTCTGACGGCAGTAAATGTCTTATGTTGTAGGACACGTAAACGTACTTTTTAATTTTATCGTATGTGTAATCAATATGTGCTTTCCAGTTTAGCTCGTCATCGAGAAATAAGCCCAGGTACTTATGCGCTCAAACACGCGCAACTTCAACGCAAGAACATAGGGACTTAGAATCACATGTATGTAAGGTTACTGTTAGCTTTTGTATTTCGACAACTTTTTTGTTACTAACGTATACGATTAATTTAGTCTTTCTTGAATTTAATGTGAGGCAATTCTTATAAAACGATTCGCTTATAGACTTCATCGATTGGTTGGCTGTGTGAGACACATCCTCTCACGTGGTCCCTTCAACTAAAACGGCCGTGTCATTCGCAAATAATTTATAGTTTTGAGTTAGCTAAGGAGTACGTTGGCTAAGGCCTTAGTACAAAGAGATACATGCACCTTTGAATCTTCGGTACGAAAAAGCTAAAAAGTGATTCCTCAAAACATGGAGAAAACCAGTAAAATCTAGTATTTAATTATGGTTTGAATAGGATGTGATATCCATTTTCAGTCCAAGATTTATATTCAAATGGGTTTTTACAATTTCATCACAAGACATTGATATTCAGCATTGTGCCTTCATTCAACGAGGGTTCTTTTCAAGCTCGCATCAGAATGGTAAATAATATCTAGCCCATCTGTCATTCCCCTGGAAACGCAGGAGAAACTGTAGCGGCTAATTTCTGCTGACCGAAACACCCCTCCCAACATAATGGGACGGGCTCCGGCTAATCAATAGCCTTCCGCCGACGTTAGCGGGGAAAACTCATTACGGCTCCGCCAGTAATACACTCGAACATGGAATGAATAAATCATAAAGAGAAGCGAGAGGAAAACTGTCGGAAAGAGGGGGAAGGCGGAGAAAAAGAAGAATAAGTAAAGGGAAAAGAGAAAGAGAAAGCGAAGAGCGAAGGCGTTTAAGGTTTTTCGGCCTTTTTCGGTAAGAGAACCCATCTGTTATGCCTTTTCCCGAAGGTTTCTGGGTGTATAAGTGTTGAACGTCATTCGCTGTTTTCCCAACAATTTTTCATGAAGGCGGGAGAAGGCCCTTGTTTATGGGAAGAGGCAGGAAAAGTTCAATATATCATCTTGTTGCGGGTAAACTGAGGGCTCAGACGCCTTCAAACTTGGAAACATCACCTCTCACTCAGGGTTTCTTCGAGTATTGACGAAAGGAGGTAATTTGTGAGGGGATTCGCTCGTAAGGGAGTCAGTCGGCTGTCGAGTGGTGTAATAAGGAACGTTTCCCATCTGAATCGTTCAGCTGCGTCGTTGTACGAAAAGAGGTTTTTCTAGCGCTTGCAAACCAGATTGAATGAAACGATTCAAAAGTCATACTAACGTGACTACACAACTCCAAATCTTCATAATTAAGCCCGAGTCATGGATTACATAACGTGCAATGAATTCTTTCATAATGGAACAAGAATCAAATTAGCAACAACTTTATCTGTGGTTTAATTTTTTCACTAAAAATAGATGTAGTAGAAGGAAGGGAACTTGGAAGGGTAGGTAGTTGTTAAGGCAACATTAAAATTTGCCTTGGGCTAGGGGAATCTCATTCGGGAACTTCAACATGATCAACGATCATGATCTACATACCTATATTATACCTACATGTTTCCATTACCTACATATGTACGATATTTTACACTTTTTTCCCTTGGCCAATTACGTTTCATTATTGAAGGTGGGATGGTATTCCTACCCATTTCATCAAAATCGATCTATCAGTACGGGAGCTTCGTCTATAACAACCAATTTTAGATTTGGCAAGTGCAATGGTTACCTATTTCAACAAAATTAGTAGCATGACATCCTGAGACTTCTACCCAAATACTTTCGAACGAAATTGGACTGATGGTAGATCGTAAAGTTTTAGAATCCATTAAAAGGTATCAGCATAATTTAAGTGAGGATAAATCCTACTAACAGACCTCCTTTTGTGAAAATTACGAATAATACAATGCGCATGTCGTGCCACCTTGAAATACGAACTAAAAAAAATTGATTATAGCACTATAGGTTATCGTCATGGAAGGTTACATGCGTATTTGGAGCTGTATTTGGTTTCCCTTGGGCTCCGAATAGGGTTTTTCTATTTCTACAATGAATGGACCGCTAACCGTTAGCATTTTTAGCGCATGCGCAATAGCCCATTCCTATGCGTAGTTCCTCCCACTCGACTACGACTCAGCGTAGCAAAAACTCCCTATTGCCTTTTTTGAGTCACTGCATCTTTTTGAAGAGGGTTTTTTAGGACGTCCCTCAGAAGCTAGGTCATACAAGTAAGACTTGTTATTTAAGAGGGACGACCTATTAGGATTGATCCAGGGGGGTGGGGGACAACTCAAGTTTGAGAAAAAATAACCACATGCAAATCCGTTTCAGACCATTCTAAGACCGAATCTGTGAAAAAACCAAAGGTGTAAGTCTGTAATGTTTGTGTGTGTTTGCGTGTGTGTGAACAATTTTGTCGACGCTGCCCAGGCCACAATTCTCAACCGATTTTCGAGATTCTCTCCTTGTCCGATCCCAATTGTAGCCTCAGACATTTTGAATTCCGTGGTGGAAGAGGGGGATGGAGAGGGTAAAACTGGAAAAACGTGGTTTTTTCAACAAATTTTGTCGAAGCCGACCAGGCTACAATTCTCAACTGATTTTCGTGATTCGTATTTTCCCCATTAAGAATTCGATATAGTTTTGGAACGTATATCAGGAGTTTTACATTTCATGGGAAGGGTAGATGGAGAGGGTAATTCTGATAAACGTAATTCTGATAAATAAAGTTTGTTGACTATAAAATAGAACATTCCAAAATTTATGTACGAAATTATGCTGAAAAATGAAATTTCATTAAATTTTGCTTTAAAATATCGATAAAAACTGCAAAAACGCTAAAAATCCAAAATCACGTTTTCAATAGCAGATTATTATTTAGAATACGTTTTTTCCATACTATTAATAGCAACCAATTTCTTTGCATCCAAAAAGCTCAAATTTCAAAACAATTCAACATTATACAATACGATAATTTACGATAATTCGCTCATACAATCATGCTGCATGACTGGAACTTTCTTTTTGCTGTAAACCATTAAAGAACATGACCCTACAAATCAAACTAAACCGGGGTCCTTCGAAACTAATAGCGAATAATTAGAAGGGCTCATTACAAGGCTCAATAACACCTTAGTGGCTGGTTGCAAGATTTTTAGCTGTTGTAGTTGGCTGCAAGATTTTGAGAGATCGAGACTTCCTGGTAGGCTACTAAATAACATGGCTCTAGAAATCAAATAAAACCGAAGACCTTTGACAAAATTAATAGAAAATAATCAAAAGTATGGTGAGATGAGAGATACGATTAGGTTCTATAGCCACGAAGATCTTCCAGAGTGCGCAAGCCAAGTCATCACTTGATAAATAATCAGATGGGCTGGCTAAAAGGCTCAATTATGCCTTAATGGATGGTTGCAAAATTTTGAGGTGTAGCTGCTTGTTGCAAGATTTTGTGTTTGTCCTTTTCTTCTTGATGTAAACCACTAAAGAACAAAACTCGAGAAATCAAACTAAACCGGAGGCCTACGACAAAATTAATAGCGAATAATAAGTAGGGCCCATTAAAAGGCTCAATAACACCTTATTGGCAGGTTGCAAGATTTTTAGCTGTAGTGGCTGGCTGTAAGATTTTGAGAGATTGGCATTTGCTTCTTGTTGTAGGCAAATAAATAACAGGACCCTAGAAATCGAACAAAACCGAGGAACTTTGACAAAATTAATAGCAAATAATCAGAAGGGCTGATTAAAAGGCTCAATAACGCGTTTAAATCCGAGTTCATGGCTCCCTTTCTACCGCAGTTAATGGCACAATCAGTGCCGACTAAGACGAAGTAGTTTCTGATCCCTTTTCTGATCTCCCTTTCCTTCAAACTGTTTCACCAGGAGGGACCCCAAGTCAAGAAAATGAGGTTTTCGCTTAAGGATGAGGTCGCAGGGCCTTCCGACCCCGCCGCATCCCTTATAATTATTACCCCCTTCGGAGCCAGCAACTGGGGCCTTTCTCAAGGGTATAATGCCATCTTACCTTCCACAAACCACCCCGGAAATGGCTCTGCCGTAAGCCTTAATTATCTAATATAAAACCGTCGGCCTCTATCTTTCATGTCGGCGTTTCCCGCCATTTACCCCCACTTCACCCCCTACCACCACCCCGTCATTCCGGGAGTGTTACCGTTTTATTCGGTAAGACTTTATTTTTTCCCCCCACTCTCCGTCTTTTCGTTCCGTATTTTTTTTCTTTTTCTCCGGAGGAAAACCGCAGTGAAGCATGTTGCGCAATTAAGGTTTTAGTGGTGGGACGGGGAGTCTGAAGGTTGGGTTAAGACAAGAATCCACTTTCCTTATTTATAATGGCTGAACTTGGACAGGCAATCATTCCAACTCGTAAAGAAAAGCCTCTTTTCCCCCTGGAGATACGCGGAATGGGCTTCGTTTCAGTTTTTCCCTCTTTAATTTTTCTGTGGAGCTGGTAATTCTCTTTTGGCAAAGGCTCAACCTTAAACCCCTAAACAGACACTGTTTATTATAAAGATTTCATTATTAACTTACTCGTTGGATAAAATCTTCTACGCAATTTTCGTTGTACAGGATGTTACCACTTCTGGTTGAGAATCTTCTTGAGATCAATTCTACCACTAATTTCCAAAATAAAAGTTCCTCGTAGAGATTTTTTTGACTCTTTGTTTTCAAGTCATATCACTTTTAGTATTATTTCTCTCACGTTTTTTACTTAGCAAAATGAAAATCGTCACTAATTCCCTTCGATTCACTGTAAAATAAAGCTCACCGTTGGAAAAAAGGTTAAATTTCCTTTCAGAATATTATCTGTTAACAAATGAAGTTTCAATCACATTCAATGGGGGATTTTAAGACTGAAATGAAGATTTTCTCAAATTCGCGAAATCAATGCACTTTTCAAATAGCTGTGCACCCTACGGGAACAAAAATTTTCACTTTTGGTTTGCTAAATATTGAGGATAATCATGTTTTCATTTTGAAAAATCATAGGTTTTTCAGCAAAATCAAGGATTTTCTTGAAAAATTGCTTTCTATGAAGATACAAGTTTGGTTTCCATATCTACGTACTTTTGCATGCTGAATCGAATGTTATCATTCGCAGATCTCTCCAACTCTGTTATAACCAAGTTATACACTTTGACACACATGTTTAGTTTATTTGTTATTCTCATGTGTTTTTAGGGATAAAACCAGTTAAGTAGTTAAAGTGTAAATCATGGTTATCACGGAGTTGGAGAGATCTGCTATTGTTACTAATAGGTTCAGCGTAAAAAAAAAAAAAAAAAAAAAAATATATATATATATATATATATATATATATATATATATATATAAATAAATAAATACAAATAAAATATAGTAGAACACTTGGGCTTTTAGGGTTGTCCCAAATGAATGGCAGCTGGATGAATATCTTTGTTTGGTTGGACTTCATCGATGTGCCTTCACTTTGTCGTTGGTGATGAAGATTTGTTTGAGAAAGGCACAAAGTGCATCCATACTGGGTCGATCCGACCGAATGTGACAAAACAATTTAGATAAAACTACACATGAGGAGGAGCAGAATGCCGCAAACTCATATTTCTATCTCAATCAGTTTTCAAAATATGATTTTAAAAATTTTTTTATATTTATTTATTTATTTTTAAAGAAAACTGTGTTTTTCCTCTTAAACTTAAATTTATTAACTTAAATTCATTTAATTACAACGTTTGACCACATTTCTGGAATCGGTGTTTAATGTTCTATAAGTATGATGCTCTTTGATCCTTGCTATATTCCACCTAGAGACCATAACAGCAGCTCAAACATACACGAATTGAATAAAATAAAACTTCTAAAAATATTTAAAACGTTCCAACTCTTCTAAAAAGAATCCAGGAAACTGCCGATCTCACGAAAACTGCTTCATTTAATACTACTTCCAACGGTATAGTCAATATTATTTTTACTTTACTATTTGGGAGAGATAATTTGATTTTAATGTTAGAAACATGACACTGACACCCAATATGACATGACATGTTGACACTTCTTCAATTTCAAATCCAAGAAATAAGAAAATGAGACACTGTTGATTATCAAAATCGACGTTATTCGGAAGATTAGAAAAGTAATTGTTAAGGTTGACCGATTCCGCTAGTTATGAGGAAAGTAACAAATCGTCTGGGTGATGTCATATTGATGACAACCGTTACCTGTCACTCCAGTGACATCGTAACAGCTCTGCAGCTTAGTGAGGTGAGTCTACAAATTTGGATGTTTCGGGTCAACTATATGAATAAAAATTACGATTTAAATTCAGATGATCTATTGATAATAGGAGGAAGAAGGCGTAACCTTGAAAACCCTAAAATTTCAGCAGAAAAATATGATATTGTACGGTGTCAACATTAGGTTCCATAAAACGTGTTTGTTTCCTAATTTCGACACCTGTCAATATCAGGAGAAACTTTTAATTTCATTGTAAAGTTGAGATTTGGATTTAAACCAGCAATGCGAATATGGAGAGGTAATATTTCTAAGCAAATATAGATAGAGAAAGAATATTTCTAAGCAACCCAACATAACCCGTACTTTATTGTATCTTTCCATTTTCTAATGGTGGCCTACTAAGCTTAATCCATTTTAAGATATTCTTTGGTAATATATTTCTTCGTGTTCACAAGCATTTTCGTCCATTTTACCACAATGACAACTTCAGGTAAAAGAAGCATTAACATTTAACGTAAGTGTCAACAATAGGAACTGAAAATATCAACATTTGGAATTTCTGAAGGCATGTCTGTCAACATTTGGTTAAAAAAGCTGAATTTCAAAAAAGTGCTTTGTGATAATCAACAAAGTTATTTGGAGAAATTGAATACATGCAAACTATTATCTACAAACAATTTATAATACCTACTTGGGTGTTCCATTTTCTTGAACCCGTGGGTAAAACACCAAATCTAAGACAGATGTCCCCTAACAGTTTCAACGATTGGTGCTTTTACCCTAAGCAGGTTTCATGAGCTTTGATAGTTTCCTGTTACTATCATTTAAAAAAAATATATTTATTCATTTATTTTTGTAAGAGTTGTAAAGTTTTAAAGATGTTCAGAAATGTTTTAAGGTACCAACTCGGTGTCCTTGTCTCGGGTATAACCCATAAGGGAGACTAAGCTTCATTCTATAATGTAGGTTATATATAATTATTACCTAATTCATTTTATTCAGGAATTATGTTTCATTTCATTCATTCATTCAAGCTGGGAATCTTGTTTGGGGTTGACATGAACAGGGTGTCTTTTAGGATGCACCCGCTGACACATGCACAAAGAACCGTATCATTGCCCCCTCCAGTCATTATATTGATACCCTTCTTGCGATCTGTTAGTTAATCAGTCGGTGTGTCATAACACCATTTTCACGCACGATCAAGTGGAATGTTTCTTCTCTCCAAACAGAGACCCATCTGCAGGGCTGGGACCATCCTTCATTCCCTGTCACCACCCCCTTCTCTTCTTACAGGGTTTTTTTTATTTCTCCCTTTAGTCTGACATAAGTGGTATGCGCGAGCTCAAAAGAGTGGCGAGGGTTAACTAATAGTTTGGGGTTCATAACACGAGACCCCCTTCGGACACAAGGCCTTCACACAAGGGCCGGGGGTGCCGAGATCTACCCCTATTGGTCGCGGGAGCGCGTTTATTTGGACATCTGCTTTGAAAATGACACCGCTCCTCGGCCACTTCATTACCAAGTCCATACAATTATGGTCTTGATTTGTTACAAAAGGGAAGAAATGTTTCAGGAAATGTCGAAGTCTGAATCACAGTGCTCAGCTTGATCCGTTGATAAATGATTCAGCCCCCCGATGAGATGATGACATCAGAATTCCAGCATTCAATTGAATAAAACATTTCACCCATATTAACCCCACACGTTTTATTATAGTAAAGACTAAGAATCAAATTATTGAATAAACGAAACATCTGGTGCACGTTATTTATGTAACGTTGTTCACGAGTAATTTATTTTCTAAGGTTACTTTTTGTACCAATATAGTTTCACTTTTAGCGTGGAACACGCTTTTACCGGGACCTAACTGCCATAAAACGTCCCCAAAAATGTGTCACGAAAGTGGAGATGGCTCTAATTTCTTAGCTATTCAACCCGAGAAGCTGAAATTTGGAATGGAGGCCCTTTGAGACGACTAGAAACGAATCATGAAGTCTAGACCCCCCCCCCCCCCCCAGTGAATTGTTACTAGTGAAATTTTCCATCCTGCATTCTCTTTCTCAATTTAAACATCAAATTGACTATATATACACCTTTAAACGTGTATCACGGACACAGTTATCAGACAATGAGTGATAAAACCACCAGATTTTCACAGTATTATATTAATAAATACGACGAAACATTCCAATCTCAAAGGTACCTTCTGGGATGTTGAGGAGGCCCCAAAACAGGCAAAAATGAAGTACCGAACCACTAAGTAACCACTAAGCTCTGACGAGGCCGATATTGGCAAAAGCGCTAAGCATTAAACATTTTTAAAATGTGAGAAGCCCTATTTGAAACATTCTCAACCCTCATAAACTACTACCGTCAACGGAAAAGGCAACACCCCCAGGAAAATGAGCTAATTTCTTTGTTAGTCAACCTATCAAGCTGAAATTTGGAATGGAAGCTCCTTGGCAAGACTAGAAACGATTCATGAAGACTAGAGCCCCCCCCCCCCCCCCCTTCCTCCCACAGATAAGCTGAGTGAGATCCACAGCTATTTCTTTGCTATTCAACCTATGAAGCTGAAATTTGGAATGGAGAACCCTAGGGATGTCTAGAAACTAATCATGAAGTCGAGCTCCCCAGACCAGCTGAGTGAGAGGGAATAGCGTGTTCCACGTTCCTCCACTGTTTAGCCTAGGCTCAAGGTGACAGAAAAGGGGGAGAGCGCCGAGTTTTTCCGATTCCTTGGATCTAATTCTGCAGTTGGAGGAATGGGGTTGATGGACTACGAATACGTACATCGTAGTATCTACGTCAGATAAAGAGGAACGAAAAAATGTGATTTCGAGTAACAAAGAAAGTAACAGTGGACTGGGGGGTTTTCGAGGTTGCTGAATTAGAAAAGGAAAGCCGTTTTTCCAGATTGGGTCGAATTTTAAAGTTACAGCTCATACGTTTTTCTCATGTTTAGTGAAATCACAACTAAAAGTTTCGCGTTTTTTGGAGTGCTTAATCCGAATATGAAACCGGATTTTAATTATCTAGCTTCAGTAAGGCGCAAATCTTGTTTGAACACAGTAAAAATCGCAATAAACAACGTTTTTCAACACATTAAAAGTTATTTTTCCCTGAAACGAAAAATGATAAAAAAAATCCGGTTGCAAATTTGAATTCTACATTAAAGATAGGGGTCTGTTTTTAACATTATTGAAGGTTAAATGATAAAGAACTAACTTCCCAATCATTTAAGACTACCTACATATCTGACTTTGAATCAATGAAAAAGAATTCGATGAAATAAATACGTGTTCATACGTCCCGATTTTTAATGTGGAATTCAAATTTTAAACCGGAGTTTTTCTTTCGTTTTTCGGTTCAGAGAAAAAACTTTTAATGTGTCGAAAAAATTTGTTTTTGGAGATTTTTTCGATTTTTAATAGTTTAAACAAGATTCGCGCTTGAAAGAAGCTAGATAATGAACCTATGAGATGTACACCCCCCCCCCCCCCCCCCCCCGCGCATTAGAAAGAAAAATCAAACGGGAGCCCCCATTTTTACAAGAGCCTTACAATTGGAAAGGAAAATAAAGAAGGAGGGTACGACTCTTGGGAGGCCCAGTGTATTATATCTATTAATCAGATTATGTATATATATTGAGGCTCATAATTGGTGTTCCAACCTATGTATGCTTTGTCTTTGAGCGGCCCTCACTGAGGGAAGTTGTTTCTTTTTGAAATATATATATATATATATATATATATATATATATATATATATATATATATATATATATGTTCCTAACTACCTAGGCTACATGTCAAATTACAGCATAAAAGTAGAAAAACCAGGCCAAGGCTGATCAGGAATGAGGCCATAATTTCAATCGTCTCTTATTGCCCCAAAGAGTCACCTTATCAAATTTCAGCTTCCTATGGTGAACAGGAGGGACTTTAGCTCACTCAGCTGTGCATGAAAGAGCCCATCATTTCAATCGTCTTTTAATGACTCAGAGAGTCTCTCTATCAAATTTCAACTTCCCAGGGTTAACAGGATAGAACTTAGCTCACTCAGCTGATTATGAAAGAGCCCATAATTTCACTTGTTTCTTAATGTTCCAAAGAGTCACCCTATCAAATTCCAACTTCCTAGGGTGAACCGGCGAGAATTTAGCACACTCAGCTGGTCAAAATCGTCAAAACCAAACACGCGCGAAGAAAGGCCCCGAACTGCGTGTTGGCGACCATACTAAAATTTCGGGAGCCGAACAAATCGGGTTTCCGTCCCGCGCTTCGCACGAAATAGTAAATTCCCGTACATCACCTATCAATAATGCAACCCATGCTTCACTCGGAACACCCGTATAGCAACCCGCCAAGCCTCTCCACTTGTCATGAATTTCCGCTGCTAACAAACTGCCTGTTAGCAATTATTAGCAACTGCCTGTTAGCAGTTATTATTTACAATAATAGCAAAAGATCGGGAACTAAACAAATAGGTTGAGAAGGGTAGTGCCGTTTATGAAGTAGAATGGTGTTTTGGAGGTTCAGACCTCGCCTACGTTGTGCGTCGGACCTTGCTGATCATTTTAAGACCGCTCCCATCAGAATCGGTCCAGCCTTTCAGCTGTTTATTGGGAACAGGCATAGATAGATAGATAAAAACTAACTTTGAGTTGTATATATAAGGATATAGGCTACCTTGAAAATCTAAATTCGTCAAAACTGGTTTTAACTAGTTACAACCGGATACTAATCTATAAGTCTGACTAATCTGAATTTTCACTAAGGGATTGACTACTTGATGTCATGTATTTTTGAGATGCGACCGAAGAGAGCATCCGGACCGCTGATCTGAGGGAAAAACTGATCTGTGTAAAATCTCTCTAAGTGCGGATATCTAGAACGGGTGGCAGGGGGTACCCCTGCGAAAGTTGGTAATAAGGCGTAACTAGAACGGAGGTTATCTCTCAAACCCTGGGTACCCCAGACCCAGCTGTGACTGCAGGGGTACCTCCACTGTTTGCCGAGGTGAGCTCTTGGATCGGCTAGAGCCATTGGAAAATCAAGGCTCACGTGAAACTAACGTTCCGTGCATGCTAACGTCCGTGCATAGTACCAATAAACCAGCAAGCGTTGCCACCCTCCCAATTAGTTTTCCGGCCCGCCAATTACTGAATGTTCGCCTGGAGAAGGTAAAACTGCTTGCCAATACCAGGGGCAGCCGTCCTAACCCTGCCTTGTGTTTCAGTTACGCTTCCTCCCGGGGCTGCTGCCACTAGTTTTACCGCTGTTTCTAGATACCGGGCCTAAGAGTGGTTGTGGACGAGTTTACACTAGTTTTGACCTATTTCGAGTATTTACGGTAACACACACAAATAAACACTTTTTTTCTTCTTTTTTTACAAATCTTCCCTCAAAGGCGGAGGGGGCACACCATTAAATTGAAAAATAACCAAATAAAATAAAAAAAGTGGGGAGGACGCCCAGGTTTACCCGACGCCGGCTCTAGGGATAAGGGAAGTTACAGGACGAGGAGGAAGAAAGGGATGAAAGGAAGTGCCCCTGTAGAATGACCACCAGTTCAAGTAAGAACACCTCAGGACGCGGGTGGTGATTCCACGGAGCACTCCGCCGAGATGCCCAACTCGAGTAACTCCGTAGCACTTTTCCCGCACCACACCCCGCGCCATGAGCCTGATGTTATTGGTCGCCACTCCTCTTAGCTCAGAAATCGCTTGCCGCAGATCATTTCTATCATACTTATTCATTTTTGCCTGCCAGGTCTGCTCCATGTCCACGCTGCCACTGACAACCTGGACAAACACGCACACACCCACACATACCTACACACACACGCAAACACACACACTCACACACACACAGCAAGCTCACGGGAAGCGTGTTTGGTAAAGATGCTTTTATAATAATTACCTCGTTTTTATAGACCTAGGTGATGTTGAAGTAATGTTCTTCCCCGATACAACGATCGTTGAAGTGGCTCTAAAACACAACAAACTCGTCGCAAACGGTTAAAAACAAATATAAAAAAAGAGCCTACCCAGGTGGATGAAGTTTAAAACAAAATCGATACCATTGCTCTTAAGTCCTTCCGTTTTTATAAGCTGTAAAGAAAAAGAAAACGCAAATATACTCTAGAGAAAAAGCTGAGGTCTCTTTTTACTGGCGTAATAAATAGTTTAATTACCACCGAGTTAATCGTAAAGAGGGGACTTTCTCTCTCTCAGACTAGGTTTTGTTTCTTTGTTTAGCCGTTCAAAAAAAATAAGAGGGAAAAAAAACTCCTTTCCGCAAAATTGTATAGCCGGTAGTAAAGTAGTTGATGGTCCAGTTAAATACACTCGCATTTTATCCTTTGGTTGAAACAATTTCTTAATTTTTGAAAGTCTTTCGTTTATTTGAATCTCTAATGACTTGCAGAGGAATACAAGTCGTATGTTAGCGGTTCGAGAGGAAACTGGAATGAAATAACCAAGATTGTGGGGGTTGAAGTTGGAAGAGATAATGATAGGTCGACCGGGTTTGCGTTTAGGTTTCGTCAGGACACCAAATTAATAGGGAGTTTTTGTTCTTCCTGTACGATTTTCCCCAGTTAACGCGTACAGTTGCGTCGAGCAAGCAACTGCAGACTCTTCGCGTATTTCTACACGTATTTTTACACGTACGTACGTGAATAACCAAATGCTCAAGTCGTTACGCTAAAGTCTCTTTAGTGTTTCAATGTCAATGATTCTCATGAATTCGAGATCGAGTTGAAGAAGATTGAATTCATTTTATATATATTCACAAGTATCGAATAGGTACGTTCAAGTAATTAACAGACCTATGACCTAAGAAAAAAGTAGTATTCACCAACGCCCGTTTCTCGTTGAATACATCGATTCTCGTCTGATCACCGAAGTTGAGAAACGTCGCTTGGTTAGTACTTGGATGGGTGATCGTTCGAGAGCGCCGCGATTTCGGCATATTTTCTATTTTTTATCTCATCATTCAATTTTTCATCTACCTACCCCAAGTTTACTTAACCAGGCCTCGTGGAATAGTTCGTTTTGAGTGCCTACCCTGCTTTATCAAATCGTCGTTTCCATGATCTGAGTGGGTACCTGACACAAATTCTACTACATCCTACTCAATTTGTTATTGAACTGACTACAGCTTTTACATAAAACCGTATTAAATAAACACAAACCTGCTCGTTGTCTGAATCTTTACGTTAACAGATTCAACTTTGTTGTACGGTATGTACTTGTAGATGTTACAAAGAACAGGAACCTATCGTGCCCCTTGCTGTATCCCTTTGACACCTTAGCAATGCCGGTAATGATACTTTCGGTTGAAATGGGTTCTAGTAAACTAATCAAAAATCTGAACTCGAGACTTTTTGATGAGTTTCACACCCGGGTCGAAACTCCATGGACGAGAAACACTGCGCATCGAAAAACTGCGTCAAATCAATTTATCCGCATAAAATTAGTAATGAGTTTGTATTAGGTACTACCGTCGGAATACTTCTCGAAAACTGGCTCCAGGACACCTTTCAAAAGCAAGAACAGTCAGGACACTCATCGAAATATGGTTGATGGGAAACTCGATAACTTCATGTTAGGCTGAACTACCTGCTATTATTACAACTCTAGGCCAACATGAATACCAGGCCGAACCTCTTAGCTTCTGTAGAACAGACGCATATACCTTCTTTGGGATGGCGTCTGGTTCTTTGGGGTTCAACTAATCGCTAGTCTCTGATTCCATAAGACATTACTGAACAGAACAACTCATGATATGCTTTGAGGAGTAAACATTGAGAAACATTTGAAGCGAGACGTCGTAGTAGAAATAGATTCGTTGAAAGCTTTGAGTGAACACAATACAAATCTGCATTCCACTGCCAATGTGAGTCTTGAGATTATCTTATATTTTCTGCTGGTCGATGTCTCAATCTGGCTCGGAAGACATTGAATATTAGTGCGGGAGATAGTGTCGCATCATTGCATTATTTATGGGATGGGCCATTTTTGAATTGAGTAATACAGGTCCCAGTACAATACAGGTAGTAAAGGCCCATCAAAGGGTTGTTTCGATGACATTCCCTTCGATAACTTTCCTTTCGATGATTTTTACGTTATCAGTTTTCGATCAGTTTCCACAGGTATCAGTAAACTCATCGAAAATGATTTTTATCTTTCCAATTTATATCCTAATGTTTGATCTCATGTTATCGACGACCTTCCCATCCATTCAGTTTCAACTTGTGTGCCCACTCTGTGAGGACACTCATCAAAAAGTCTCAAGTTCAGATTTTTGATGAGTTTCTTTTCGATGAGTTTCTAGGGACCCATTAAAATGAGGCTTAAATTCTAAAAAAACTAAAACTGAAACTGAAAAGTAAATAATGATAATGATAATAATAATTCGTTTTTAGTCTGTGAACTTAATAAACTTGATAACGGAGAATTTCGAAAATATCTGTACTAGAAATGTACCAGTATCCAATTGTATTTTGTAGCATTGTAGGGATGGCATAGGAGGGAGCTGGAAGACAAGGGGATTGATACTGACATACATAGTTTTAATCAAGCCGCGATATTGCATGTTTCGTATCGCTTATCCTGTTACATCTCCCGGCTTATTGGTCTGGAGGTCGTGCGGGTGGTGAGGGGTGTGGTGGTGGTGGGTGTGGGGTTGATATTGTTAGCTCCGTGGACGTCTGGGCTCTGGATGCCGATGGGATATATTGTAGCGAGGGGATTGAAGAGAATGAAGGGCCGTAAAAGCACACAATCTCGGAGGCTCCGCCATAGCTAAACCCCTTTCCCCCCTTCCATCACTTCACCACTTTTCCTCTAGATTGAAAGCAATACCAAGCAAATTTGCGCTTTCCTGTGCTCTTCGCAGACGGTCTTTGCATGGAATTGGACGTTACACAGTAGAAAACTTTTGAGTAGTACAAAGCGCGTTGGATTGCCTACAGTGAAGAGTGAATACCCACCATATTGTGCGTCATAAATTATTGTCAACGAACATGTTGTATATATCTATTATAGCTTTCCAATAATAAGTACAACTGTCAGGTGTGGCAGGTGTAGGCCAGATCCTAACCTTGTAGCAAAGTCCCCAAGAAGAAGGTAGTCGCGGGGAAACCGGCATGTAATTCATATAAGTAGGTAGCTAGCAAGTTGGTCGGCTGGATCACTGTAGTTCACAACTTCGTCTTGTTACTTTTTCATGAATCCAACTCTCCTGTTTTCGATACAACCTCACCTATCCGCCGGTGGAGGCCTGTGTGATCGATAATTTAATTTTAGTTTTACAGGCATTTTCGGAAATGCAGATGGCAGGAGAGGGGCGCGAAAACTGTTGCCCTGAGCCTGCCTGCGCCAAAAAGTCCTCATTAACATTACCTTCATGATTGTTGCGAGGTTCAGCATAAAAAATACTCCAAATTCATGTATTACATGTGGCGATTGAGTATCTTCAAAAACTCAGTATTTCACATTAATTTATTGCACATTTAGAGCGGGATTGCGCCCGTTTGCTCGCACTTAATAAATCTAATGATGTGTCATTTCTTCATGAAATTTCATGTAGAATTAAAATCTTCAATAAAAATGGGAGTTCTCATTTAAAATAACAAAGTTAATTTCAATTGAGCATGTTTGCGCACGTGCGCAATGCGCAATAATTATCCTTTTTTAAGATCCTTTTAATGAGAGTTTATTACGAGCTTATCCAATCCGTCGTACAGTATGGAGTAGTTTTATGGGGTGGAGCCTATTCTGCCGTGATATATAGTTTGTCCATACTTCAAAAAACTCTTCAACTTCAAAAAAAAAGCTTGCCCCGAAGGTACCCGAGTAGCCTTGTTTGAACAGGTTAAATTGCTATCGTTGCGTCATCTATTTATTAAGTCTATTTTGTTGCATTGCCTATTACAAAAATCAAGTCTAGTTTCAGTTTTCAACTAGGCCCAATGGCTATCAAACAAGGTTTCAATTAATGGGAAACGTGGTAAACCCCACTATCCGACTTACTGTCACAATCAGAAGTCTGTTCTATATTCTTTTTATAATTCATAGGGCTTTGACAGAAGAGTTTAAAGACCCTGCCAAACTTACACACCCTGCTTATAAGAAAAAAGTCATTTCATGGGTCATAGGGTTGAGCGTAGAAAAAGCCAATTCAATAATAATAAGTAGTTACATTTGTTAATACCGTTCTCAAAGATCATAATTTTATATCTCAAAGGTCATATGTTCTCAAAGGACATATTTTTCTTCTTATCCATGTAGTTTTTTTTTGGCATTTACATTGTTTTTCCTCTATCTCTGAATATTAGGTAATCTTAGCAAGACTTCATTTATATTTAAAGTGTAAGCAGCTGCAGCTCCTGTCTCGTCTTCACGGGACTTAACCTATGACGAGCAATATTGTTCAGAATAGTGTTATTTCTTTTAGCGAATTTTCTTAGAAAATAAAGCTATTGCAATGGCTCCAAAAATTTTAAAATAAAAATTTTCAAAAATTTTCTTCATCGAAATCTGTTTTGAGGCATTCTGAAATGATTCCTGGATTGTAACGCTTATATATATATATATATATATATATATATATATATATTTTTATACAAGTTGATGGTTCTACTGAACTATATATGAATGATTAGTAATTTAGGAAAGAAATTTCACAGATAAAAGACGAAAGAAAGGAAAATTTAATATTTCGATGAAAATCTTGGTCACAGATATAGAATATAGTAGGAGAAATGATTGTTTTCTTGCGTCCTGATTGCTTGGGAAAAACTCGTACGATACGAGTTTTTCCCAAGCAATCAGGACGCAAGAAAACAATCATTTCTTCTACTATATTCTATATCTGTGACCAAGATTTTAATCGAAATATTAGATTTTCCTTTCTTTCGTCTTTTATCTGTAAAATTTCTTTCCTAAATTACTATCATATATATATATATATATGTATAAGTATATATATGTATGTGTCATTCCAGACGATAACTCTCGATAGAATTGAGATAAAAACTTCGTTCTTTCGCCAAAAAATCAAGCATTTCAAAAGAAAGGATGAGTTCGTTGGACAACACTTTTTGAGCACATTAAATTGGTCAAATTTCAAAAAATGTACTTAAAAAATCACTAAAAAAGGCAAAAAACCGCTAAAAATTAACAAATTTCTATTTTTTGGCAGAATGCTACTCGAAAAAAATTAATCGAACATGAACTAGGACATTTAAAAATATAAGCACAAAGTTGTACTGAGAAATGTACTTAAATTTTATTAAAATAAGCTAAAAATCGATAGGAACACTTGAAAAAATTGTAAAAATCCACAAAATCGTTTGTTCATTGGAATATTACTGACAAAAAGTTAGTTTGCTATAAAATGTATAATAAAATTTTTATTTGTCCCCAAAGTGCTCCAATTTCAACAGAATTTAACATAAATGTAATACGACTATTTATAAAAATTCGCTCATACGATCATGCTGCATGACTGGAACTTTTTTGTACATTTTTTCAATGAATAAAGTTTCTCTCTCTCTCTCTCTCTCTCTCTCTCTCTCTCTCTCTCTCTCTCTCTATTTCTCCTTACAAAAAAAAAAAAAAAAACATTAAGATTGAAAACAAAAATGTCGTCCCATTATTACCATTTCAGCAGGGGACACTCTGTATATTTTATTTCATTTATCTTTCATGTTCTTTCATTTTCATCACCTACTTGATTTAAAACACGAAGGCTGACAATTATAATTTATCAAATGTAAAGGGATATAAAATGCCGTTAATATGTAATAAATAAATGAAGATCCCCAGATATTTTTAAATGGTGTCTCTAGTAGTTTCCACATTTTGCAATAAAGCGAGAGCCGACGAGGCGAGCGCTGATCCACTTGTCAAACACCCAGGAGAGCAGTCAGTGAGATACGAGGTAAGAGTGGCAAACGAGCTAAAACGACGGTGACAGGAGCGGGAGGACGGTGGGGGCTGATGCTGATAAGGAAGCTTCGTGTAATTAGCGAAACCGCTTCATCATCCCTTATCAGGGCCTCCGGCTGTTGACTGATAAGTGTTGATGACTGATTGATGTGTCCCGGGGTCTTAGGAAGAGACTTTTCCGTCTCTCTCTCGAAGGGATTCCGCTTCCTACCCATTCCTATTCACATTTACCCCTCTGCGACAAGTGAGGCGATTCCCTACGTGGATATGGGGAAACGTTGTTTCAGTCACACTAGTTATGGGCGAACCTTGTATCAATAATATGTGCTAAATGATTGATAAAAACTGAAAAATCGCTATTAGTAATAGTAAAAAAGTTCCAGTCATGCAGCATGATCGTCTGAGCGAATTTTCATAAACGGTCGTATTACATTTATGTTAAACTCTGTTGAAATTTGAGCACTTTGGGGACAAATAAAAATTTTATTATACATTTTATGGCAAATTAACTTTTTGTCAGTAATATTCCAATGAACAAACGATTTTGTGGATTTTTACAATTTTTCCAAGTACTCCTATCGATTTTTAGCTTATTTTAATGCAATTTAAGTACATTTTTCAGTACATTTTTGTGCTTAAATTTTTAAATGTCCTCGTTCATGTTCGATTAATTTTTTTCGAGTAGCATTCTGCTAAAAAATATAAATTTGTTAATTTTTAGCGGTTTTTTGCCTTTTTTTAGTGATTTTTTAAGTACATTTTTTTTAAATTTGACCAATTTAATGTGCTCAAAAAGTGTTGTCCAACGAACTCATCCTTTCTTTTGAAATGCTTGATTTTTTGGCGAAAGAACGAAGTTTTTATCTCAATTCTATCGAGAGTTATCGTCTGGAATGACACACACACACACACATATATATATATATATATATATATATATATATATATAAAAGCGTTAAAATCCAGGAATCATTTCAGAATGCCTCAAAACAGATTTCGATGAAGAAAATTTTTGAAAATTTTTATTTTAAAATTTTTGGAGTCATTGCAATAGCTTTATTTTCTGAAAAAATTCGCTAATTATCATTTACGTACCTTTCGGAGAAATCCGTCGTTAATAGCAAGTCGAGTACCAGGGGCGAGCGTTCTCGATGTAAAGACATCATCTTCAGTTGTCGAAACAAGACTCGACGGTTAGAGTTTCGACAGCCTGATGATGATGTCCTTACATCAAAAGCGCTCGACTCGCTAGTGATGACAGACACCTCCTAAAGGTATGTAAATGATGATTTTTAAAATTCGAAATCTCTATCATAAGGATTTTTGCCATATAATCGGGATAAGTAACAGTTTCGTTGCACTCAAATCTCAAAACAATTCAACATTAATATAATGAGATAAGTTATGAAAATTTGCTCGTACGATCATGCTGCATGACTAAAACTTTTCTCAATGTGAATTCCAGCGAGTAAACAAATTGTTCTCATTTTCTCTACTGCGTGAGAAACCATTGAAATTTGGATATTTAAATACAGTGCAAAAAACATATTTATGATTCTATATTTTTCACTTCTTCACTACCGAAAAATTTTTTGTTCCCCAAACTCAAAATTTTCACTTACTTTTTGCGTTTCAGAGCTTACTGATCTATGTCTGTCTATGTCTTCTATATCTGTCTGTCTTTCTGATGTCTGTATGTCCGTGGTGAATTCTTGTCACGCCCAAAACTATACCAAGTTTTAGTCCGATTCCATTAAAATTTGCAGGGATTGTGCGGGAAAACTTATAGACAATCTCCTATAATTTTCAAAAGCGTTGATTCGACCAACAGGGCATGCGCAAACGTGAATTTATCATAACTTCGATTTCTTATCATCTGTTGGTCTGATTTATTTCAAACTCGGTAGGTAATTGGGTATAATATGTTCCAGAAAAATTGCCCTATATATTATATTGAGATTGGTATAGTAATAAGTAATAACCATTATGAGCATGCGCGAAACTAATATCGATTGACACAGGAAAAACTCAAGTTTAACGGAAAGGTTTTGATGGAATTTTCAGGAACTGTATGGGATAGCTTCTAGACGGTCCCCTATCACTTTCATTGCCGTCACATAAATATTAGTCTGTGCGCATGCGCAAACTTTGACTAATTATAACGTTGATTACTTACTTCTTACTATCAGTCCGATTTCGTTCAAACTCGGAGGGTAGGTAGATATATGTTTTAGGAAAATTCTTTATGAAATATATCGCGATTGGTGGAGTAAGAACTATACCGCATGAGCAAAACTAAAATTGATCGACAAAGACAAAACTCCAAGACTAATGGACCGATTTTTGTGACATTTTCAACGATTTGCTTCAGGAGGTTCAGCTCCTACTTTCCCCTATAAATTGTATTGCCTTTAGATAAGAGTAGTTTGTGCTCATGCGCGAACATTAATTTCTTATAAAGACGACTTATTATCAATCATTTCGACTCGTCCTAATTCTATACGTCCAAGACACACAATGTGTGGGGAAGCTATATTGCCCACCTAACTTGGCAGACGTTTTTCATGAAGTGGAGAACATTTGAAAGTTTTTTCCTAATATGAATCTCTGGACTTTTAGTTGAGTTTCTAGAGGTGAACTGGAGATAGGTTGCTCCAGACTCGATCTCCATAATAATGGTGAATACTAATACACAGGAGTGGGGAGGAATCTTACACAAAGTCGGATGAGAGAGGAGGGATATGACGGTGGGAAGCAATCGACCTAATGGGCGAGACTGCATTATGATATAAACCTCTGTGGAAACCCTCGAAAATGGAGGGAGACAGGGATAGAAGAGGGTTAGGAGAGGGAGAAAGACAGGGAATCTTGAGAGGGAGATAGGAACAGGAGGGAGGATTCAGCAAGAACAGACTTGCAAGGAGATTGCTTTTGATATGGTAATCCTTAGGGCGGCACTCCTGAGCATAACTTGGGGTAATCAAGGCGGACCCCCTGGCATGAATATTTAGGAGCTAATTGAGGGAAGGGCTTTTCCCTATATAGGAAGGAGGTGGAAAGGAGAAATGGTTAATGAGCAGGGGCTCTAATCTCGCCTTCGATGTTTGCTTCGGTACTACACACCCCGCTCTATAGCCAATTTCCTGTGGAAGGTCCTTTGGACTACCGCATGACGGCTGAACCTCGTTTCCTTCCTAACTTTGAAGCCAAGTCACAACCGCTCACAGAGCCATTACATTTGCCTCAGGTCCGGATTGATTGCGCCTGGTTTCCTCCCGCTTTTCCACAACAGGAAAAGGCAATCGGTGAAGCGAGAAACCTATGATACAAAACTGTGCGTAAAGTGTGTCCCGGTTTATTCATTTGAAAATCACATGGTGAGCCCATTAACCTTCCTTCATTAGCAACTATTCATGGAACTAATATTAATTATTCAGTACCTCTAATATGAGCCATAGGATTCTTATTCCTATTTACCATAGGAGGATTAACAGGAGTAATCTTAGCCAACTCATCTTATTGATATTATTCTTCATGATACTTGCTATGTAGTAGCACATTTCCATTATGTATTATCCATAGGAGCAGCATTTGCCATCATTGGGAGATTTATCCAATGATATCCATTATTTATTGGATTTACACTGAACCCCAAATGATTAAAAGTACAATTTATAATATTATTTATTGGTGTAAATATAACATTTTTTCCCTAACATTTTCTATGATTAAGAGGGATACCCCGACGATAATCAGATTATCCTGATAGATTCACAACATGAAATGTAATTTCATTTACCAGTTCAAGAATCTCATTAATAAGAGTAATTTTATTAATTATTATTATTATTTGAGAAAGAATAATCTCAAAACGAGAAATAATTTTCCAAGAAAATTTGCCCTGTAGAATAGAGTGAATACAAAACTCACCACCTGCTGAACGATCATATAGGTACTAAATTACCCATCCCCTGAAAAATGCTATGAACTTAAAATTCATGAATAAAGAAAATTGTTGCTTTTATTAGAAAATGCCAACTAGAACAAAATTATCTTTTCAAGGCAGATATTCACCCTTAATAGAGCAATTAATCTTTTTCCATCATCATACCATAATAATTTTATCTATAATTACCATTATAGTATCACATATAATATTAATAGCAATACATAATAAACTTATTAATCGATACTTAATTGGAGGACAAACAATTGAATTATTATGAACTATGATACCAGCCATTACAATTTTATTTATTGCATTACCATAATTTATAATGACATTACCCATTTATTTATAATGTGATAAATGGGATTATAGTTGTTTTTTTTTCAATTGACTTGGGAGGTTTAGTACCTCCCATTGGCTATGACACACGCACTAGATATAATTTTTTGTCTTTGTGGAAATCCCCGGTCAAGTTCAAATGTGATAAGTTCGATTTTTGAACTGGTGAAATTTGTCGTATTGAAATTTAAGTTCTTTGTTTCATAAGGAACATCTTCCGCAAATTTTGTTGTGAACGATAAATTATTTATTGGTATAATTTTGTTTCAGAAACTTATTTGGTGAATTATGTTCACAGGAACGATTTCAAGATTACCATTATATTCAAATGGTAGTAGGAGGCTGTACGATCTCAAGTAACAAATATACAGGGCGTCCTAAACCAAACCATACAACTTGTGAGTGGGGTTCGATTCTACAGCTCATTTCCGATCGAAAGTTTCTCAAAGAGATTTTTTTCGTAAAGCTTAGTTTCGCTTCATTTTATTTTTTTGATTTTGTTCGTCTGTTTGACTTAGGATCCCTCAAGTTCGCTGTAAAATCCAAAATAAGCACAGCACCAATGGACAAGTCAAAACTTTTCCTTTTAGAATCTCACCCTTTAAAAGGTTTTAAGCTCATTCAATGAGTCGATCTCAAAAAACAAACAAACGTTTACGGACAAGGAACAAAACTTGATAATTTCTGATTGTGAGAAAGTTAGGACTAATGAAGTTTGAGCGATATAAGCACCGGCGCTTCCATCCCACTCAATGACTGGTGCATTCTTTTTTAGTTCTTAGTTCAGTCTTTATTTCATGCTTTGCATACAATTTGTACATAACAATCGTCATTACATAATTTTTATGGAATTTAATAATAACATGGCTCGAACCCGTCAGCATTATAATCAAGGAGTTGTGGGGGCATGCGGTAACCCCCACGCCGGCCGGGCGCATCCCGACCGGCCCCAGGCCCCACCCACCATGGCGGCCTCCCGGACCAGGCAACTGATGATGAAAACGGCCAGCGGGAGCGGGAGCCCTCTCCTCCACCAGACGCCCGGCCAATATGTAGCGCAAACACGCTCGCTTTGCTCCACGCAATGCAGCACATTCACCAAAA
Organism: Adelphocoris suturalis; assembly: GCA_030762985.1. Lineage (NCBI taxonomy): Eukaryota > Metazoa > Arthropoda > Insecta > Hemiptera > Miridae > Adelphocoris > Adelphocoris suturalis. The sequence goes on along the minus strand of CM061044.1, from coordinate 103,537,006 downwards.
CAAATCGGCGCCAATAGGAAGCCGTCGCCAAGGACCAGCCAGGCAACCCGACCAACAAGAGGAAATAAATCACACACATACACACACACACAAAAGTCACACACTAATAATTAACATCCATATCCATATACATACCAATAATAAAAAATAACAATATGATATAGAAACAACGAATAAAAATAAACATTTTGATAGGTCGATAACAAGATAGTTTTAAAAACAGCTAGTATATCACAGACCAACGACTACTTAGTACTAAAGATCAAGCGAGAGTACTATACATAATATCCTCCGCTTGAGACATTGTAAGTTTAGAGCAAAAAAATATATGTACAAATCCACCCGAGTCTGCAATATTACCTACGTTCTTAGGCCAGTATTTCACATATGCTAAAATCATACTTTATAAATTAGCCATAGATGTAAAACACATTTTTCTTCAAAAATTTATCAATACAGCCAATGAAACGTTTGAATGGCAGTTTTCGAAGAGCCGGGAGTAATTTATCCAAAAAGTTCATTGCCCAATGACTATAAGAGTGCTCAGACCTTTTTAACCTGCTAAAACCTACAATATAATTTTCACCACCCTTTGTAAAATGGTCTTGGGAGTCACTAAACTTTATCCCGGATAGTCTGTACGAAATTAAACCATTTCGTCTCCAAGTTTAAAGAGTCATTTCGCCCAACAAGCACCGGCTCATTTGTCCCTCATCAGTAGTAAAATCAGCGCTTCGGTCTGGCACCGTAATTTTATGATGCGCGTCTGAGAATTTGGTAGGACATGGCGACCTTTCAGTGACAGGTTTCCAATCCTACGAACAACTTTGGAATACAAAGCTACAACGGAAATGGGGGACAGGTTATGTAAATTGATCCAAGGCATGAATCGGCAATCACGAGCTCGGGGAAAACCGGGAAAATATCACTCGGGTGTGCAGAACTCCGGAGAGGAGACCTCACGTGATTGAATAAATAAATCAACACGGGTAAAGTAGGCAGGGCAAAGCGACAGGACGGGGGGCCCCGAAGTTGAGAGCGGCAAACCTAACTTATTTCCAGCATGAATGGCAATTTGAGGGGGTTTTCGGGGAGTAATGGCGCCTTCTGATGGATGGAAAATCGTCGTTTGAAATGTCAATATGCAATCGGGCTCCCTTAGCCTTCCTCGATAAGCTCAGTTTGGGGGCGAACCTCCACGAATTATTAAGGTATATGAGGGTTGAAACGGAAATACTCAGGGTGGAGAGGGGAGGGATCACGGAACAATTTCAATACCTAACGATTGAAGCCACTTTGTGTATTTCAGAGACACGCAAGTTCCTGGAAACATTGACGGCATAGCGAATGGCTTGGTCGTTATCACCTTCGTCTTCGATACTTCCTAATAAGTCAATCATGGACCGTTTATTGGTTTCTACTTATGTATGATTTATTAAGTACAGGCACGTTTCAAAATAGTTTTGAACTATTACTCTGAGAGAAAAAAAAAAAACTCGGCGCTCCGCGCCTCGCCAGGGGGCAAGCCCCCTGGACCTCCAGTTACCTCTATTTACATACTTCGGACGAAATTATTGAAACACAGAATGTGTTTGCGTTGTCGCGCAACCAAGTGACAACCAAACAAGCGTCATTGTTTACTATTCATTTATAACATCAATTTATATAGTTATAGTATGAAACTACGAAAAAAAAAAAACGAAATAAATTCGTGATAAATCATGAGCGATTTATCAAGTAAATGTCCTAAAGAGGCTACATACGAAATTACAGCTTCCTAGAGTGTAAAGTATAGAAATTAGCTTTAAAAGCCACTCATCTGATCCGGACCCTGGACATCGTCAAGTAAATGTCCTAAAGAGGCTACATACGAAATTACAGCTTCCTAGAGTGTAAAGCATAGAAATTAGCTTTAAGAGCCACACATCTGATCCGGACCCTGAGCATCGTCAAGTAAATGTCCTAAAGAGGCTACATACGAAATTACAGCTTCCTAGAGTGTAAAGCATAGAAATTAGCTTTAAAAGCCACTCATCTGGTCTGGACCCTGGACATCGTCAAGTAAATGTCCTAAAGAGGCTACATACGAAATTACAGCTTCCTAGAGTGTAAAGCATAGAAATTAGCTTTAAGAGCCACACATCTGATCTGGACCCTGAGCATCGTCAAGTAAATGTCCTAAAGAGGCTACATACGAAATTACAGCTTCCTAGAGTGTAAAGCATAGAAATTAGCTTTAAGAGCCACACATCTGATCCGGACCCTGAGCATCGTCAAGTAAATGTCCTAAAGAGGCTACATACGAAATTACAGCTTCCTAGAGTGTAAAGCATAGAAATTAGCTTTAAGAGCCACACATCTGATCCAGACCCTGAGCATCGTCAAGTAAATGTCCTAAAGAGGCTACAAACGAAATTACAGCTTCCTAGAGTGTAAAGTATAGAAATTACCTATTCAAATTATTTAACCTCCGCTTCACAAATCAAACCGTTTTCGTAATACTCAGATCACCTGCTATGAATCAAATCATCGAAACACAAGCTCAATGAAATCATCAGAAATTAACAAGCGGTTGCAATCATGTTCACAATATCAATTATTGAGAATAATCACCTGTGTGTAAACAATTATTTATATAACCATGCTCATAACTCAGTTTGTTGGACACGCACTTCGCAGTAGTTAACATAATATTGTTGGATAAATCGAGAGCTTTCGAACGAATGGTCAACGAATTTTGTGGGATGAAAAACGACGAAGTACCATATCCCTAGCAACGACTCGGTTGTACGTGAAAATCATCCGTCACACATTTCGTTAACATCCCGCGTTCCATTTTCGGCTTGTTAGTCCATGGCTAAAACACATTCTGTGTTAAAAAACGGCCTTGCAAGGGGCTCCGTCCCTGGACCCCCGGGTTGCTTTCCGCTTCCGCTTTGAGCCTTCGGCTAAAATACTAGAGCATGGAACATGCTTTCTTCCCGCTGATTCGTAAATTAAATTTCTGTTCTAGAACCAAAAATTTCAACCATGAATCATGTTTTCTCCTCGATATTGATTCGAAATTCTATGAACTTGTTTTTTTTTCCTGTTTTGTCAAAAACACGACAGTCCCTCCCGCCCTTCTAGGAGACACTCAACATACCTAATACTGGTCGGACTCTTGGCGTGGGAATGAGAGATGCAAGTAGAGTTACACTCTTCTCAACTCTTCTACACTCTTTTCAACTCTTTTGAAACGACGCCAGTTCGCCCTAGCGGTGGTTCGGAGAAGGTGATATCAGTTGTTTTGTGTGTCATCAGTTGTTTTGTGTGTGATTGTGATCAGTTGACCAAAGAGTGACACTCTTCTTTGGTCAGAGGAGAAATATCTCCCCACTATGTTTCGTGCGCGGATGAATCGACGCTCGGAATCGACGCTCGAAATTTCGTACATCTCTCCACTATGTATTGCGCGGAAAAAAATTGACGCGCAAAAATTGCTAAGACCCCAGGGAAAAATATCTCCCCACTATATGTTTCGTGCGCGGATGAATCGACGCTCGGAATCGACGCTCGAAATTTCGTACGTTGACCAAAGAGTGACACTCTTCTTTGGTCAGAGGAGAAATATCTCCCCACTATATGTTTCGTGCGCGGATGAATCGACGCTCGGAATCGACGCTCGAAATTTCGTACGTCTCTCCACTATGTATTGCGCGGAAAAAAATTGACCCGCAAAATTGACGCGCAAAAATTGCTAGGACCCCAGGGAGAAATATCTCCCCACTATATGTTTCGTGCGCGGATGAATCGACGCTCGAAATTTCGTACGTCTCTCCACTATGTATTGCGCGGAAAAAAATTGACCCGCAAAATTGACGCGCAAAAATTGCTAGGACCCCAGGGAGAAATATCTCCCCACTATATGTTTCGTGCGCGGATGAATCGACGCTCGAAATTTCGTACGTCTCTCCACTATGTATTGCGCGGAAAAAAATTGACGCGCAAAATTGACGCGCGAAAATTGCTAGGACCCCAGGGAGAAATATCTCCCCACTATATGTTTCGTGCGCGGATGAATCGACGCTCGGAATCGACGCTCGAAATTTCGTACGTCTCTCCACTATGTATTGCGCGGAAAAAAATTGACGCGCAAAAATTGCTAGGACCCCAGGGCTAAAACATGATACATGTTAATATAAATAAATTTAAAACTTCGACATAAATGATTTACTTATCAAAGTTAGAAGGAAGTACCTAGGTAGGTAATTTTCTGTTGCGGTACGCGTCTACAATTACTATAACCAAGATTAACTTCTCAACCAAGTGACAAAAAACAAGCGGCATTGTTTACTATATCCATATATAACATACATAAATATAAAACAACGACATGAATAGGAGAATAAGTACGAAAGAAATGCGTGAGCTTTCGGACGAATGGAGAACGATTTTTGTCCGGTGAAAACTATAGAAGTTTCATTTCCACAGCAACGGCTAGGTTGTACGTGAAAATCATAAGAAAATTGCGTGACACTTCCGCGTAAGGTTTTCGGGCAGTTGGCTCAAGGCTAAAGCATTTTCCATGCTAAAAGTGATGTCGAGTAACAATGAAAGTAGGTAACAGTGGACTGGGAGGTTTTCGAGGTCGCTGAATCAGAAAATGAAAGCCGTTTCTCCAGATTGGCTCGAATTTTAAAGTTACAGCCCACACGCCTTATGTTCAGTGATCTGAAGTATCACACCTAAACGTTTCGCCACGTATTTCCAGATTTAACCACATTACTTTATGTTTTTTTGGGTGCTAAATCCGAATATGAAACCAAATTTTAATTATCTAGCTTCATTCAGGCGCAAATATTGTTTAAACCCAGTAAAAATCGGGAAAATCGCCATAAAACCGTTTTTCAACACATTAAAAGTTATTTTTCTCTGAAACAAAAAACGATAGGAAAAATCCGGTTGCAAATTTGAATCCTACATTTAAAAAAAAATCCTATAAAAGGGGTCTATCAACATCATTGAAGGTTAAATAATAGAGGACTAACTTCGTAATCATTCAACGCAACCTATATATCTGACTTCGAATCTGACCTGCATAATCTCATCTTTTGTATCCATGAAAAAGAATTTGATGAAATAAATACGTGTTCTTTATAGGTATTATCAATGTAGAAATCAAATTCTAACCGGATTTGTTCTATCGTTTTTCGTTTCAGAGAAATATAACTTTTAATGTGTTTAAAAACGTTGTTTTGACGATTTTTACTGGGTTAAAACAAAATTCACTATTGAACGAAGCTAGATAGTTAATATGGGGTTTCATATTCAGATTCAGCACCCCAAAAACATAAACTTGGGAACTTCGGATTTGCTGTCGAGATGGGTTGTACAAGGGATAATTACCGATTATATTAAGCTACAAAGCTCGACTGATTTTCTTATTTCCATTACAAATTCGAAATAATTTTGGAACACATGTCAGGGGTTCCAAATTTCATCATGAGGGGGGGTTAATACAGGGGGTAACACTTATAAATCATGATTTTTTTACTATTCTTGTCCGATTTTCGTGATTCTTTTTTGTTCAACTATGATTTCGGTCGAGTTTTGGAAGATATGACAGGAATTTAAAATTTCATCATTGAAAAGGGTGAATAGAGGGGGTAATAGCGATAAATCGTGATATTTTTCTACAATCACCTGATCAATTTTTATCATTATTTTTATCCAGATTTTATTCCAGTTTTGCAACCTTGGAAGTTTCAAATTTACAGTCGGAGGAGGGGGTAAATGGGGGAATTAGTAATTTCAAGAAATTATAGTATTTTCGATTTTTTTCTCTTATTTTAATTCTTACCAAAATTATATATAATCCATTCATAGGGACGTATGTACCTGTAATGCACGCATAACTTAACACTATGCTTTTCATTTTTCCTCACTCCTTCTGGCCAAAAAAGCCAGTTTTCCCCTTCTACAATTTTGCAATCGTTTAAACTGTACTGATATTTTTCCTACTTCTGATCAAAATCGAACTAAACCACCAAGTGTCTTGGTTATTGCGATGTAAATGAGTGAAGCAAATTTTGAAGATTAATTGAAATTGAAACCTATACATTGAAAGTAGGTAAATTGGTAAATACTGCAACTTTGTAGGTACGTTAGCCTAAACATAACATCAAGTTTCTGAATGTACGCCGAACAAACCACGGGTAAATGGATAAACTGCGGTTAACGGGATAAATTGGTAATTCTGTTCTCAAAAAAAACATTCCAAAGAAAGGTTTGTGGATAAATGTTTTTGTAGGGAGCATCACGTTCCGACCACCTTGGTCCGAGTCGCCCATTGTTACCGGTTGCTAGGAGCGTCAAATCCGTACAAAACCCCTCACTCACACAACCCCGCCGGACGTGAGTGACGAGCAGATACTCACACACACACCATTGTCCCGTCTCCCCCATCTGATCGGATCTCTAATCATCCTTACGGATCTTCCCAAGGGGATTTCACGGGTGGAGGATCATCAGCACATATTAATATCCCCACTCTCACCTCCCCGTCCTCATTCTCCAGTAATTGTAACCATTAGACGGGTTCCCTTGATTTCATCTCCATCACAATGGGATGCTGGTAGGCTGGCCTATGCGGGGTCAAATGTCTCGTAAATAATCTTCATCCCCTTTCATTCGACTTTTGTTTCGAAATTCACTCCCTATTTCACACTTCATAAGTCCAATAACCATTCATCTAAAAAAAAAGGTCTTGTTTGATCAGTTTGTGATGGGAAGACATTACGTCCATTTAACCACCAACGAGCTTGGTGGGTAACAGTTTTGGATATTTTGAATGAAGGGATTGATAAAAACTAATAAAAGTTGATAAATAACCTGAACTGAATTACCTACCTACATTCTTCTTCTTCTTCGTCGTTATCGTTTTTATTTTATTCATAGATTCAGCCGTGTGGACATCGTGCCGTGATTTAAGTTGGTAGAAATCATTATCAACAAAAGAGAGTTTAACTGGCCTGAAGAAATTCCCATAAAGCAAGATAAGCTTCCTTTTTTAATCTCCGACCTCCTTTCAGTTTTTCGCGAAAGGTAAGAAAAAAATTAAAACTCGACTTTTTCCTTTTCTTTTCTTTTTATTTATAATCAAATTAAGAGAAATAGCATGAAATCAGATTTTTAACACTTTTGTAAGAATGAATTACAGAATGGGTCGTTAACGACCCTACGGCCGCTTACACTTTCGGGTGTGGTAACACTTTAAACCTTCTGGGTGAAGATGGGCTTTAAATTTCTCACACAAATAAATCATTTTGTTTTGACACTGTCCGCACCTTTTTCGAGTATTAGTGGAATTGCAAATAATGTGTCCCACATTACCTATCATATCTAGAACAAAACGAAGTAATTGATCGTGGTCCTCCGTTTGGATTGGGAAGATTTTCTTCTCCTGAGTCCACAAATTTCATCAGACGATGAACAATATCTGAGAGAAAGTCAATAAATGTCATGGGGTTTTAGTTGAGCCGTCGATGAATTTCCCAAGCATTCGCGACAGAATTCCCCAAAGAATTGGTGGACAACGGCCCACCACCATTTTTTGCTTCGGACTGAAATTCTGTAGTTAGCCACGCCGTTGTCATGTAAGTCGACTCCTCCCATAAATCGATTATAATCAGAAATCATCTGGGGTTGCACAATTGTAATTCTTTCTTTTGCAGCCCTTGAAAATCGTTTTGTATTGTGGAGTGGCTGAATATTTGTATAGTTGCTTGTAACAGTAACTAGTGAATTATCATTCCAGTTAACCACCAACAGATTTGATTCCGGATCATAAGCTGGATCATAAGCTCCTCTTCTTTTTTTCTTCAGCTCAGAGTCTGATTGAAGGGGGCACTTTTTCAGACGATTTTCCCTCACAGTCCCTGTTGCGCCAAAACCTTTCTGTAATAGCCTGTGAAACAGTTGGTAGGAGGAAAAAAATTATCAAAGTAAACTGCGTGTTTCTTTGGTTGCTCCACGACTCCCAGTAATTCGAGAACAAAACTTCCTCCAAGTCCCAGGTCAGAAGTGAATCCGGTTCGCGCACCAGCATATGGAATGAACTGAAATAAGTATCCATAATCTGAGCACAAACACCAATACTTGAAACCAAAGCGTACTGGCTTATTCCTCATAAACATTTTAGTAGTATGACGACCAAAAAATGGAATCATCTCCTCATCAACTGACAGCCTTGTTGAGAATATACCGAACTTCTAGAAATTGGTATTCAAGCTGTCTAACCTGATCTGAGTGGGGTGGATGTAAAAGATCAAATATCACGACAAACGAACATAGGTCCTAAGGTCAAACAATATAGTAAACAACAACCAACGTAAAACGTCGCGCCTTGCAGTCGACCGCAAGACATCGAAGATCTCATATCCGGCCATAGGGTCGCCTACGACCCCAACCTAAATTATCAGAGATAAATCTGTCTGTTTTCACAAACTTCGAAAATCGAAGTGATTGATAACACCTCGGAGATGTCTGAACAGTGGAACAACACTTCATGATCAATTTCGATTTATAAAAATCTCTGAATATGCCAATAGGAATATTAAAAAAACTAGTCATATATATTACTTTACAAACATGTAAGGAGTCTGGGTGATCATACTTTTTTCTCTTTTTATTAACTTCGATTCTCTTCTTGCTTGCTTGCTTGCTTGCTTGCTTGAGACAAATTTTAAGACCGATTTTTAACCCACTTCCCGATATCCAATCGATCTGAAATTTTGCACACGAGTTCATGCTGGCGTACATTTTAATCCATCAAATTTTCGTGAAGAAAAAGTTAGTTGTACTATAAATTTTCGAAAATTTGAAATTTAATATGGGACACCTTACACGTGTTGTGTATAGTAGGGAGGAGGAGTGAGGGAGGAGGATGAGGGAGGAGGAGGAGTTAGGGAGGAGGAGGAGTGAGGGAGGAGGAGGAGGATGAGAAGGGAGGAGGAGGAGGAGGGAGGAGGAGAAGGAGGGAGGAGGAGTGACGGAGGAGGAGGATGAGGGGGGAGGAGGAGGGAGGAGAAGGATACTATTGAACGTCTGCATAAAATGACAACGAATCCAGGGTCAATAAAATATTAAATGATTTTCCTTGTCAATTTAATTTAAGTTATTATCAATGTGATTTTGTTTCAATTTACTGTTGCCAAGAAACTACCAAATATTGAAACAACAATAAAATTAACTGAGAACATGAGAAAAAGAAAGAGTTACATTAAAAACTTGTTTTTATGGGTTCATTTTTTTTCTCTTTTTATTGAATACTAGATCGAAATATTTGACAACAAGAATGAATAAAATACACAGCAGGAGCATGGGAAAAAAATCGTGAATCTAGGGGGCGTATACGACCCTTTGGCCTAAAATGGGTTATATGAAAAATGTAGAAAATTCAAGTTTTGGTGATTATTGGGGAAAGAGAGATAGTTTTGAGACCCATAAAAATATTACAAAAAAAGTCATTTTTTGACCCAATCTTCGTTTTTTTGTTCTCCTGGGGAAAAAAATAGCCTTGGCAAGTTAAACTCCCTTTTCCCTTGCACGGTCACATATTAATTTATCAGTCATTTTCCTCCCACATCATAATTACAAATATGTAGAGGCCTAATTGAAAATGAAACGCCCGGGTCCATCCGATTGTTTGCCTCCACTTAATGAGGTGAGCTGATGAATGTTGGACCTCGCGCGGACTGTCGCTAATTCAAGCGCATTCATAGGCCTGAATAGCGAGGGGGAGTTTGTTTAGTCTGCGGGCCCTGCATCGTATATTTCGCTTTTGAGCTCTAAATCTGCAACGGGACAAAGGGCCCTGTGACGGATCGGGCGACCACCTTTGAGATATAGCTCTCTGAATTACCACCGCGATCATAACGCGTTTCTACTGCAACTGTTTGCCAACTCTTAAATGTATTCCCTCCAACTAAGATAAAGATAAGATAAGTAAATGTTTATTGACATAGCGGAAATAATTTAAAAAGTACTCAGTCATGCATCATGACTAATAGAGCGAATATCCAAAGAAAAGTTGTGGATAACATTAAGTTAGCCAATTAAATTCTTATCATTGAGGCTAACCAACCATGTCCTAAATTAAACTGAGGGGACAGTTGTGTGACGAGATTGGAAAGAAAATTTAAAACACGCAGCCGAACTCAAAAATTAGGTCAATTATGGGCGTTTTAACCTAAAAATCCATTTTTCTCACTTATTATGAATCTTAGAGACCTGGGAGTGGTCGCAATCAACTCAGTGCTGAAAAATACTGCGACCACATGCTTTATTGTCAAAATTTAGTCAATTATAGTCATTTTAAAATTAAAATCGATTTTCTCAACTATTATGAATCTTAGAGATTTTTGACCTCAGCGCTGAAAAATACTTTAAATTGATACCCCACATGCCATTTTGTTTAAAAAAAAAAAAAAAAAAAAAAAAAAAAAAAAAAAAAAAAAAAAAAAAAAAAAAAAAAAAAAAGCATTTTTTGGGCCCCTAAATTGTGAATTTGAGCCAGCACTTCTGGAGCGATTAGGCTGACCTGCGACCTTGACCTGTGATTTACCAAGACGGACTTTTCTGCGTTGGAACGAATTTTTTACGCCGTTTTTAAAGGGAGTTATCGTCCGGAAATATACCCTTTAAATATATATACATATCCGGAAATATATACCTATATATATTTGACTAACATTCTAATTTCAATTTTCAAGTAATTTTCGAACTGGTTGTACAAAACGTTGTCATGTTGCGTACATCCCATATCAATTGAAGGAAATCAACAATTACAACTACCTACCAAGCAAGACACACGAGACGTTTGCGAACAATCAATTTGAGACACGAGACTCTAGACACTGACCAACTAATCTAAATTCTTACTAAAGGATTGCCTACTTGATGTTATGTATTTTTGACAAATACACTAGCTACGCTCGCATCCAGACCACTTATTTAAGTAGAAAACTGATCTGTGTAAAATCTAGTGGCGACCAGAGCGCTGGGAACGCCACGCAGTGGGTAGTCGAACTAAAGAGCAATTCAGGGTCTAAAGTCTCGTGTCTCAACTTGATTGTTCACGAACATCTCGAAGCAAGACACTTTCGGATGAATTCTGCTGTCATTATTATAATCAATTGGATGGTCCGATGTACTCTTATTTTTGGGAGGTCTGGAATGCTCGGGAATAATTTGTCATTCCTAATTTAAAATTCTCTTACGTTCTGTAAAATGATAAATCAGTGCGTAAAAGTGATTATCAAATTAACTGTTTTTTTTTCAATTTTTTTATTAATCCCACTTCTAATATATATATATACGACGTTAAAATCTAGGATCGAGTTCTTTGATGTATGAAACGGATTTGTAGGGAGTCCCCGACCCTTCCTACTCTTAAAATTCCGAAGCCATCTAAATAGCTTATTTTTTCGTTGAAAATTCGCTAAAAAGTGATCCACTTTATACAAAAAAAACTTCTGACTCTAAACAAGAAGACGGTATATAACTGCATTTTTAATCCCATTCCTATTCGGTTCACAGTAATCTTTTCAGGGTACTCGCTGCAGTGTTGAGCATTTGCATCTATCACATTCTCTCCTTCGAAAACGATCGCCGTTTGTGCTCTTGCAAATAATCCCCTCTCCCATGATAGTGCCATCAGTCAGCTGAAGTAACACGAGAGGGTGAGATTATTCCGTCAAGTCAGTTTGAGGGCCCACCGCCTCCCTCCTTCAGCTGCTCCTCTTCAAAGATGGATGGATCATGCAAATACAACTCGCTTCAACTCCGTGTAATCCCCGCCTCCCACCTCCTACGCCGCCCCCTCCCTGAAAGCCTTGATGAGACGTTGAGGAGCTTCCTTGCTAACACGCCTAACAATCAGATAATCGGTCTCATCACTCAAACTTGAGGGCAAGGTTGTGGCTCCGCGGTTTTAAGTCAATCAATGCGCTTTTTGCGTTTACCAAAAAGCCTGATGGGCAATCTGGAAAAAATTGTATATTAAATTTCGTTTTATCAACTTCTGATCAGGTTTTATCCGTGAAAGAGGGTAAAATATTATTCATCAATATTTCTTTGTGCCGTTATGTGGCGGGATCTAGTGCTAACACATATCGGATGTAAATTGAGGCTGTAGTATGGATTACACTCACAATGATCCACCTTAGGCTAGGTTTGAAACAATGATGTGAATAGAGATTCCAATTTTCACTGACAGGTAGATGATCATGTCTTTTTTGTTTGTTATCCTCAATAATGACCTTTTTTTCACCCTGAAAAATTCTACTCCCCCCTTCAAATTTGTTGGTTTATGTTTATTTAGTGAATTACTTTTCAAGAAAATTACGGGTAAGCCCAGTTTACACTTCTATGCAATAAATTCTAACAAAGAGGTGTAATGGAAATATAATACCGTGAAACGAAAATATCAGGCTTAATTAACAAAGGGAAGTAAGAATAGAAGTTGGAATTTAATTTCGAACTAATATCAATTGGTCACGAGGCGATCCACTTTTTAAGATGTTTCTTAGAATTTGTTTTATGGTGTGTAGGAAGAAGAGCACATTGTGCCCATTTACAGAGTGCGGCATGTAATTTGCATGTGAATTACATGCATGCATGTAATTTGGCATGTAGCCTTCGTATTTACGAACACAGTCTGGTGATAGTTATTCCAGCAACATATGCACCGACTAACCCGTACAGGTGGGTCCGTGCAGGCTAGTAAATCATAAAATCGATAATTTTCACTTTAAAACAAATGTACCGACAGAATCGACTTCGTAATTGAATATCATTTTCGAAAGTTAATTGTGGAAACACATCAGTCAAGCGGTGTCCATTTTTGGTGTGTGCCGGAAGTGTAAGGGGAAGTTCGAATAAACTCCTTCTTAATCCGGAGTTGTTATTGGAAGTTCAAATAAACTCTTTCCTTAATCCGGAGGTGTTATTGGAAGTTCGAATAAACTCTTTCCCTAATCCGGAGATTGGGAACCTCCTTGAGCGAACTTCCTAGAACGCCTTCAGCACTGCATCCCACTTGACTGATGTGATTTTCTACACTCAAGTTTCGAAACTACTATTCAATAAAGGCGAATCTATGAATAAATTTGTTTTTAAGTGCAAATAACAGATTTTAAGATTTTTTCAAAACCGTCCAGCCTTTATGCCGAGGCCGCACCCTGTTTCTAATTGTTCAACTTGTTTGGAGTTCATTGACCAATACCAACTTCTGTCGCATAGGACCGTGCTTTCGTGCTTCATTTGCATCACTTCATTGGAGGTTTGGTTTACACATGACTCCTGTTGAAGTAGGTATAGCCTAGCAACGTGTGGAGCTTTTGGGTTAATTTATTAAAGAAGGAGGACGATTAAAGAATTCAGCATTATGGGCGAGGAGCACGTCAGTTGGTGGAAAACTAAGGGCTTGGTGTTTAAGGGGCAATGTATACTACTCTGCACGGCATCAACGTAATGCGTTCGTGATTGCCATTGTGGTACGGAGGGGCTCACAGCTTATACAATACGCCTAGGGACGTTCGATACTTCGAGGTATCGATACCAGTACTCATTCAAGTACTTGAATGAGAGTATTCGATATTACTCAAATATCGAATGAAAAGTATCGATATTCATGAGAACTCGCAAAAAATACTCATAAGAAAATTTTTGAGAAAAGTATGAAAAATTGTGAACATGAAAAAATACTCATAAAACAAGATCTTAAGAAAACATTTCAACATCAAAACCTTCAATGGTATAATGGTGCAATGGACTAAATTAATCTAGCCACTCTATTTGTATCTCGGCACTGAATGCAAGTTCGTGTAACGAGTGCGGATGTAAATTGAAAAGGGGTGAAGCGTCGCGTCGCGGTGCGGAATCTAATGATATTACGTTTCCCCTTTAAACCTCCTTCATAATTTGCTCTCTCCGTCGCTCATAGACAAATATTTAATCCAACTCCCCTTCCCCCTCTCCATCGCTCTCCCTGCCATCATTTCTTCACGTCGACGACGACGACTCTTTCATGTCGTCGCGGCTCATCGCCTTTCTTAATTACGAGATTTCCAACGGTGTGAGTGTTGACGATAATGCGCCACATTAGTCCTTTGCCTCACCCCTTTTCCCACTAAGCTGAACCCGACCCGAAAAGCAGTACGTACCATAAAGGCATGAGGGGAATCTCTAATTTGAAGCTCGAGAGACCATGAAAATAGGTTGAATTACTAAGTATTCAATTTAATGAATAGTTTGAATCTATGAAAGAATAAAATGCAAAATGTAATTAGCAATCAAGCAATAGTTGAGAGAAACACAATATCATGCTTTACAAGTAGGATCAGACGGATGAACTTTCTTCTTTTTTTGGGAGTGGAGAAAATTCTTTATGGACGAAAAGGAATGACTGCGCTCCTCAACAGTGTTGGACTCTCGATTTTGGGCATACCACCTTCTCCCTCTTCTTATAGAGAACTACCCCGGAACCACTTATTTAGTATTACTTCGGGGTAGTTTCCTTTTTTTTGGCCATTCTTGCTCCTCATCTCTTTATGTCTTCTTTATTCCCAGGATGTATCCTGCTCATTGGGTTCTAGGACCAAAAAAATGTATTTTGCCCTCCGCATCCCAGTTATTCTTCTCGGATTCTTCTCGGATACCATTTAGTTGACGATAGTCTCCTGTGCTATCTCTCCTACTCTCTCCTCCAGGACTTGGCGAGCACCTCCCCACTTTGGACACACAAAAAATGTGTGATGGCCATCTTCATTTCCCTGTCAGCAGTAGCTGCATCCTTGATCCTCCGTCTTTCCTATCTTTGCGAGGAATGAACGGAAGTAACCATGGCCATTGAGGAACTGGGTTTGGTAATAATTCACCTCACCGTGCTTCCTATTCACCCAGACGTCCAGGCGGGAAATCAATCCGGGGTCTCATCCTCCCATCTAGCCTACCATTTTCTCAGTGTTTCTCCTCATTCATATTTCTTGATGTATCGCACTGGGTTCTCTCCCTTCCGTAGGTAGATCCTCCTTTGCTCTTCAGCAAGCAGATCTATTGGGACCACTCCCGCAACAACCTAAGCAGCGGGGCCAGAAACTGTCATGTAAGCACTGCATATCCTGAGAGTTCCTCTTCTTCGAGGAGGGTTAGGTGGGGAAGACAAGACCAGAACATGGGCCAGAGCTGCTTGTCTCAGGGTGGAAAAGGAAATTGCCACAGAAAATTTGGCTCAGGAGATCTGGCACCAAAATCCTGGCATCAGATCAAAATTGATTACAAAACAGTAGCAGGGGCAATTCCAACCCTCCAGCTTCTACTTTAGCAAATGTTACTAGAAGATCGGAAATTGTTATTTATTGCTGTTTATTGTTTAATGATAAATTTACGGGCAGATGCCCAATTACAATATGATTATGGAGCACAAAAATATGATACTACATAAGAACAAAAGATAAGCCATGATGAATACATAATTCAAGATCAAATACAAAATACTACACAATAAGATACAGTACAATAAGACACAATACAATAAGATACAAAAATTACTTAAAAGTAAATACTATAGATCGTTACACCAGATTGAAAACTGTTCATTGCCGACATTCCAGGGCACGAGCCTGCCTCCTGAAAAGGTTTGCCGAGGTAAGTACAGAACGAATCCAATGGATTGCCAGAGCCAGACAAGCGATTGAAATGCTCCTTACGTCTCAAAGGACTGTTCCTTAGATAGTTGGTGGGGGCCTGGAGTATGTAAAATTGGTGAACCGTTCTTTCTGGATATGGAGGGACATTTAAATTCAGAGCGGCCAGAAGGAACGGACAGTCGATCCGCCGGACGGAAATATAAGCCTTGGTGACATTGCTCATCGTAGGAAGCTTCAAATATACCTCCGTCAACTAATGCTACGTTAAATTAATTATATAGTTTAATTATTGTACCTGCCAATGGTGGTTGGATCAAGAGTTGCAATGACTGATCAATGAAATAATGCTTATGGGGCATTTTTCTTCGGGTAATTACGTGAGAAAAAGCTTAACTGCCTCTAAACATTCTTCAGTCACCCTCTTTATCTGGATCTAAAGCAAACCGAAGTTCTTGCTGGAGGCACTTGAAATTTACTGTACCAAATTAACCCCGGGGATCCGATCGAGAGAGGATTTGTGACGGAAGGAAGGCTGATCGGCCGATCGAGATATGACATCCCCTTGCACCACCTGCCCCATAACACTTTCATCGTTTAACCCTCAGAAAAGAGTTGCTTCACAAAGTCCCTGGGAAACACAGGAAAATTGACTCGGTCACGCCAAGTGCCCTTCGAACCTCGAACCGTTTTCAATTATTAGAAGGTGGCCCCCCCGTAATGAAAGTTTAGGGGTTTTAGGCCATTAGATAACGAGCCACGCTAACCCCACCTCCCTTCGCATCTACCTATTTTCGAATCCCTTTCACCTCCCCTTTCACCCTCCCACCTTTCTCCTTTCACCCGCTCTCCCCCCTTTTCCACGGCTTTATTCATCGTCGGCATGAACGGTTTTATCTCGGTGATTGGCTTTTCTCGGCTGGGAGAAGAACACGGCGAGAAATCAACCTAAATGTGGCAGCGAACCGCTCATTCCCCAAAGAAACGATCTATATCTGATTCGGAATAATGGGCTGGTTGAATTAGTCACTAAAAAGAGTAGATCATGGATTTTCACTTTCCTCTTTTTTTTTAAACAACCTTTTCTTCACTAATTTGCAGCCAAGCCAAGTCGGCGTTTAAGGCAACAGTCGGTGAGCCGATCGCTGGTGGGATCTTGTTGGGCTAAAGTAAATACTTACCTGATTAACTCATTTCCTTACAGGCTATTTCCACCGAACTTCTCTCTTTTTTGGTCGCTTTATCTGATCCCCCCCCCCCCCCCCTTTCCATTTATTTTCAAGATAGAAATTAAGTGATATTCGGTGCGAGGGAGTAAAAGACGGAAGAACGTTTACACGAAACAACACGAAAAAAAAACAAAAAGAGTTGTCAAGTTTAGTGTGATAAACGTCTTTCCCATATCCACAAACTCAATTGTATAGATCATGGGCATACTTTCGAGACGATTTTAATAATATTAGTTTATGAATTGCTATACAAAAGTATAACGTAAAACGATGATATAACAGTAATTACCTTTAATGTTGGGGAATAGAAGCAGTGTACCTTGTCTTTTTAAAGCGTGCTTAAATTAGTTGAACTGAATAGTGAACAATAAATAAGAAATAATTCGAAATCAAGTTGATAATCGATCACCAAACTATTCACATCATTCTGACCTATATGTCCAACTAATCTGAATTTTTACTAAGGGATTGGACTACTTGATGCTATGTATTTCTGAGATGCTAATTCAACACTGTATTTTGTATGTATATTCAATTTTGGTATCTTAATTTCAGTAATGAAGAAAGAAAAAAATATATGTATGTAAAAATAAATAAATAAATGAAGAAAAAAATAACTAAAATTAAAAAAAATAAAAAATAAAAAATAAATAAATAAAATAATAATAAATAAGAAATTGCGGAGTGCAATCGCGAATTACGAGCCGCCGATTTCGTTTAAGCTCAAAGGGTAGTTGATAATTGGTTTCAGGAGTTTGGTGTTTGGTTCCCTATGTGTTTTTGAACTTTAAAACAATTAGTAAGGGAAAGCAGTTCCAAAAACAGCGTTTTCTCAACCCCCCCCCCCTTCCTCAAAACGCTGTGAATGAAATCAATTGATAGTGATATCATTAGTTAATACGTTTATGAACGAAACAAGAAAATAAAAATGATCATTTTTTACCTTTTCCCACAAAACTTGGGACTCGTCCAATTTTTTTCTTTTCTTATGAGGATTTTGACATACGAAGAATTTTTAATTTACAAAACTGTCGTCTCATTATCCAAGAAATTTTGGTTACAATCGGTCTACCTACTCAAGAGTTCACTTTTACGCGTGAAAAAACTGATATTTCCAAACTTCCAACGGAGAATGCTATCAATAAATAACCTTCTTTTATTCCTCTTGTTGTTGTATTTTGAATGACAAGTTAAGAGGTGTAGTCGTGGTACGTGTGAAGTAAAACATCAAATTTTTATTTCTTGAATAATGAGACGACAGTTTTGTAAATTAATAATTCTTCGTTTGTCAAAATCCTTAAAAAAAATAAAAAAAACCCTAAATAAATAAATAAATAAATAAATAAAACGAAATTGGGAGAGTAAAAGGAGGAAAAAGGTAGTGCAAGACGGTACCAAAGTTTTGGTACGCATGTTTACGTACCAAAATTATTATTTTGGTTTTTTGTTTCGTTCATAAACGTATTAACTAATGATATCACTATCAATTGATTTCATTCACAGCGTTTTGTGAGAGGGGGGGGGGGGGGACGCTATTTTTGATACTGACTCCCCTTACCAATTGTTCAAAAATCCAAAAACTCATTGGGCATCATCCTGAAACGAATAATCAACTACCTTTAGATCTTAAACGAAATTGGGGACTCTTAATTCACGTTTGCACTGCGCTATTTCTTATTTATTATTATTTTTTTGATTTAATCTTATTTATTCATTTTAAGTAATTTATTTATTTTATTTTTTATTTTTTTCATTGCTGATGTTAAGTAACAAAACGGAACATGCCTACAAATACAAATATGCCTACTTGTTGAACTGAAAAACGATTTTTGCTCTACTGAAGTTGAGGAAGGTCTTTCTGTATTTCTGCCGGTTCCAAGTTGGCTGGTTCATACGAGGAATTTACTGAGCCTTACATGAAACAAATTCTCGTCCAAGAAAGGACATTTTCAAAGGTTAAATGGCTGATCGCACAGGAAGGTGGTTCAACTATTTTGCTCTCTGATAAGTTGACAAGGGAACTATGTGCTATGAAAGGTTTCGAAGACGAGGCGTTCCTTTCCCTTTGCGGTGGGAACTGGATGATTGGGAAAGTTGAGACGGGATTTCCTACTGGGGATACGAGAGGACCTTCCTCATATCGGAGCAAAAAGGGGAGAAGGAAGACGGGAAAAGAGAGCGATACAGCTGGAAGAGCCGGGGTAGGGAGAGCTATGAGGGATGCTGCGGGTGGACCCTAAGGGACATACCGCGGATTCCCAACCCATCAAAGGCTCCTCCCGGAAAACCTATCCTGAAGGGGTTGGTCCCGCCCTTCCGCGCCCACCGCGAAACACCGTCCGGGACTCAACCCGCAAATTGGACGGTCCCGTGACACTTATTACATTTCATTGGCATTTCGTCGTCCTTTTAGGTTTCCAGGCCCCCTCGGCCCTCCGTCCTTGGAGTCTCCCATGTCAACCATCTTCTGGCAGCTATGGAAACAAAACCGAGAGTTGGGACAGGGTTGGGTCAGTCCGTTGCTGCGGACATCCGACTCTGTCGCGTCTGTCCCTTGCGGTTTTCCTGTCGGACCTTTGGATTACTTGACACCTTTTCATAAGAAGCCTCTTCCCTTCTCCATAGGGTTCGTCTACTACGTAGAGGTTTGGGTATTACACTCCCCTCCTTATCACCTTCTTCACTTGTCAATTTACTACACAACAAGTTAGGGGTGGCACATACCTTCCTCGTACTCACATCATGAATGTAGATTACTAAAATGTTTAAAATCATCTTTAGTGAATCCATAGCGGGTTCCTACAACAGTGGGAAATGGTAAATCATGATGTAGCTAGAACGCCAAAATCGTCCATTAGACATCGAAAAAATGAGGCTTTATAGATGTAATTCATGCGCATGTGTTAAATGAAGTATTAATTCGTGAAAAATTAAAACTCGTAGGAGACCCGTATATTTGCTGAAAATGTCTTCAGTATCGCAGGAAAGGTGTAGAAATTAAGCTTGTACAAAGATTTCACATTACCGCATGCACAGCACCTAAAAAATGACAGAATTATGTGAAATTGATGTGGAACTGATATGGAATGTGAAATTCCATCATCTTCTTTCAACCAACCCTCATCCAAATTTGAGCGAAATCAGATCACTAGAGCCTGACACTAGATTCTGTGACACTTATTACATTTCTTTGACATTTCCGTCGTCCTTATATTAGGTTTCCAAGCCCCCTCGGCCGTTCGTCCTTGGCGTCTCCCATGTCATCCATTTTATGGCAGCAATGGAAACAAATCCGAAAGATGGGACAGGGGTCAGTCCGTTGCTGCGGACATCCGACTCCGTCCCATCTTTTCCTTGCGGTTTTCCTGTCGGACCTTTGAATCATTTGACACCTTTTCATAAGCTCTTCCCTTCTCGATGGGGTTTGTCTACTACGTAGAGGTTTAGGTATCACACTCCCCTCCTTATCAACTTCTTCAATTGTCAATTTAGTAAATAACTAGTTGGGGGAGGCACATTGCTTCCTCGTATTCACATCATGAATGTAGATTATTGAAATATTTAACAGCATTTCAGCAATGGAAACAAAACCGAAAATTGGGACAGGGGTCAGTCCGTCGCTCCGGGCATCCGACTCCGTCCCGTCTGTCCCTTGCGGTTTTCCTGTCGTATCTTTGAATTACTTGACACCTTTTCATAAAAAGCCTCTTAACTTCTCGTCTCTTTTTACTACACAACAAGTTAGGGGTGGCACATACCTTCCTCGTACTCACATCATGAATGTTTAAAATAACCTTAAAAGAATCGATAGCGGGTTCCTACAATTGTGAGAAATGGTGAATCAAGATGTAGCTTAGAACGTCACAATCGGCCCATTATACTCATTAGGCATCGAGAAAAAGATGCTTTATAGATGTGACGTAAACGCATGTGTGGAGTGAAGTACCTATTGATTTGTGAAAAAATGAAACAAGTAGGGGACCCGTACGTACGCTAAAAATGGCATTAGTATTGCAGGAAAACTGTAGGAGTGTACAAGGATTTCACACTCCCGCATGCGCAACAGCTACTAATAACATAATTATGTTGGAATTGAGGTGGGACTGATATGGTATAATCAAATCTTCATCCCCCAACCATCCTCTAAATTTGAGCGAAATCAGATCACTAGAGCCTGACACTAGATCCTGTGACACTTATTACATATCTTTGACATTTCGTTGTCCTTTTATTAGGTTTCCAAGCCCCCTCTGCCCTCCGTCCTTAGCGTCTCCTATGTCAACCATTTTATGGCAGCAATGGAAACAAATCCGAAAGTTGGGACAGGGTTGGGTCAGTCCGTTGCTGCGGACATCCGACTCTGTCGCGTCTGTCCCTTGCGGTTTTCCTGTCGGACCTTTGAATTACTTGACACCTTTTCATAAGACGCCTCTTCCCTTCTCCATAGGGTTCGTCTACTACGTAGAGGTTTGGGTATTACACTCCCCTCCTTATCACCTTCTTCACTTGTCAATTTGCTACACAACAAGTTATGGGTGGCATATAGCTTCCTCGTATTCACATCATGAATGTTTAAAATAACCTTAAAAGAATCGATAGCGGGTTCCTACAATTGTGAGAAATGGTGAATCAAGATAGCTTAAAACGTCACAATCGGCCCATTATACTCATCAGGCATCAAGAAAAAGATGCTTTATAGATGTGGCGTAAACGCATGTGTGAAGTGAAGTGCATATTGATTTGAGAAAAAATTGAACACGTACCTAGGGTACCTGTACATACACTGAAAATGCCATCAGAATCTCAGGAAAACTGTAGAAATTAAGCTTGTACAAGGATTTCACATTCCCGTATGCGCAGCAGCAACTAATAACAGAATTATGTTAAAATTGATGTGAGACTGATATGGTATAATCAAATCTTCTCCCAACCATCCTCCAAATTTGAGCGGAACCAGATCACTAGAGACTGACACTAGATTCTGTGACACTTATTACATTTCTTTGACATTTCGTTGTCCTTCTAGGGTTCCAAGCCCCCTCGGCTCTCCGTCCTTAGAGTCTTCAATGTCAGCCATTTTCTGGCTGGTATGGAAACAAAACCGAAAATTGGGACAGGTTGCTGCAGGCATCCGACCCTGTCCCGTCTGTCCCTTGCGGTTTTCCTGTCGGACCTTGGAATCACTTGACGTTCT
Organism: Adelphocoris suturalis; assembly: GCA_030762985.1. Lineage (NCBI taxonomy): Eukaryota > Metazoa > Arthropoda > Insecta > Hemiptera > Miridae > Adelphocoris > Adelphocoris suturalis. Next base: position 103,514,894 of record CM061044.1, on the reverse strand, counting down.
TTTGATAAGACGCCTCTTCCCTTCTCGATGGGATTCGTCCACTATGTAGAGATTTGGGTATCACACTCCCCTCCTTATCATCTTCGTCACTTGTTAATTCACTACAAAACAAGTTGGGTGCGACACATAACTTCCTCGTATCCATTCCAAAAATGAATCGATCATTAAAATGTTTTGAATGATCTTCAGATTCCACAGGGTTCCTATGGTTCCTGGGGAACATAGAAGAGAAAATAATGCTTGAGAGATGTAACCATGCTAAAGTTCAGAGAGCAGTTTTGATTTGTGAAAACTCGGCGCTCCGCGCCTCGCCATGGGGTGAGCCCCCTGACTCCGGTTACCTGTATTTACATAATTCGAATGAAATTATTGAAACAAAGAAAGTGTTTTAGCTCACGCGTTTCACATAAACCCACAAATAACAATGACTCAGATTCTGCGGTGTATCTTATCACTACTATGTCAAATTGTTTTATTTATTTACCACCAGCGCAACGACTCACCACCTGCTCAATGAAATCATCAGAAATTAACAAGCAGTTGCGAAAATGTTCACAATATCTTGTGTGTAAATAATTATTCAGTAGTGAACATGCAGTAGTTAACATATGGTTGGATAAATCGAGAGCTTTCGAATGAATAGTATACGAATTTTGTGGGAAGAAAAATGACGAAGTTCCATTTCCCCAGCAACAACTCAGTTGTAAGCAGAAATCATCAGCATGTTTGCAGCTCACCTCTGGCTAAAACTTCAATATTGAGCCGCACACGGGAGAATTTCTTCGAGTTCTGCTCTTTTGAGGATCGCCACTACACAAAATCAACATTCATTTCCTTGAGGTAAATATGACGTCTTTTCTTCAGACACGATGGTGCATTCTATCCATTTTATACGTTTTCCGGAAAACGTATAACTTTTGAGAGCCGACCTAATTTGAGGTACTTCGGGAGTCCAGACAAGACCCCTGATTTTATGAGTTTGGAAATCATTGTGGAACGACTAGTTTCCACTCATACTGGCAGGATTTATGAAACTTCAAACGAAAAAGACAACACAACGAACAACCACGAATAAGAATTAATTAATACTCTACCCGATTAAGACTAATATTTTTCGCGTATAGGTACTTACTATTCATGTACCACGTACATAAAATTTGGTTCAATTTAACGATTTAGTACCTATATGAATAATTTTGTGCATTTTTTACGTAATTTAAATTTGAGTCGATTCTAACTGGTCGAAGGAAATTTATTTTTTCCCAATGCGCAATTTATAAATAGTTAATTTTACAGAATATACCTAGAATGGGACCTGATGAAATGCGAGTTTTCCTTTCAAGCACTAATTTCTATCGTTCTCGAATCTCGACTCCTCCACTGATGGTGGTCGGGAAACTATTGAATCAATTCTTCCATTATATTACCACTCAAGATTCGTTTCAATCCTGATCTCGGGGAACTTTTCTCGTTTGCCCTTCTACGCACATAAAATAATGGCCTACCTTTAGAAGAATAGAACTGGATAACAAATACGCAAAAACATTCAACATCTGACTGTTCTGTTAGTACTGAAATGTTCTTAAAACTATACTATTCGTGGTTTCACATAAGGTGCCGCGTTTGATAGTCATTTCCAACAGAAAAAACTCGGCCCTTCGGGCCTCGCAAGGGGCTCCGCACCTTGACCCCCCCGAATGTTATTACTTTGAGCCTGACTGCTAAAATGTAAAAAACATGGAATCATGTTTTAGCTCCTCGCTCTCACTTTATTATAGAAATGATCACGACGATTGAGCTCTTGTGAGATGATGATCTCCTAATAGAAACTCGCGAGTAAACATTCACTTTATTATAGAAAGAGGCTAAAGAGGCTACATACGAAATTACAGCTTCCTATAGTGTAAAGTATAGAAATTACCTATTAAAATGATTTAACCACCACTTCACAAATCAAACCGTTCTCGCAATATTCGGATCACCTGCTATGAATCACATAATCGAAACACCAGCTCAATGAAATCATCAGAAATTAACAAGCGGTTGCAATCATGTTCACAATATCAATAATTGAGAATGATCACCTGTGTGTAAACAATTATTCATATAACCATGCTCATAACTCAGCTTGTTGGCCACGCACTTCGCAGTAGTTAATATAGTATGGTTGGATAAATCGAGAGCTTTCGAACGAATGGTCAACGAATTTTGTGGGATGAAAAACAACGAAGTATCATATCCCTAGCAACGACTCGGTTGTAAGCGGAAATCATCACAATTATTGGCGCTTCTTTCATCTCACATTATAGTCTCACTTTTCGGTGGGGGATCCATCGCTAAAACATGATTCCATGTTAAAACGTCTGCCAAGTTGGGTGGGCAGTATCACCTTCTCACATATTGTAACATGGGCTGTAGGTCTCGATGGTGTCCCACTATATCCCATCGCGTCTATACATCCCACACCTAACGAGCGAAGCAAGCAACATTCCCTACACACGTAGGATTTCAACAATATTTTTCATACGTGGAGGCAAGCGAAGCGAACCGGAGCGGCTAATTCTATATTAGGCTTAATTTTTTCTCGTGGTAGTTCACATTCCCAGGTCTTAAGATCCTTCAGTATTCAACAGGTTCGTGTCCTTGAAATGGAAAATACTGTAAAGACATTGCCTGGGGCTGTAAGGAGAGTCCTTGATTTGAGTCCAGCTTTTCAATGCTGATTTAGTCTCTCTTGCCTTTCTTCATATATTTCTCGTACAAATCACATTGTGACAATGATGTCCATGGTAGTACAAAATCTACGTAATGCGGATTGTTTAACAATGATGATATTTAACTGATTCAGTCCTCATGAACAGCAGCTGTTCAACAGTGTGATGGTTTCAAGAAAACACGTCCTTCCGATTTGTCTTCTGATATAACAGACGACCGGGAGTGAAAAGCCAATTTCCCATCAATCCCCCCACCCCCGGCCTCCTTCTTTTATTTCTCCTCAAGGCGCGGAAGAGAGAGAGAGAGAGAGAGAAAAACCCCATTCCACACCCCCTCTTCCTCCCACTTCCCGTTTCTTTTCCACAAAAAAGGAATTCATTCCGGATAGTTGATCGGCCGACATTTTTTCCATCCTGTGTGCTCCCAACGCACGTCCGAAAAACCTCCCCAGCTTCCAACTGAGCGGACGGAGCCGGGAAAATAAACGCGGCAGAGATGGGCCCTGGTATTTTTTTTCGAAAGGCACTAAAGGCGGAGAAACCCAACTCTTGGGGAGCTCTCCGAAACAAATGTGAATTCAATGCCGCAATATAGAGACTCCGTAACATTGGTAAATGGCGAAAAAAGGCTCCCCCCACCATCTTCCTCTTCCTCATCACCCCCCTGCCCCGAAGAAAACCCTTCCTTCTATATAATAGATGTGTACTATATTGGCTTGGTCGTCATCAATCCATGGGCCCTGGGAACGACGCTCTATAAACGGGGTTTTCTGTATTGTTTCACGATGATATTGCTTCCTCCTTCGCTCAAAACCAATATACCCTCGCCTTCACCCTACTTGATTCTCCGTTCCTTTTCAAAACGACGTTTTCGTTTGTCTTATATTCTTTCCGCTTATTGATTCCCCGACAGTAAAACGCGGTGTGATTCTCTCTCCCTTTTTTTGGCCTTGTTTCGCATAGAGTGAGAGAGAGGGGGCTGTAAAAACCAACGATGGTACGAAAAAAGGAAGAACGCGTATTCTGCAGACGAGAGCCCGTTTAGTTGAATGATTTGGAACGTAAGCAGTTTTGCTTTGCCTTCAAGACCCCCTGCTCAGTGCCCCCTTCAGAGTAAAGGGTGGAATATCAACGAATTCTCCCGTTTGATGTATCTATATATAAAAAACACACTCTCTCTCCCCTAGTTCGTTTTGCCTTTTCCGTAAAGAAATCATGAAAAACAGTGACGGGTAAGGATAGAAAATATATTCTACTCGTGAGTCTCAAGATTTCCTGTAGTGCATACCTACACAAAATCCAGGTTTATTCACGATACGTGTTAGATCAGTTCAAAAGTACTTTTATAGCAATTCAAAATCTGGATTGAGCCACGTAAAACAAGTGATTTCTGTTTTGAGTAAGTCCTTGAATATGTACGCTAGAACGATAATATATACTTTTAAGGAATATTAGGCACCAGTTCCAGTTTAGATTAAAAGGTTTTTTACTGGCGACGTTTCGGCCTCTGACTTTAGGCCCTATTCATGTCTATAACAACAGACATACATAGTATACTTATAATATAGTGGGCGTGGTCTAGTATTATCTAGGTAGTTTATAACCAAGGAATGAATGAACTGTTTCCAGTATACTAATAGTCTCCTAAGGTAGTTTTTGACATGAGTTGTCTTATGTATCTAATTTACTTACCAAATTATATGCACAGATACTACACAGGTATATATGATAAGAACCACATCTGTTGGGTAGCCATTTTGTTTTTGAAGAATGATAGTTACTTGAATGGAGAACATGGAATGGAGTAGGTAACAAGGAATGGACAAGACTTTCTTTAATTTTTTTATTTTTCAAGAGCCTATGGTATACTTTGCTTAAGTTATTAGTATCCTGTTTGTGGTTCATAGACGTTTCTTTGTTTTTTAACATGAAAACCACTTCCATAATTTGGCGTTTTCGGAGGTTTTATAATCTCCTTGTAAGTATACTGTAAGTATAACCTTGTAAGTATACTAGAAAAAGTTCATTCATTCCTTGGTTATAAACTACCTAGGTAATACTAGAACCCGCCCACTATACTATAAGTATACCATGTAAACTCTTGTTGTTATAGGCATGAATAGGGCCTACAGTCAGAGGCCGAAACGTCGCCAATAAAAAACTTTTAACCAAGACTGGAACTGGTGCTTAATCTTCCTAAATCGTTTACATCCAGTCATGGAGACAAAAACTCCGCCCACTTCTACTGATAATATATTCGTATATATACACATGTATACCCAATTATCAGCACGAATCATACTAATGTGGATATCATTAATGAAACTACAAAACAACCGACGAACAATAATGCAATCAATACTAGGAGCCACTTGAAGGATTTTCAATCTATTTGTCCATCGATGAACAGTGTGGTTAAAGTTAAGTTTGCAAAACCTGTACCTTGGTTCGAAACATCATGGAAAGCTTGCTTAACTGTAAATGAGTCATGAACAGACAGATGAAAGGAAATTTTAGAGATTTCTAACAGGTCAACAGTGACCTGTGGACATCTCAATTTTCTTTTTAGTTTCAGAAAACATATCGACAGATGTTGGTTATGACATCCGACGAATTTGCAGCTGTACAAGATCCAACGACAAGAAAGTAAAAAATGTAATCCAATACAAACATTTTAAACGACCACTAGAAGCAAAGATGGGGAGAATGTGCCTCTGAAAAGAATTGTGACACCGCTTTGAGATTAGCGGTGCCCTTGCGCACGCCTCGATGAGCTAACTGGTATTTTTTGGACGGGAGACCAAGAAAAATACGAAGCATTGTGTTGGCAGTGGGACGGGATCATCCCTCAAGGACACAATAAGGCCAAATAATGGGGCCGGTAGGTAACATAAGTAGTCAAGGAGCAGGAGGATGCGATAAATATGAGAAATTCGCCTCGGACGGTGGGTTTCGTTGTGGTGGAACGAGTGTACAGTCCTCGTGTTACCAGATAATTTCTTCAATAAACTGGTGAAAGCAACAGATGGTAGATGCTGCGTCAAATATGTTTTCATATTGAACCATCGCAATAGCTTTCTACCTGCATGCGTCCTTAAAAGTCACAAATAAATGTGTATAAGATAAAAGAAGAAGAGCTAGGAACGGTACATATCAGAGTAAGTCAATAAAGATTTCCGCAGAATATGGCTCTAAAACTTTAAAAAAAAGTCCAGTCATGCAGCATGACTCCATGAGCGAATTTTTGAAGAAATCTTCGACATTTCAGTCGCTATTGATCGTGTTGAGAAATTTTAGTTTATGATTTTGATAGACAAACATGGAATCAAATTATTAACACATGCACAGAGTAAACTCATCAGTTGTGATTACCTACTTTTTTTTTTTTTTTAAAGCACCTACTACCTACGTTTTAAACAGCATGGTTCTAAAATTGGTTATACAGGGATACTTCCATAAGAGTAGTTCAATCTGAATTTGGACAATGTTTCATGCAAATATTACCGATTTTTACAACTAGCGAACGGCATTATTTCGATTTTTGACTGATTTTTCAACTTTGAAATTTTTGAAAACTTGATACACATTCTTATAGGAAAGTTTACGCTGATTCCAAATATACCGCATGTTAGTATGCTGAAAAAATTATTTCGCACAACAAATCGCAAAAAACAGGCCATTTTGAAAAAAATGTTGACTACATTTTTTGAAAATTTCAACCCGAAGATGTAATCCGATCATGCTGGCCAACGAACTTGAACTTTCGTTTTGCATCCTTAACATTTTAAAATTTGTTTGAAGTTTCTAGCACAATTATACGGACAGTTATCGTCTGGAATGACACATACATACATACATACATACATACATATACATTTATATACATATATACATAGGTACATACATAAAAAAAATGCGTTAAACTTCAGAATATGATTCAGAATAGCCTGAAACGGATTTCTGCATAAAATGTTTTCAAAAATTCACATTCTACAAATTTTGAGGCGAGAGCAATAGATTAATTTTCTTCAAAAATTCGCTAATAAAATGGAAATGTTATTAACTATAGACTAAAACATTCATAAATTAAAGCATCGAATTTTGCTGGAAAATTAATTAAATTTAATAAAAATTTACATTGATCCGGGTGGTTTCATCCGATTCTTTTGTATAATATCTATAAATGGCTCTCGAAAAATTACTGATATTTCAAAAGTTTACGAAATCTATTTTTTTCTATTTCAGCCCTTAAATTAGTTTAATTCAAAAATCTTGCTGAGCTTTTAGGACTAAACAGACCCCATGTATGATTTTTTAACCAGGTTTCATATGCTCTGGTCCAGTGGTTTCGGAGAAAAAATCTAGACGGCTTACGGAATTTTTAAAATTAATTTATAAGATTTTTGGATTTCGCGCAAGTTGAAACGTATGCCAACAAATTCGGAGGAGGGTAAAATTTTATATTTCTATGGTTCATCATTGAAAATAATGATCCGAAATCGCGTTATAATCCACGGCATAATACGACTGATATAATTCCATTGGATTTATTTTTTCAAGAAATCAAGGGTATTATAACAATTGCAGCTGTAGGATCTTATAAGGTCATTTCCATTTGGTGGGTGGCTACATGAGTTATGGCCAAAAGTATTTGATAACGACAGAGTTCGAACCCGTGCCTTTACTTACTAAGGAGAAATTTCGCCTTAGTCGCATCACTTCAACAGATTGAGCTACGAGGCCGATTTAAACAAATCTGTCCGACTGTGAGAGTTCCCTTGAACATATCTTTTCCCCGGAGTCAAATACCAGCCGTCTCCGCTAGTTTGGGGTCGGAAGCTGGCTCAGCAGATGCTCGTGGAAGAAGCCTAAGCAGTCGAGCGATGTCATTGTCACGGACTATTCTGACTCAGGCAAGTGAGGAACTGAAAGATGCTACGTCAGGTGATGTTTACAGTCTTTTGGAAAGAGAGGGATTTAATTGATTATTTTTTCGTATTATTTCGGGGTCCTACAGACAGTGCCAACTGTCTCTGTATTTATATAATATGTTGTATAATAATAATATTATTATACTACAATTATTATTACAATTAATTAATTGTATTATAATAAATTATTAATTATTGTACAATAATAAATAATATATTGTGAAAATAGAGTCTCCAAATGAGACACTTTCATGATCCATGGAACTTCATTCCATGTAGCCTAGACCACAAATAAGTTATGATACTTGTCCTATTGTAAACTCCATGTTTATGAATCCAATAGGAAAATATTTAGTATTGCTCATAATTAATACACATAAATGTGTAAACTGATCTTAATATTGTTTCAAGGATTAACTCAGTATATGTACATATTTAACTCGGTCGTGTATCAATTATGATGCTCTGTGATTAATCTAAGTGGTAACACTGGACTCTAGGTCGATTCAATATGTACTGAATCTCCCACTCCGGATTCACTCCGCTCACTCTGTTCCAAGACACCATTATACGTGCCTCGGTTGTTCTTTCTAAAAGCTCATTCTGTTTTGCTTTTGTGAATCTGTATCTCAATACATCCTCGCTTAACATTATTAATCGAGTATATATTTTCGATTATCCGTAAATATAATAGTTCAATCAAGTTGTGCAAACTGTGTATTTGGATTTGACTTTTCATTGTTACTTGCTCACAACGGCTTTTTGACTTGATATATATAGTACAATATTTGATGCCTCGGACAGAGTTCGAACCCGCGTCCTCACTTACTCAGGAGAAACTTCTCTTTAGTTGCAACACTCCAAAGTGTTGAGCTATGAGGCCAATTTAATCAAACCTCTTCGACTGAGAGAGTTTCCCTTGAACTTAACACATCTATGCGGATATATTCAGATTCTGAGGTACCATTGTTGTTGGACATCATCTCTTGTGATGTACTGCGTAAAACGTGATTAATTTCATTCCATTAATTTCTTCTCAGTTGTATTGTGATAATGTATATACCACAAACTCACGTTTCATAATTAAAGGCCAGTGATCTAAATAAAATAGGAAAAGAAATAGGAGCGTGGGAGAATAGAAAATGGATAACACATACAGAAATACAAGTTACAGTCTTGCTGCATGATCCTATGTGAGAATTTTGGTAAATATCGTATTATATTTTGTTACATTGTTCAGAAATTTACGCAATTTGAGTGCAAAGAAATTTTCAACTACCAATTTTACGAGAAAAAAAAAGATTGAAAAATGAGAGAGAACCTGCTATAGTAAATAGAATGTGACAACACATCTCACATCTATGAATGAACCCTACAGTTCAAAAATGTGAGTACCTAATTCATACAGAAAAAAAAAAAAAAAAAAAAAAAAAACCTTTATTTTAGTACCCTTTGTGCTGTGTGGAAATTAGTACAATGAAAAGTGAAAAGTGCGATTCTGGTAGATTTTTCGCTGTTTTTCCGATGTTCATCACACAAAAATAACTCAAAAGCATCAAATGTGGCTGTCAGCATCAAATGTCTTCAAACACTCAGTAGTTCACAATTTTTGCACTTTTAGGGCGGGATTGCGCAAGTTTTTGCGCACCAAAGAAATCGAGTGATGGGTCATTTTTCCATGAAGTTTTACGTAGAATCCAAATCTGCAATAAAAAAAGTAATTATAATAAAAAAATTAAAAAAATAGGATTCATATTTTATACAACGAAGTTGATGTCAGTTGCCCACGTCTTTGCATGTACAATGCGCAATTTTGTCATTTTTGAAATCCTTAAAAAATAGTTTGAAAAAAAATTCATAAATAACGAATTAAAAACCCATAAATAACTACTTTTGTAGGGGAGGGGGGGATGTTGTTGGTGACACTCTGTACATGCATCCTGCAATAAATAAATAAATACATAAACAAATAAATAAAGTAAAAATAAATTGGCGCTGTAGTGTTTTCCTGTTTAATTTGTGATCCCGACCAACGTGCCGAAAGAAAATCAGAAGTCATTTAAAATTGTTGTTACTTTTGTTTTGAAAATGTTTTTGTACCTACGACTTCAGAACAGTTCGGGGAGAATATTGACAAGTTCTTTTCCATGGGAAAAGTTCTTCACCACACTCCAGCTGGAACAACTCATTAAAATAGGATTAAAAAGACACAAGAAGGGGCGGGAATCGCAGAAATGGTCGTTACAACTCAAAACATTGTTCCGTTCGATGTCGAGAGTATTATAACTGTAAAAATAAACCTCCGCAAATGTGATCCCTCCTCCTAATATCCGAGTTTGAATAGGGGGAACCGGAATGATATAGAAAAGAAGAAGCAAAATTCTCTTGTATTTACAATACCAATTTGACACGGGTCGGCGGAGTCGGCCATCTTTAATACATATCGTAGAGGGATCTGATTCAGTGACATCTGCTTTTATGATGGGGAGAAAGAGCGGCTTGTTCTGTGGGGTTGTCCCCCGTCTTGGTCATATTGTTCGTAGAAAATGAAGCGAATAATACTTTTTTGCTCCTACAGAGCGGGTGCTGAGTATTGTGGCCGTAATAGGATGAATAGGATGATAGGCCCCGTGGCGAGAGATCCGTGATTAGCGCATTCCAAATTTTTACGGAGTGACAGAGCAACGCCCGGTCATTCCAGTAAACGAAATCTCACTGTAATGAATTGCTATCGATAAAATTGTACCTATGTTATTCTAAAAATTAGAAATCTTAATTTTTAAAGCTGTTGTCGCAATTTGTGTAATTTTTATAAGCCACAATTTTGGTTTATATATATATGAAGTGTTGTTGTTGTCTAGTGAGTAATACATGCGAGGGTTTTCTTGGATTGACCAAACTAGACTTGTGGTTTTATGTTTTATTTCCCGATGTAAGGATAATACCAACAGATGTGGAGTTTTCAATGTCAACATGTTGAATGTTGACATTGAAGACTCCACTTCTGTTGGAAATATTATCCCATGACTATGACCCAGACCCTGGGTAGAAACGTTGGGAAGGTGTCTATAGGGACACTGGAAGTGGCACGATTCTAAGAGGAGCCATGTTGCCATCCTTGACTAAAAAGGAGCGCCATCATGGACTCCACTGGCAACTCGGAGGGGAAACAAAGGAGGGGTACAGTGATGACCACTGTTTAGCCCCAAAACTGGATTTAAAAAAACCCAAAAATAAAGTAATACAACTAAGGCTAGATGTAAAAAAGTCCAGTCATGCAGCATGACCCCATGAGCGAATTTTTGCAGAAATCTTCGACGTTTCAGTCGCTATTGATCGTGTAGAGAAATTTTAGTTTATGATTTTGATAGACAAACATGGAATCAAATTCTATCTACAGCATGGTTCTAGCCTTAAACAGCATGGTTCTAGGATTGGTTATACAGGTATACTTCCATAAGAGTAGTTCAATCTGAATTTGGACAATGTTTCATGCAAATATTACCGATTTTGACAACTAGCGAACGGCATTATTTCGATTTTTGACTGATTTTTCAACTTTGAAATTTTTGAAAACTTGATACATATTCTTATAGGAAATTTTACGCTGATTCCGAATATACCACATGTTAGTATGCTGAAAAAATTATTTCGCACAACAAATCGCAAAAAACAGGCTATTTTGAAATTGTTGACTACATTTTTGAAAATTTCAACCAGAAGGTGTAATCCGATCATGCTGGCCAACGAACTTGAACTTTCGTTTTATGTCCTTAACATTTTAAAATTTATTTGAAGTTTCTAGCACAATTCTACGGACAGTTATCGTCTGGAATGACACATACATATATACATACATACATACATACATACATACATACATACATACATACATACATACATACATACATACATACATATATACATACATAAAAAAATGCGTTAAACTTCAGAATATGATTCAGAATAGCCTGAAACGGATTTCTGCATAATATTTTTTTCAAAAATTCACATTCTACAAATTTTGAGGCGAGAGCAATAGCTTAATTTTCTTCGAAAATTCGCTAATAGGGTGATAACTATATACAATCAGCAAAGCCAAATGAAACTACGACTAGATGTGCATCAATATATCACAGATCAGATATCACAGTTCGTAGTGGAGCTCAGCGGCTCTCAGGTACAACAACAGGGAAATTCAGGTTTAATTTTTTCAATACTGAATCTTTGTAATCAAAACATAAAATATATAATTAAATAAATAAATTTAAACAAGTAATTATATTAACGAAGGAAAGGACCTTCACCGTTAATTCTCTACCACCCCTTTTATTGGTTGCCGTTAATTCACTACCACCTGATATTATGTTTTATTGTTCTAAAAACTGTTCCCCAATCAATTTTACGTCCACTGTGGTAAAATAGATCAGAGTGCTGTGTATCATTTAGATGGTGTGGATGCTCGCAAGCTCGCATCTCAAAAACACGTAACATCAAGTAGTCAAACCCTTAGAAAAAATACAGATTAGTTGGACATACAGGTCAGAATGAATGAATGGCAGTGAATTAACGGAAAAGGTCCACAGAAAATGTCAGTACTAGAACTGCTAAAGGGTAACACCGTATACACATTTCATTATCCGTGCTGATAATCTACTGAGTTAGCGATTGGAAAACCTACCGTAGAAGTAACTGCTGTTCTATTATTACAACCAATTTATTGATCTACCTACATTTCACCGGAGGAGTCCTTTTGAGAAAAATCTTGCATACGTGTCTGCACGCAGACATTGAGAGATTTTATGTCTTCACCCCCCCCCCCCCCCTCCCCACGAACCCTTTTCTCGTTGAGAGAGAATTTCGCTTTCCATTCATCGCGGAATTTTTTTATATTGTATATATTAATCTAACACCCTTTTGTTAACAAACAAACAAGCAAAAACAACAATTAACACACTGTTTTATTTATTAGAACTATTCACACCAAATCTGAGAGAATTTTCTTGCAAGTAATTGCTTTGAGAAATCGCTCTTCTTTATTTATTTCTCCCACTGTGTAAGAGAGAAATCTATACTGCCCATCCAACCTCGACCTCGCTACTCTATTTAATTTAAAACTTAAAGGTTTTAACGAATCAGAGTATAGGTAGACTACTGTTATTAGTTCAACCTACTCACAAGAATTAGGTAATAATGCTCCCTTCGTAATCTCTGATGCTTTCCAATTACGATTGCCGGGGCTCCCAAATTATTTACAACGATTAGCCGTAATTATTGGTCCATCAAACTAAGCATGCATCCAGCATCCAGGCATCATCTCCCGATCTTCCGTGACCCCAAGTCCACAAAACCTCTCACTCACCAGATCACGATATCTGATCATAAAACATTTACATATCTGCCCTTTTCCCGAGTCCTTCTCCTTCGGAATAGGATAATTGTGGGAGAAAAAATATTTTAATCCTCTAAAACCTCATTTTATTCTTTTTTTAACGTAAGACTCGTTTTTTCGGCTACAGTAAAAGGTTACGAGTGTGCTGGGCGTCACGCTAGGGGGAGCACGCAATATGACGGAGTCTGGGAATCATCTTTAATTCGTGTTCGGGGCAGCTGTGATATCAAGGAATCAAGCCGGTATGCGCTGACCCGGCCAATAAAAAACGGCTCTTGACCTCGTTTGATGACGTCAAACGATGAGTTGATTCGTTCCTCGGTTCCTGTAATTTACGTGGCTGTACGGTAGATCGCAGGATGAAATGGTAATAGTTATACCCGTGTAATGTTCGGAATCCCTTATTAGAGTTGAAACAAGGAAGGTAGGTCTGATTCTAATAAGAAGGTTCCTATAGGTGTTTAAGTATTCCTAAGGGAACAGTAGAGTACAATTGGCTACCCCATATACGTCTGCCTAATGGGTGGTCAGTGCTGCTATGTTAAGCACAGACCCCGAAGACAATATTACAGGTTGACCCAAGGGTACAAACTTCAGGAGTCCATTCTAGAGCTCATTATTCTGATCAAAATTTCCTCTTAAAAATTTTCTTAAACGCGTTACTCTGGAGTAGTTTAATTTTTGGATATATATTTTTTTTAGTTTAAGAATTTAGCCTGAAGGGTCATTAGCGGCATTGCACGAGGTGTCAAGTGAGACACTAAAACTGGCACGATTCTAAACTATAACTATGACTAGATAAATAGGCTTACATTATATCTAAGTGAAATAAAGCTATGACTAGGTGAAAATAAAAGCCATTAGCTTTTTTTTTTTTTTTTTTTTTTTTTTTTGATATTTTGGATATTGTTGGATATTTGGATGGAATTTTTGGATATTGTTTAGGTGAATATTTTTGGTTTATTATTTTCAATAATAATCCATTGTAGTCGATCTAGAAATTTTTTTTAACCCTTCTCAAAATTTGTTCGGTTACGTTTTAAGATGCGTAGAATCAAAAATCGAAAAAAATCCTTCCGTCCGCCGAATGCGCACAGTTGGGCAAGACTGAAAAAAAATCCCTAAAATCAAATTATTGATTTGGTCGCTGTTTTGAACGTTTTTTTACTCCTCAATAGTCAATAAATGGTGTAACCAGTCGCTATTTTCCGCGGAAATTGCATTTCATCCAAGGGGAACAAATTGAAGTAACATTTTTTAAAGAGCCGAGATACGTCAATTCAATACTTCAAAGGTTTTACTTCCGAAAGCGTTGTGCTTGAATTCAGGACCTGAAAACTTATCTGCTTGTTTACTCAGCTCTACTAAATGACATAGGAATAATTAACAAGCCCCATTTTATGCAGTACAATCTTATATCAGACAGAGCCCGTAATCGTTGAAAAAGTAAGCTTCTTGCATATTCGAAGATGTGTACAAACCGTGCGAAGCCTTGCGGAGATCTGAAACTTATTTTTAATCATAGCTGATACATCAAGCTTATACTCATAGCTGGTGCTGCAGCTGAAAATTTAATCACCGTCTTTCTCCGTCTGTGCTGACAGTACCGTTCCAAACATTACCAGACGGTGCGGACTTCCTATCACTCAAAGAGTTGGTTCGTACAAATACATTTGTTTGTACAGATGGAAAATTGTAGAAGATGGAATTTTGCATTGAACGAGACCACCACCAGCTCTCTAACGTTTTTCCTCGATTTTTGGCGGTTTTTTAAAAATTTTTGTGACCTACTTGTCAAGCATTTCTATGGAGGAGAGTAGGTGACAAAAACTGAAAAATTGCCAAAGATCAAAGAAAAAAAAAGAGCTAGCGGTCGTCTCGTGTGATACAGGATTCTCTAACCTACAAATTTTCTTTCGCACGAAAAAATTTGGGTCAGTTTCAAAGGTTAAAAATGGTAAAAATGACCAAAAATCGATTTCTTGGGTCCAAGAAGCTATTTTAGGTATAGGAGCATGGTGTATATTTAGAATCAGTGCGAAATTTCTTGTAAGAATGGAGCTAAAAGTAAGTTTAAAAAAAAAAAAAAAAAAAAACCTTTTTGCCCCACTGTGCGCCTCCTAGAGCTTTTTCCCAAAACAACATTAACAAAAATGTATTATGAATATTTATCAAATTTAGAAAATTGCGGGTACGCAAATAATACAGACAATGAGGAAAGTAATGAGATTTACCTACATAACACATGCAAGTTGTGATTATAACAATACCGCAAATATCATACTTGAATTGAATGGAAACCGAAAAGTAGCTTAGTATAAACAGGTAAATAGTTATAAATGAGAATCATAAGTCTGGTGGTTGCAGGAGTATTTTTCCTATAATTTTTTCGTTCCACAACGCTCGTCTGTAACTTTCTTCGGAAATAACTTGGGGTTCTTCATTCATCCATTTTCTGGAAAGAGATTTTTTACCAGCATACGTCAAAGACTCAGTGAGTAGTGTTCGCAAAGCTGACAGCTCGTAACGTCACATCACCGTTCAAATGGCGGAGTCCGTAAACATTCCGTTATCCTCGAGCGATCTTCCCTTCTGCGACAGCCTACACCATTAAACGGCCTTCACTGGGGACGCGGCCCCAACATCCGATGCCCCCCTTCTTCAAATCCTCTTATAATCTCTGGAAATCTGACATATCCGAGTCTTCCCTTCCATCCTTCCGGAAAAAAGGGGAGAGACATCTCCTAATTGGGAGGCCTCAGAGATGGGAGGTTTTTCGAAGGGTAAAAACACCGAAACCTTTCTCCCCGCCTTCTGGAGTCTGCTGGCTCTGCTGGTCCTTTTGATCTGGACATATTGGCCGATAAAGATCTCTTCCTTCTAGAGAATCGGCACGGAATAGCTCAAAAGGGCGTTTCTGAGAGAGGGCAGAGCCGCATATTTTCGAGGCAGCGCCACGGATGGCTGCTCTCCCCCAAACAAGAGCCCTTCGCGATTACTTGCTCTTCATCATATAACTTGCCAACATACTCGAGCATATGTGGCGCCATCACTGACTGGATCACTGGAGTCACTGAAGTATTACTGAAGTGCTTGTTGATTAGATGAGCTGCAGAGCCCTTCTCAGGGGGGTGCAATTTCACGCGTCGTTACCATCATGTTTTCAAGGGTTAGTGGCAATAAATGAATAGATGCTCCATAATGCTATCACAAACCACTTGAACAAAAAGAATGTTTACTTCCTAACAACATCTGTTTCTCATCATCTAACGGTAATCAAAATTTCTCCCGCATTAGCGAATTTTCAACAAAAATTGAACTGTTACAATTACCCAAAATTGAAAAACTGAACCGATTCCTGAATTATAATTTTTTGTTTTCTTAATTGACCAATTATGACGTTTTACGCTACTTCTTAATTTACTCTTTTCCGCTATGGGATTATTCAAGATTATTTAAAACTTTTCAATGATCTATACATTCATGATACGTAAACGAGGAAGCTATGTGCCACACTCAAGTTGGCAGACGTTTTTTTCTTGTACTGTGAACGAGTATGTGAATCTTATATCCCTAATTTCGATAGGGCATTGAGTGAGAGGAACAACTCCCCAGAGCACCGAAACAAGCAGAACAAACAGCCATTCGTCATTACAATCAACGCTGATCCACCCAACAAAGTTGTTACAGAGGCGAAGAAATGATTTACAACTATTGGACGAAGCCCAACAGTAATTTCATCGTCTCCCTAATAACTCCGGACGCGGACGAATTACACCCCACCAATAAGGTCCTGGGAATGAGCCCAAGAAGCGGTCTCGCGTATTTCATACAGAAACGGTCTTTCGGAATTAACACTGGGAAAGCGAACTTTATTGTGTTTATATGTCCCCTCGTCCGTCTGGAGTAATTTTAAAACTCCGAGATGTCACGTTATGAGTTAGCCCCCTCCGCTTCCACGAGACCGTTTTCCGAGAATGAAAATAACTTTGAGTTGAAATACGGAACAGTAAATAACTTGGACGTTGGTTATAACAGCAAAGGGCGGGATGGGGAGGCTTTTTAATTAAGTGACAACTACTACACGAAGGGGGATTTGTTTTCTGGAGGTGTACTATTGCGTTTCCAAGAGAAGAAACCAACGTGGCAAATCGTATATCATAACTTATTTTCGAAATCATTTCGAAAAGGGGTCTCCGCTGGCTTGAAGGCTCGTTGGGGGGACGTTGATTTGTGGTTTCGAGTTTGTGACTTTACGTCAATTAGGTACCTACTCGACTTCCAACGTAAATACTGCTGCAAGGAGGAACGGCAATAACCGAGACTACTTCAGGCTCGGTGACACGTCTAAATTTAATGTTTTCATGAATTTGTATTAAAATAAAGTGATGACAGCTATTTGGCAAATCACGATCACTCACTCTAGGTGTGTATGTTATTAGTAGAGCCAGATTTTTATTTATTTATTTACAATACGGGCCAACCTAATACAAGAAGGCTAATACAATATATCATTAGGATGAAAAAAATTAGGAGGAAGGATCCGCACGAAGGTGAGAAAATAGAAAATAAATGTAAGGTAAATAAGTTAATATAAAGGTTGTGATATTAATTAATTAATAACTGTCACTATTCTACTATTTTGAAAACATTTTTCGAGTTGATGGAATGGAATGATGAAAAATATCAAGGTCCAGGCACAGGTGGTAGGCATGGTTCACAGTCCGAGGCTTTCTACACAAAGGTCTATGATACAGGTAATTGGTCGGGGTAAAGTGTATCCAAAAGAGGTGCCTAGAGCGTATTCCGGGATGAGGGACTGCAAAGTTGATCAATGAGAGCAGTGGGGTTGAGTCAACCACTCCCAAGACTAGCTTCTGCAAACATGTCACATCCGCTAGACGGCGACGAGTTATTGGGTTCAGCTATCACGTTTCTTATTCACAGTATCGAAGTAGTATTGAGTATTCGCAGTATTACTTTCATGGAAAAAATCAATAAATTGAAACCCTTCATCAAATTCACCTCCGAATTCGGCGGGAACAAACTAAATTTTCTTTATCTGTCCATCTCTTTGGTTAACGAGAATCTTGATTTTTTCAATTTATAGAAAAGATACATATAGCGATATAACGATCCATAGTACTTCAAATCACCCTTTAGTCCATAAGCATGTAGATTTCCATAGTATGATCAACCGAGCACTATCTATTCCAATGAGTGAACGAAATTTATCAAAAGAAAAATCTATTATCAAAAGCATAGCAGCTAGTAATGGCTACGGAGGAGATCTCGTTGATACCATATGGGATGAGGTTCTTAGGAAAAAGAGTAGAGATAAAGTTTCCACTCTGGTTAGGGAAGATGTAACTTTAGAAGAAAAACAATGGATAAATATACATTATTATGGGAAAATTTCTGATAAAATCGGCAAAATTCCATCATCGAGAGGTTACAAAGTGGGTTTTAAAACTAGAAACAAAGCATTGATTCCGTTTAAGACAAAATCAATGTTCAGGATAAAAGTTTGGTTTATAAACAAAAATGTTCTTGCAGCTACGAATATTGCGGTCAAACTGGTAGGAAATAAAGGGAAAGAGGAAGAACATCAGGAGGATTTCAGGGAAAATAAGGGTAGGTCTACATTTGCAAAACATCTTAAGGAATCCAATCATACTTAGAATTTTGATTTGACAGATAGACAGTTTGTAGATTTTCTTCAGTTTTGTCCAAAGGGAGGTATGTTGAATGTACTTGAAAAATTCGAAATTATCAAAAGTGACAGATCTGGTAAATGTTTAAATGAGGATATCTCTCAATATATTTCACCTCTGATAAGTCCATTTCTATAGAACTTGGAATTATCCCTTAAAACTGTTGAAACCAGTAATCCTTCCCCTCCTTTCACTTCATCTGATTAGCTATAATCCCCCTTCACTTTGCTTGCACTTAATTGGGTGTAGCTCCAGCCCCCTTTCCTTTCTCTCGGGATTCGCTCTCCCTTCACCTGTAACTATATTTAAGCTATGTCCTTTCTAATGTGTGTTCAGTTATTGTTTGTTACTGATGATGGCCTAACCCTCGAAATAGATTTAACATTGTAACTCTTTGTTTTTTCGTGGAAATAGATAACATTTTTCACTAACTTCCGTTTTAAAAGTATTGAAGTAGGAATACCTAGAGATACCCAGTCTATAAGAGATAAAGTGCAGGAATCTACGATGTATTATATCAATAGTGTTAATAACGCACTTATAACATGGACTCCAAACAATCGAGGCATACTCCAAGATTGAGAGTAGCAATCGAATGCCGACTATATAATAAAGACCATGAGATCATCCCCTACGAGGTTAGCTAGGATTTCTGCGGAGCTCGGAGTTACAAGGAGAGTGGGCTGGGTCAAAACCTGGGATACACATGCCAGTAAGTATGGAGACGGTAGTCATTTCAGTTCAGTAGTATTATGAATAAAATAATCTGGAATCATAAAAACGCAAATAAAATAGGAGGTAATGCCAAAATAAGTTTGAAATCGCTAAAAGATCTGAAGCTTGCTTTAGAAAATGTTAGTAATTAATGCATGCATTAGAGGGACGTCCTTATCCTCATGCAAGTAGGAAATAAATCACTCGCGACGAAGTTGTGGAAACTCATTTCAAAACGGAAGTTAGTGAAAAACGTTGTCTATTTCCACGATAAAATAAAGAGTTACACTGTTAAATTTATTTCGACGGTTAGGCCATTATCAGTATCAAACACTAACAATAATAAGTATAAATAATAGGATGTGTTCTCACTATTTAAACCCAACATGAACTTGCAACAAGCTACCCCCCACCCTCCTTCACAACCAAATGCAAGTAAGGGTCGATGAATCGCCGAGCTAATCGTGGAACATAATATACTCAAACCTGGAATAGTGGCTTACTTTACTTTCCTTCCTATTTTCCAGATGAATTGAACTGGAGCCTTGTTCAATGCCTATCAACTTTCCGAGTTCAATAAATTCAAACGGTGATTAAATAATTCCGGGGGGACTTGTCGAGCGACGCGAGTGGAAATCTCGTCTCCGATCCCCCGCAACAGGAAGACGCAGTATATCATTAGAAGCTGCGAATGAACCTTATTAATTAACCCTAAGAGCACGAAACGATAAATCAACCGAGTCTGGAGGGTAGGATTTCTGCCGCCCCCGAGAAATCTGTCAGCTTTTGCTCGGCAATATATCAAACTAGTCGGAGCGAAGTGGATGTTTTGAGGTGCCCGACTATTGTAGGGTTTTATACTGTGCAGAAGGGTAGTGCAAGGGGGAGGGGCAGTCAATTATTGTTTTGTGTTATAGAGTTGAACAATAGCTTCCGAACAGTTAAAACACCCTCATTCCAGAACGTTTTCATTTCCTCCCTCGGAAACATTACGCTAAATGGAGAACGGACAATCAGCCAACTGCTGTGGAATCTATGATTAGTCGCGTATGGGTACCCCTCTTTTAATCAACTTCGCAATTGTTTTTTTCAGGCTATGCAATAATTGGACCACTGTATGCATTCATATCCTTTAGCGATATTCTGAAATTAATTGCTTACTTCCAAGAGCATGGATGCGGCACGTGTTTCATGTTTTGGAAGCAACACGTATTTGTATCAATAGTGCTGAGGTGGCGGTCTGTACTCTATATGTAAAGAACTTTGAGGCTGAAAGGCGTAATGAGTTTCATGGCATTGGCATGAATGACCGTGATAGGAGCTTCTCGAAGGCAGTAGTGTATCCAAACGTGTGGAGTTGAATCCACCACAGCTATTAGACTCTGTGAACAAGGCCTATGCTCAGAAGGAACCAAATCATCTTTGGGATGAAAGAGTCCTAATTGGAAATGCATCTAATCTGCCTATCTCGAGTATTAGGAAGCAACATTATAATTCTCATGTCACCAACAAAGGGACATTCATTGGACATTCATTGGAACGTTCCGTTGTTATGAACGAAGTGTTACATCACCCATGGAGAAAGTATGTTGTGGTTAAACTACCAGTGCAAGGACCACATTCAGCAGACTGAAGGACCTGAACAATGTGGGGCAACTGATTTGCACCATCCAACAAAGCAGACTAACTTCCAACATACCTGCCGTTAGGGGTTAATGCAAAAACTCAGCATTTGAGTTGACATTCGAATCTTCATGGCAACGTTTTGGCCGACCGCTATTGAGAAAAAATAGTGACTCTATTATCATACTGGATCAGTCATTTGGCGGGACCAATTACTCAAAAAGGGGTAGTGGAATTGGAGAATGACATGGTATGGATTGCTGCGTTCTTTTTAAACCCCACCCACACAATAGCTTGCGCTGGCCTAGCATGGGCCGTTTTTACATTAATTTTCGACGTAAAAATGTGCTATTAATAGGTAGAAAAGTAAAGAAATTAGCTCCGGAGCTCACTCAGCTACTCTAAGGGGCACCCGAACTTATGATTCGTTTCTAGACGTCCCAAGGTTTCTCCAATTTAAAATTTTAGCTTCATACGTTAAACAGTGAAGGAATTGCCACCAGATCTTACTCAGCTGATTTAGGGGGCTTCAGAGTACATAATTAATATCTAGATCTTCCAAGAGACCTGATTGGGATTTGTTGGAATTTCCGACTTGTTCAGTTTTTGTGTTGCTATTTTTGAAATTTATTTAGTTTTACACTTTAAATATTTATTTACATCACTTTACATTATTTACATTACATTACTTTTACACTTGAAATATTTATTTACATTTATACTTATTGGCAGTATTATTTGTTAGATTGCAGTACTTGGATTTTTTCTGAACCTTTTCCATGAGTTGAAATTCAGTAGGTGCAACAATACTGATGGTCCTTCGAGAAGAAAGAAACATCTATATTACTTACTTAAATAACTAGTGCTGTTCAATTGGGTACCTCTCTGTCAATTTATCAACTTTTTTCAAAACAAGACCTCTATTTAAAATTTCAGCGTCTTAGGTCGACTATCAGTGAAATTAGCTCATGATCTTACTCAGCTTATCTGAGGGAAGACTTGAATTTATGATTCGTTTCTATACTTCCCAAGAGTTCTCTGTATAAAATTTTAGCTTCATAGGTTGAATAGCGAAGAAATTAGCTCCTTAGGTTCAATTTGAATAGATATACCTATTATACTAGATGTCTCTACTCACGATTATTAGTTTGCAAAGGAAACATGAGAACTTTTATTCCCATTACACCACTAGTCGTACAGTCACAGAGTTATAGTGAACTGGAAAATGTTAGTTGAATCGAGAGCTCCAACGAGTGGTGAACGATTTTCGTAGGTTCAAGAGGGAAGTAGGTGAACAAACGTAACAACGGTAATTACGTAAAGTTTGTAGTACAGGGTTAAATTTCCTTTGATTCGGTATGCTACACCTGGCTTAGCCAGTCAATAGAGCAGGTATTTGATTGCCTAACATCCCACCTACATCGCTACATACCAATAATCTGTTTTACCACCGATCAGCAGACAAGTAACCCGAACTGCAGATGATCACTGCATCTCTCTGATAAACACGAAAAGAAATTCCGATTGCGATTTTTAATCCAGGTCGAACGCTAGAGAGATTAGCCAATTCGGTGGGGCTGCAACTTCCTTTCATCCCACTGCGGGCACGGCTTTAGCCAGTAACCTGGCAGTTAACATGCATTTTTTTTTCTAGACACGACACACGAGACGGGAAAAATCGCCTCACTCGCCCGTTCAAATCGTTCAGGTGAACGCCAAATGAGCTGTAGTCCCAACTAGAAAGTAAAACTGTAGGGCGGAATAGAGGGATGAATTGGGGAAGAGGGTATATGTGTCCGTTCTGGGAAAAAAGTTACCAGGAAAAAAAAAATCCCGCAGTTTCCATCGGGTACGAATAATGGGCGAATGGAAACGGATAAAAAGCGATCGGTTTGAATGAAAAAAGGGGAGAAAAAACGATACGTGGAAAAGTGGGGAGGGGGAGGAGAGTATTGTACTGCAAGGGCACTTTGTAAATCCGGGCTTAAATGAAGTTAGCCATCAAGCCCCTGCTCGCATTAGCTATTCGCGGGAGAACGGCCGTGATCGAGCCAGACCCGATCTGGTGTTGTACATGCATATTGCAGTCATCCCATAGCCGCCCCCATACGCGCTCGTTGCATTTTACGTCTCCCCCTTCGATATTCGATGAACGGTTTTCCACTTTTTTTCTGCAAGCGCAAATGTGAATCAAAAGATTCAAAGTCCAAGCGTCACGAGTTTCCCGGGATTTCAATTCCAATGTGCGTTTCAATCCGGTTATGTGGAGTCTCTTGATTATCCTTGCACAGTGGTGTTTGGACCGAGCATTAGAGTAAAATGTGCAGATCATCTACCATCGGTGATCTAATGCCGTAAGGGGCATCCGTTCATTACCTATGAAATAACTTAACCTTGTCGATTTTCTTATAAAGGTCACTTCACGCCAATGGCAAAACTCGGCAAAATCAATATTTTTTAAATCAGCTGATTTTATATTATCTTGTACATGTTGGAAGTACGAGCTAAGAGTCAAATTTTCAGACACCTACCTTGTATCGCCTCCTCCCTACAATTAGTCCACCATTTGGGGGTGTGAAAAACACACTGAATTTCATTGTGTTTAGTAATTTAGGCGTTAAGAAAAACGTCTGCCAAGTTGGGTGGGCAGTATAGCTTCCTCACACATTGTAACATGGAGTGTAGTAGCTAAACCGGACAATCCTTAAAAATGTCATGAAATCGGTTCATTAGTCTCGGAGTTATGTCAGTGTTGATCAATTTTAGTTTTGCGCATGTGCTATGGTTGTTACTCCATCAATTGCGATATAAATCATAGGAAATTTTCCTAGATCATATATCTATCTACGAGTTTGAACTAGATCAGACAGATAGATGATAAAAAATCAACTTCATAATAAGTCAACGTTTGCGCATGCGCACATACTACTATTATTCCAAAGGCAATTAAATTTATAGGGAAACGTCTAGAAAATCCCTGTCTATCTCATCCAAATCGTTTCATTAGACTCGGAGTTTTGCCTGTGTCAATCAATATTAGTTTCGCGCATGCCCAATAGTTATTACTCTACCAATCGCGATACAATTTGTAGGGCATTTTTCTAGAACATGCACCCATTTTACCTACCGAGTTTGAACGAAATCGAACCAACAGGTGATGAGAAATCGACATTATGGGAAATTCACGTTTGCGCAAGAGCACAGACTACTGTTGAGTCGACGGCTTTGAAAATTATAGGGGACCGTCTAAAAGCAAATCCTCACAATTCCTGAAAATTTCTTCGGAATCGGACTGAAACTTGATATAGTTTTAGGCGTTACAAGGGCGTGACCATAAACAGACAGACAGACAGACACGGAACCAAAATTGATCTCCAAGCTCTGAAACGCAAAAAGCATTTGGAAGTTTTGATTTTGGAGGACAAAAATTTGTTCGACTTCAATCACGAACACAAAGCATCCCTACCTTCGGTAGTGAGGAAACAAAAACGGAATTATCAAGGAAAATATAGCCAATTCTTCAGATAAAGGTTTCTTATAACATATAATGAAATGTACTCAAGTATTACTAGTTACCCCCACTACTGTAAAACTTTGAAGTTGGAGAGCTGCATGCTGTTTTCATTGTCAGACCTGACTGAAACAATAAGAAAAATTAATATTAAGGATAACAAAGTTAAGGTATAACAATCAATCACAATAATAAACTATATATTTAGGAATCATAATAGATCTTTCCACTCATCTGTGAGGAAGCCTTGTGGTCATTTTCTTTTCAAACGACGTTGGTAAGAAAAGAAAAATAACGCAAGGAGTGAGAAGATGATTCCTAGATATACAGTTTATTATTGTGATCGGTTGTTTATACCTTAACTTTGTTATCCTTATTATTAATTTTTCTTATCTTTTTCTGGAAGTAGGAAATTGCCGGATGGAATCCTTCAATCATGTTTTATTTTAATTAGGTCATTGTCCTACTATTTATTATTTATCTTAATTTTTTCGACCACTTGTATAATAATGAAGTTGAGGGTTGGTCAATAATGCAAAAACTCTTCTACGCCGACGTTTCGCTATATTTGCATAGCATCTTCAGGGCTTAGTAATGGAGCAGGAAAAATTTTAGGTCCTCATTGCACGTTATACAATCCTTGCTGGACACATTGGACTTGTACACTATTTTCATACATGCTAACTGGAGACTGTTTATAATAATAGAAACTTGATAATTATGATGAAAATTATTAAAGAGGATACATGTTGCATGCAATAAAAATTTTTCCTGCTCCATTACTAAGCCCTGAAGATGCTATACAAATATAGCGAAACGTCGGCGTAGAAGAGTTTTTGAATTATTGGCCAAGCCTCCCTAATCCTCAACTATATTATGTATATGTAGGACTACAACTGTCCTACTATATTATATATATGTACTACAACTTTGATGATCCGATACATTATTCCACAACAGATTCGATAGGTATTACTATGGTATATTTTGACCTTTGTATAATATTTAGCGCTGGTATCAATTCTTAGCGGGTATTTTCAGTAAATAAAATTCCTCTAAAGATAAGGGATGTAGGATTTGTGTTCACTTTGTGCATTTCCGGGTTTTGTTGAGTGACACATTCAGTAAAACGGCATTATTTAGTATTTCGAGCGCGTATCTCGAGGGATCATTGCTATTTCTGTAGTGGTGGGAGCGGGGAAAGACAACTCCAAAAGCCACTGATGAGCAAACACTTCCTGTAACGACGCATAAAGGGATGAAAATTCGGAGGGACCGAAACCCGACAGTTGGTTTTGTAGCGGGAGGGTCGTTCGACTGCTAAAGGGGTGGAACTCGGGACATACGACCGATCTATGTATCGCTTGGCTCAATCACAAAAGTTGTTTGGTGATTCGAGGTTTGTTCAGCTGCGAGACGCCGCGACAGGATCCGACAAAAACGTCTTCGTTCCGTCGCTCTATTGATAGCCAGTGTCCCGTTCTTAATTTAAATCCCTCGTCAATGGAATCGCGTTTAAAAACAAAAAGTTTCAATAGTACATGAATACCACATGAGCAAATAATAAATATATATTTATAATAAGTTTAATAAATTCATGTAATTTTTGGGAGTTTTTCGTAGAAAATAAAGCTAATGAAGTAGTGTAAACCTGTACACTTACATTCGAATGCTCATTGAAATTGACGTCATCATCCTGAAGCTGTTTTTTCGCATAAAAACGCACGAAAAAAAACTCACGAAAAAAACTGAGGTATGGTTGATTTTAAGCTCCAAACCGGCCTATCCTGAAGATTTTTTACCTTGAAACGCACACACACAGGAAAATTACACGATGCCTGCTTATTAGTTAGTAATAGAGGAACATAAAAAACCATGGTTGGGATCTGAAAAATGCATTAATTTGGCGCGCACTGGTGGCCGCCAGAAAACAGGCGTATAAAAATCTCAGAGTAGTGTGTAGTGTATGGTTGATTTTAATACAGGCATCGTGTAATTTTACAGTGTGTGTGTGCGTTTAGTGAAAAAGCCAAGTGAAAAAGCTTCATGATAGGCCAGTTTGGAGCTTGAAATCAACCATATCTCAGTTATTTTCGTGCGTTTTTATGGGAAAAAAAAACAGTCCCAGGATGATGACGTCAATTTTAATGAGCTTTCGAATGTAAGTGTACAGGTTTACACTACTTAATGCAATAGTTCCAAGAACTTTAAAACAAATACTGTAAGCACCTAACTGGGTGATTCTCACAGAAAAGGTCAGTTTTGAGTTTGACTTTTGAAAAAAGAAAAAGTGATCGAATCGAGCTGAAAAAAATCACAGATGCTCTCTATATCGTATGTATCGAAATTCGAAGCAAATCCAAACAGTAGCGCTTTTATTAATTCTGAAAAAAAATATTTAAAAATTTAGGCGGACAGGTCGATGACACTAGGACAGGGCGATGATGCTGGGGTTGATTCTCACCATTTGCATCACCACCCTGTCCTGGCATCATAAAAGGAAAATTTGCTATAACTGCCAAGAAACGTTAACCCTCAACATTTCAAGTCAAAAGACCGAAAAACGTGACCACTGTAGGGCAAATCCAACAAACGAAGAATGACAGAAATTCTCGAATAAGTCCTAGTAGACCTTCACAACGTTCGGCTAAGTAGATATGTGTTTTGAATGGTCAATACGAGAATATTGGATTACTAAATGCGAGAATACGGGAATACTAGAAAATCCAAAAAACATAATAGATTTGCCTTTTTCCTCATCGTCCTGTCCTCGAATTTTCAGGAGAGGACAGGTTGATGATGGACAGGTCGATGACGATTCTTCAGTTTTTCTCAAATGTTTCACCTTGTGGCAAGCTTTTTCCCAAATTCGGCATATAACATGAAACTAGACCGTTCGGTGCACAATAAAAATACCATAAGAAAAAATTGAGTTCAAGTACTCACTTAGAAAAAGTGGACAGGTTTCTGACGATTGTGATTGACCAACCCACGGTCCAGCACACATATGCTCCTGCTGACGACCACGAGTTGACTGAATTAAAACGAATGGCGGTTTTTCTGGTAACTGAGAAGGGCGCGAAAAAAAAAAAAGCGGCAAAAAACCCGCTAAAATACAATTGTGACCGCGAAAATTCGAAAACCAATATTGGACAGGTCGATGACGGCGATGCTCCGGACACACATATTTCCATCCAAATACACTTTTCTAGCGGTTCTACATTAATTTTATCGATCAGAAACGCATCTCAGAAATCATACTGATGTAGAAAAATTGAATAAAATCCAAACTCAAAAGCGGAAAGACCTTTAATTAAAGCTTGAAGTTGGGAAGGTCGCATTGGGACAGGACAGGTCGATGACGATTTGACTATATTTAGTTAATTTTCTATTTAAAGGAATAAACATAACCTAAAAATGGAAAAAAGGGTTCTAGATAAAAACCTATACTACAATTTAAGACCTTCGCCAGCTCCCGAATCCTTATTGGGTCGCCGCAACTGGTCCGGACATCACTTCTGCCCCTTTCTGTGGGAATCACCCCTCTACCTTTGTGATGAATTGTGTGGTTTTTAGCGAATTATCAAAGAAAACATGAGCTACTTATATGGCTTTCAAATTTAAAAAGTGGGCGGAAGAGGGCGGTTTGAATCTTCTTATCTACATCATACAACTCTACAAATCTATTTCATACATGAAAGAACACGATTCTAGATTTTAGCGTCGTATGTATATATGGGGTGTATTTCTAGACGATAACTCCCTAAATATATAGCGTTAAAAATAATTCCAACGCAGAAAAATCCGTCTAGGCAAAAGACTGGTCGAATTTGTTGGCCAGATTGATCGCTCAAGAATTTCAGGATCAAATTTACAATTATGCCCCAAAAATGCGAAAAAATCGATTTTTTGAGACGATTGCGACCACTCCCAGATCGCTAACATAATAAGTAACTGAAAAACGTCTGCCAGGTTGACGTCTGCCAACTTGATTAGTTAGCTATGCCATTCCTAACAAAAATAGAGAAATCATAAAAAATAAAATGCCAAGAATGTTTTGGAAGTGTGGGGTAAGCATCACCTCTCGGTGTATTTAAGTGCGTAAAAGAACACGATGTTAAAAACAGCTGAATTTGGCCATAACCAAAAAACACCAATAACCAATTCATGGTTCCTACCATCACACTAAGACCATATTTCTCATAAATGATAGGGTAAGAAAAGAGGTTAGAGCATGGCCAGACTGAGGACGGGGCATGGAGTGTGCAGAGCTTACCTTCACATAATTCATCAAGAAGAAACTGCTCAATGCTATGTCAGCGGTGTAGTGGACGGCGCATAACATGCGGTACGTGCACGTAACTTTTACGATATCAATTAAATTTCATCACGAATATGGTTAGGCCTGGAGTATATATGAATGAAATGAGATACTGGAATAATATAAATACCGCAGCCACTTGGTTTGATTTTTAACTTTCAAGTAAACGTTAAAGCCAAGGGAGGGTAATGATCCTCTCATGATGATGATGTTGACATGTTCATCCAATCTGCGGCAGTAGTTCGAAGAACAATTTTGTCATCGTGGGGGTTGAGGGTGGAAGAGAGTGAGGAGTCAAGTCAAATCAAATCAAATCAATCTTTATTGTTTCAGGTCCTTGACCCATACAAAGTGAAGTTGCAAGTTGTCACAACATTTACATTATTTTACATTAAATCAACATCTGTCAGTAATAGGTGAATAAATTGTCTAATTCTAATATATGCTCTAATATACTGGGAAACCATATAGATATAGAGTAAGGAGTCTTCCAGAATGTGAAGGGTTTATTCACTTTTTCTTCTTCGTCGACTAGTTTCGCATATTGGCCAACATTACGACGGAAGAACGTTTCGGCCGAATCTCCCTTCCTTAAAATCCGAGCTGCCGCTTTGTCAAAAGGCCCCCTTGAGAAGATGGGATATCATGAAAAGAAAGTCTTCGACAGAGATAAGCTGACACTTGAGTGGACGACGGCTATTGAGCTTTGATGTCGGTCCACATTGTCACTGGAGAGGTCTTCCGAACTGGACACACTTTACCTGCTGATGCGAAATCTGGCGGCACGAAAAATGCGTCCACCAAACTATACACTCCATTACGAAATATATGCCCAACTAATCTTAATGTTTAATAAGGGATGGACTTCTTGGTGTTATGTATTTTTGATATGTGAGCTCGCGAGCATCCAGACGACACAACTATATTTTGACGTCATAGCTTACCCTCACCATCTTTCAAAACTTGATCCCGTACGCATCTTTCGCAAGGTTCATGGTGTACGCTCATTTCGCTGTACGCATCTTTCGTGAATTCGCGGAATCTAAGGATACGGAAATGGAAACGCGTATGCAATACACTGCACGCGGTGTAACGCGATAAGAATTTTATATATTTGGTGGGTACTTACTTGCTCAGTTTCTCACACAGGTTTGCTCACTTCTTGGAATGCTGAAGATCTATACCGCTGGAACACTACAGATAATCGATACTGTTGTCTCTGTATGCTGTTGCATCTTGCTGTATGCTGATTCTGAGCTCTTCTAGGTTTGCCTAACTTCTCGGTGTTCGGGACAGTTGTGAAGTGGACACCTAACGAAGTTGTCCATATAACAAACCTCAAACAGTTCGATCTTAAGGCCCACTTTCACAAAAAACTGAACGAGCTTGAGCTCGAAAATATTGGAAACTTATAGAGAATAAACCTCACTGTCTTTCACCAGAGCTCTGCTCGTGTTGTAAAGTGGCAGCCCTACTGAGGCAGGGAATTTAAACTCTTAAATTCCTGCCAGTTACACTTGGTGATCTTCGTTAGCCGTAATATCAATATGGCTCGTAGCTTAGGTTGTTGTTTCAACACTGGGAATTTCGAAATTCGCTGTCAAGGTGGGGGGTAGAGGGGATAATTACCGACTTTTTCAGGCGCTGCCCAAGCTACAATTCTCGGCCGGTTTTTGTGATTCTTATTTTGTTCCATCAAGATTCGGTATAGTTTTGAAACATATGTGAGGAGTTTTAAATTTCATCATGTGAGTAGGTGAATGGAAGGGATAGTACAGATAAATCATGGTGTTTTAACAATTCTCGTCCGATTTTCGTGATTCTGTTTTTGTTCAACTACCTATGAATTCGGTCTAGTTTTGGATCGTATATTAGGAATTTCGAATTTTATTATGAAAGGGTTTGAATGGAGGAGGTGGTAGTGATAAATCTTGATGTTTTAACTATTCTCATAAGATTTTCCTAATTTTTTTTATTCAATTATGAATTTGGTCAAGTTTTGGAAAATATGTCAGGAGTTCTAAATTGTGTACTGGAAATTTACTGTCGGTGGAGGAAATCAATGGAGGGGGGGGGAGGAGGGTGATTCGAAAAAGTCATGATATATTTTGTTTTTCCTATTTTTTTTTAAATTAATTAAAAAATGAAATTTTAAGTTTTCAAAGTAATAAATAATTTTTTAATAATAAAGTAATAATTAAATTTTTTTAAAAGAATTTAGCCGCATCTGAACCTGAAGGATCATTAGCGGCATTGCACGAGGTGTCAAGTGAGACACTAAAACTGGCACGATTCTAAACTATAACGAAGACTAGATAAATAGGCTTACATTAAATCTAAGTGAAATAAAGGTATGACTAGGTGGAAATAAATATATCACAGACTAAAAGTATCACAGTTTGTAGTAGAGCTCTGCGGCTCTCAGGTACGTTGACAGGGAGTGGACCTTGTCTGGCCCAGATAGGACATCAATCCACTGAGGGGGTCTATGCAGGACTCTAAGGTCCATAAGAGCTGGGAAATCCTCTAAAAAGTGGCGGATGGACAGATCATCCCCACATCTTCCACACACAACATAACGAGCACCTGCACTAAGCAGGTGTCCATGGATAAGCTACTTCTCCCCTACAGCTCATGACCTAAAATTCAAGTGAGGAGTATATTTTATGGTAAAATTGTGATTTGCCAATTATTATTGTGTTCAAAAATAATAAAATAGGTACATATTCTTAAGAAATCCGATCTAGTCGGGAGTACCAATGACTTTTTTTTTGTCTTAGCCTGAAGTCGTTCATGTCCTAAAATACTTCCTCCTAGGGGGTCCCAACCCATAGCCCTTTCACTGCATTTTTGGCAAAGTAGATCAGCAAGCGATCTTCAGAAAATTTCAGAATTTCGAAAACAGTTGAAATTCAAGCACAAAGAAGATAAAGTAGCGAAAAACGATAAAGCAAAATCCCGCGCTTCTGCAATTGAATAATTTATGGAACAGTTATTTCACGCTTCCGCTATTTCTTCCCAATTCTAAATAGATTTTCTCCCCTGTGTGCTTTATGTCTTTTTATTCGTTTTTTTTAATCCTAAATTTTGTAGTCGTTTAATTTTACTGGAATAATTTATCATGTTGAAACCATGTACAGATCCTGAATGCGAAATGAGGGTTAAAAAGCTCTGAATAATCGTCGCTTAAAACTGAATTCCTCTTCAACTGCTCGTCTATTTCGGGCTCAATTCATGGGATGGTTGTTCCTCGCTAATTAGGGGCGTTGGTGGACAAAAATAGTGAGGGTAGAAGTATCATAAAATTCCCAACTGAACCAAAAGTTTTCCAGCCCCAAAAAAGGAAAATAAAGAAGACAATAATACTATTATATTGTCAATGATAAGTGATGCCTGCGGCCTATAGTTAATATCTACTGCTTATACGTACCTTTTACATTCACCTAACACTTCTGTAAAATTACTCAATTACCGATTACATTTTTATGTAAGTTGTTATAGGAAATTGTGATCGTTTCAGGTCAGAGACGTGGCCTTTGCCCAAAATTGCCCAACATGGACTGGACCATCGGTGGTATTCAAAAGGCACAATGACGTTTTGTTCGACGTAGAACTGGCTGAAAAGAAAAGACGGATCCATGCTAATAGATTGGTTCCTGCAAACGTTCGCACAAAAGAAGACGATGAAGAGGAGGATAATGAAGGGTTGACTACGACACTAAACATGTTGGCAATTAAGTGTTTGTTTAGTTCTAAAGAAGTTATAGTCAAGTCGGGATTGAGTCAACATTATTATTTATTTTAGTTGTTGTTTAGTTATAATGGTTATTTTACAATAGCTTGCCGGCTACAGAAACTAGCTCCAAAAATCACCTGTGATTTGGATCTGCCTTTAATGAAAGAACAACTAGAGAAGACTAAGACTAAATACGACCGTACAGCACAGCCTCGTCCTTCATTCACAGTTGGCCAGGCACTCCACTTCCAAAAACTTCCAGACTATCACTGGGTCCCCGGAGTTATTTCAAATGTTGCTGGGCCGAATCCCTACTTGGTGGAAGGAGAGGAAGGACCGTACAATGGAATGAACTTCACATCTCTCCGAGACAAGATGGAGAATACCTCAGTATTCCAGTTATTCAAGATGAGGACAGTAAATCGGACGTACCAAACCATTACAAAGTATAGGCGAAGAAAGCAACAGATCAGCGACCAATGAAGGGATGATCAGCAGGATGCTCAGAAAGTTTCTCGACTACGATTGTGCAACAAAATGAACCAGCCAATCACCAGGGAATGGTGAGTAGGTATATCTTGAAATTTCGTCTGCATGGTTCGGAAATGCTTTTTTTTTGTCTTGTTTATGGTGCTGTATCTTCTGAAAAATTCCTAATGAGTTGCTAGTTACCGTCCGTATCAAAATTGTTACTTTCTGTGTTTGTCGTTATCTCTTTGTAATAGTTTGCTGTGATCGTGTTGTCAAATGTCATCCTCTGTTTCTGTATTTCCTGTGCATTTTTTCCGCGTCGAGAGCCCCCCCCCCGTGTTCGGCCGGTCAGGGCCGGAGGGCCCCAACCTGACCGGGCCCACCCACCATGACGGCTTCCGGGGCCACCTGCCCATTTCTGAACAGGTATCCCCTAACGGATGTTGTGGAGACTCTCCACACATCCTGGAGAACTAATCGTCAAGGGTCGCCCCCGGACCGGCCGGAACCCCCGACCCCTCCCAGCTGTTTTCTCTCGTTTTTCTTCCTTTTTTTTCCTTACAGTTACAGTTCTTAATTGCAAAAGCCGTTTGAGCTGCTAATTAGTATGTAATAAGATTAATTAGATTTGATATAGTTACTACAGTTATACCAACTCATAGCGAATTTATTGAGTACGATTTACTCTAAATGAATGAAATAACAGTTCGATATCAATCATAATATTACTGTTAGGTCTCATTCTTAGCAAGCCTTTGCAGAAAAACGTACTGTAGGCCGTAAAAAATTACGGAAATTTGCACGTTTATTTTTTGCCTTACATTATACCTTCATACACTTCAAATAAGTGGGGAAAGAATCTAATTGATATAAAATAAATATTTTGATGAATGGTTCCACTCCCAGAAGATGTCGTAGTTGATTGACAACGTTGATTGAAAAATAATATATAATTAAAAATTGAGGACAGAATGGCTTTCTTTTCGTGACGTTATCTGAAATTTTAACTGTCAAGGTATTGAAAAGTTTTTACTTACGATTGTCATTGACGATGGCAAAGGAAGATTTGAATGAGTGATCACAATCAATTATTGATGACATTGGTCCCGATTCGAAACTTTCCTATCTCAGGTTTCTCTTCAATTTCCAATGAATAATGAGATTGTCGAGAAGTCGTAATAACGTTTTTCATTACCTTGAAGGGATAATCAGCTAACCCCTACTCGACGATATTTTATCGCCTTGACACAAAAGAAATAAATTAATTTTTCTTCCCTCCTCAAGTTGCTAAGTGCCTTCGAAATACTTCCGAGCTCGCTTCCCTTTTTTTCTTTTTTTTAATTGCTTTTCAAATGTAAATTAATTAATGAGGCCTCCTAAAGAGTCTTTGGGCGGGGAGGGGGTAATAATTCTGTTTCTTTTTATTACTTTCGGAGCCAGAAGGCAATTAAAGCATTCGGAGTCTTCTTCGGGAAAGTATTGGAAAGGGGGGTCCGGACAGTCGTTTGGTCGGTCGATAGAGTTTTGGCGGGTGTGGGGGATGAAACATTTGTAGGTTGAGATAGTGAGGGTAAGAGGGAGGGGGTGATGCCCCTTGCCAAGGGTTGCAAAGTGGCTGCAGGGGTTGTACAAATTTGTAATGTACTACCAAATCAAAACACCGTATATTGGCACCGACATTGGACCAAAAGAATATTAAGAGACTTGGAAATGTATCGAGTTAGGCAACAGAATCTGGATCTCAACAGATCCAAAACTCACATGAACTCCAATAACCGGAGATGAGATATTTGTAGGTTGAGCACAACAATGATTTCCCCACTAAACAACCTTAAAACACTGGTATTTTTTAGTTCTTCGCGACGTCCATGGATAAATAGTAGATCGGTATAACACTACACAACAACAGTCCACTCCTTCCAGTTTAATCCCTGACACCAAGAGATCTCGATTGTCATTTTATGCTACATTATGGTACATTATTAGGTAGCAACTACTCACCGAGACCATATAATCTGAGCGTAATGAGAAGTTTTGTGATCGGCGATATGGAGTTGTTTCTGTCACTGCAGGATTCTAATTTCCCTTCAATCAACTCCAGCACAAACATCGTCGGAAACAGGTGTGAAAATCGACATCATCAAGTAAATTAAAATAAACCGGACGTGGACGAACCGTATAAGGTCTTCGTTCGTATTCTAGGAATTGGACGATTTCCTCGTCCGAAAAATCGGAATCAATCTTCATTGTACATTATGACTTTTTGTAATATGACTTTACATTATTATAATATATATTATATTATTATTATTACAACTACACGTCATGACCTCTTTATAAAGCGTTATCCACCAGATAAATCGCTAACTGATGGAGATGAGTCTCAGGTAAGAATACCAAGCAGATAGCGGTATCTTGCAGGCAAATGTGAGTTGATAAGCAGTCAACAAGAAGTTATCTGAGGCTGCTAGTTACCTAGAGTTTGCCTGGGCTTTACCTTTGATTGATAGACGGCCCCCTAAGCATTCATTCATTCAATCAACAAGATAAATTATTCCAATAAAATTAAACAACTTCTAAATATTTGATTTAAAAAAAGAAAGCTTACCTACTTAATAGCACATGGGGGAGAAAATCTATTTAATATAAAGGGGCAGGACGAACGGAAGCGTGAAATAACCTCTTTATAAATTATTCAATTGCATATGTGCAGGCTTTTTTTGGTGTGTGTCTGTCTAGCGCCATTTTCGGTTCGGGAGGGAGGATTGCTAACTTTATCATCTTTGCTAATCTTTGTCTGTGCTAATGCCCATATGTGCTACAGTTCGTATGTCACTGCACCATTGCATGGCTTCTTAAACTTGAAATGTACCTACTGTGTGTCATTTATGTTTTCCCAAAAGGCATGTTTTCCTTAATTTCATTTAAGCATTCATTCATTCAATCAACAAGATAAATTATTCCAATAAAATTAAAGTTCTAAATATTTAATTAAAAAAAAAAAAAAAAAAAAAACCTTATCTAGTTAATAGCACATGGGGGAGGAAAACTAATTAATATAAAGGGGGAGGACGAACGGAAGCGTGAAATAACCTCTTTATAAATTATTTAATTTCATATGTGTAGGTTTTTTTTGTGTGTGTGTCTGTCTAGCGCAATTTTCGGTTCGGGAGGGAGGATTGCTAACTTTATCATCTTTGCTAATCTTTGTCTGTGCTAATAATGCCCATATGTGCTACAGTTCGTATGTCATTGCATCGTTGCATGGCTTCTTAAACTTGAAATGTACCTACTGTGTGTCATTTATGTTTTCCCAAAAGGCATGTTTTCCTTAATTTCATTTAAGCATTCATTCATTCAATCAACAAGATAAATTATTCCAATAAAATTAAAGAACTTCTAAATATTTCATTAAAAAAAAAAAAATAAAATAAATAAATAACTACCCTACTTTAATAGCACATGGGGGAGAAAATCTATTTGATATAAAGGGGCAAGACGAACGGAAGCGTGAAATAACCTCTTCGTAAATTATTCAATTGCATATGTGCAGGCTTTTGTGAGTGTGTGTGTGTGTCTGTCTGTCTAGCGCAATTTTCGGTTCGGGAGGCAGGATTGCTAACTTTATCATCTTTGCTAATCTTTGTATGTGCTAATGCCCATATGTGCTACAGTTCGTATGTGCTGGGCTATTTGCTGGCGCCGTTCCCGCCCAGTGCCGTTACCGCCTCCTCTCCCTCCTGGCAACCCCCTGTTGCAAATTTAAAGGCTTCAAAACCCCCGAACTCGACCGCCACTCCCGTTCATTTTCCGCCTATCGGTGTCCTCGCTAGTAAAAGGGGATTACAACCGGAATTTCATCGCTGAATGATTTAATACGGAGCTTCTCTACGGTAAGGTCGGAGGGGTAAATAGAAGAAGAGGGGTGGTCGCCAATCTATGGGTGGAAGAGGGGGTGCCAATCTGCGGGGTGGGGTGTAGATTAGCATACTGATACGCGCAGATGGCTCGGGGATCGTTTCGCGGCGGTATAATTGAGGAACGCACACGAAGTTCGGCGTGCGTCACTACACACTCACACTGAGACACGTCGAATTAACCCCCTCCACCTTCACCCCCGTCCTAATGCGCGCATAGAGGAATTTTCCGGGTATCGGCGCATTTCCCCGCACATTTAAACGATAGTCGTCCATAACGTCGGTCTAGTAACCCTCCCCTCCACCCCGCCACCCCCACACTATAACACACACACAGACATTGCACCTCGTACGTGCAACACCCACACGGACACACTACCGCGGAAAACAACCCCCTTTTAACCCTTGAACAAACACCGCCACACTCACACGCGGACAAACTACGAGTACGCGAGCAGGTTCGTTCCGGCATCAAACCAATACAAGGTGTTAACATCCCTGATGAAAGATAACACAGGTGGTTCTATTTTCATGTTCTCCAGGATTATAATGGACACAAAATGTCCAACAGAATCTCTAACAGGAAATGGTCATTAGTCACCCGTAATTCCCTTCAGAACACTTTTTAATCACTCCCTATGTAATTTAGAAGCATTTAGTTGATACTTTTCAATAATGAACCTATAAATTAATTTCAACCCCCTCAAACAAAATTATTTGGTTTACTTCTCAATATGTGTAAAAAAAAAAAATAAATAAATAAATGAGATAAAATAATTATAATAAATAAATAAAATGCAATCATCAGTTGATACAGTTGATTGGCTGCAGTCATATCGTTCTCCGTTATTTAGCTTCAAAGTTGCAATTCTAGTGTTCATATATCCTTCATTTTTTGCACAGAGTTTAATTACACCAGTGGTAGGAGGGTTCCGTAGTCGCCACCCAGGAATTTGCTCGCATATGTCTCTGGTGAGTGCTAATTTATTGACGATTTTTTCCGATTTGAAGCCGCTTGATCGCCCTTTCGCTCCTCGTTGTTCGGTTTCGCTCGAGTGGGGGCTGGTCGCTGCGTCATAACGCTGCGCATTGGGTATATCGCACCGCACCACCTTTCCCCTTTACTGAGTAGGTGTGTTGCGCGGAGGGTATTTATCAACAGTCCCCCCGCGTCTCTAGCTGTCAGCTCTCTTCCCGTTTATCATTAGATCAAAACCAAAACCAATATGAGCTGTAGTAAGTGCAACGATCAATTGCTCTCCGATGATTCTATTGTCTGCGTTTTGTGTAGTGAGAACTTTCATTACAGTTGCGTGGGCATGTTGGAAAAGAACTTCAGGCGCTTGAATAAAACGACTTTAGCTAATTGGAAGTGTATGGATTGTAAAACAAATGATGGAAATACATCTCTCAAAGACGATTTACGTTCTTTCATGGGCGATTTAAAGTCGGAGATGCGTCAGGAGGCAGACACCACGAGAAGGGAACTCGGCGATTTGATTTCGGGGCTTTCTGAAAAGATGGATATTTGCCTCGCTAAATATGAGGTTTTGAGTACGCGTGTAGAGGAAATTAAGGTGGATATTGACTCTAAGTTGGAGGCATTTGAGGAACGTTTAGGAGCTTTAGAGGGGACCTCAACTCGGTCAACACTTCCCAGATGTGCGTCCGATATCGAAGCGAATTTCGCCGAATTAGAGGACCGCCGTCGTCGTGCTTTCAATGCGATCATATACGATTTTCCTGAACCATCGATCGCTAACCCCACTCTCGCTATTGAGGAAGACCTCGTTAATTTGAAGGAGTCACTCAAAAAGCTCTCTCCTGATTTTGGAAATCTGGTACAGCGCGTATCACGTCTGGGTGCTCGTAAGGTAGATTTTAATCGCCCCTTGAAGGCGATTTTCGACTCTCCCACTTCGGTCACCAAGTTGCTTGTCGCAAACCGTTCAATTAATCCCCCAATTCTTTCCATCTCTTCCGATAAAACTATCATGCAGCGAAAATTCCTCAATGATCTGAGAGCTGAATTGAAAACCAGACTGGACCGCGGGGAGTCAGCTCTCACTATCAAATATGTCAACGGTGTACCCCAAATTATATCAACGGCAAATGTACCCTCTACTAACTGCTCGTCAAAAAACTAAATCCAGCGCCCTTTACATTGAACTTATACTACCAAAACATTAGAGGCTTAAACACAAAATTATCCGTATTGCACCACCAAGCACCCCATCTAACCTATGATATTTTACTCTTTACTGAGACTTGGCTAACACCAAATGTTACGTCTGATGAGCTTCGGCTTTCTCGCTACAACATCTACAGGGCCGATCGGTCTCCTTCCAATAATCATCATAAATCCACAGGCGGAGGAGTGTTGGCTGCCATCTCGATAAATTGTCGATCCTATCGTTGGAATTCAAGAGATATCGCTGAGCAGCTATTCATTGTTCTTCCCGATCATAGACTCGTGCTCGGTTGCTTATACTTACCTTACTATCAAACTGCTGAAATCTTGGACGCCCATTTTTGCGAACTAGAGGCAATTTCTTCGGCACTTCCTGATTATAAAATGGTTATCGTGGGCGATTACAATTTGCCTGGTATCGACTGGTCGAGTGTTTCCGAAACAGGGTTT
Source organism: Adelphocoris suturalis (assembly GCA_030762985.1). NCBI lineage: Eukaryota > Metazoa > Arthropoda > Insecta > Hemiptera > Miridae > Adelphocoris > Adelphocoris suturalis. The sequence continues at coordinate 103,475,209 of CM061044.1, read as the reverse complement.
AGCGATGGCCTGGGACACAAGGCTAGACTGGTATACGAATCCATGATGCTCCATGATCTTCATCAACTCAACAGTATACGCAACCCTTTTGGTAATGTTTTGGACCTTGTGTTGACTAACGTTAATGACATCCATCTCATAGCAAGTGACCCAATATTCGTAGCAGATGTCGCTCATCCCCCCTTCGAATTTGCTATCTCCCTCCGATCCTCAGAATCTCGATTCTTTCCAAGCAAAAGATTCTCTTTCAACTTCAATAAAGGTGATTACAAATCATTTGGAACTTTCCTGTCAACTCATAATTGGGATAAAGTCTTGGACGGTGGAATTGATGAAGCAGTGGAAAAGTTTTATTCTCATATTAATAGCGCCATTGAAATGTATGTCCCAAAAGTCATCGAATTCACTCATTCCTTTCCGAAATGGTTTGATCGCAGCCTCATATACCTCACTAAACAGAAGATAATAGCACATTCTCGGTGGAAAATAACACACCAGAGTGAGGACTATAACCTCTTTTCCTCGTTGCGCAGCCAGTGCAAATCTTTATCTGCGAGTCTTTATGACTCCTACATTCTAGATGTCCAGGGCTCAATCCCCGATAATATCAAACACTTCTGGAACTTCATCAACTATAGGCAGGGTGGAAATAGATTACCGAACAGCATGAATCTTGATGGCAATTATGTTTCAAGCCCCCTTGAGATCGCAGAACTTTTTGCGCAGCACTTCTCAGCAGTCTTCGAGCCTCCTAGCCCAAATGCTCCGTTCTACCCAAACATTGACTTAGTGTCAATTGGTTCAATTCATGTATCTGAAGATGACGTAGCACGCACACTCTCCAGTCTAGATGTTAACAAGGGTATGGGACCTGATGGTGTTCCTAACATTGTTCTGAAGGAATGTTCCTCCAACCTTTCCTACCCCCTAACACTTCTCTACAACATGTCACTCGGTTCTGGGCGCTTCCCAGTCAAGTGGAAATCATCTTATGTGACTCCGATCCACAAGAGTGGAGACAAGGATTCCATCACACATTACCGACCTGTCTGCTCCCTATCTGGCATACCAAAGGTGCTCGAGAAGCTTATTGTTTTTCAACTTTCTGCTGCTTTCTCGTCATACATAGCGACCGAGCAGCATGGTTTCCTGAGGGGTCGATCAACCACTACAGACCTTCTTGAGTTCCAGGATTTTGTGATTGAGGGTTTCCAGAGGGGCTATCAAACTGACGTAGTTTCAACCGATTTTGCAAAGGCATTTGATAAACTATCTCATCGTCACCTGTTATCTGTGTTAAGTTCCTTGGGAATCTATGGCTCATTTCTTGACTGGGTCGCTAGTTATCTCACAGGGCGCAGTCTTATGGTGCGAGTCGGAGGCGTTCTATCTTCTCCTTTCATTGCCACATCCGGTATTCCTCAGGGTAGCCATATGGGACCGTTGTGCTTTTTGTTAATGATTAACAGCGTCGTCAAGTTGTTCGCCCCTAATGTCCACTGCCTTCTCTTTGCGGACGACTTGAAGATTTTCAGTCATGTGAGCTCGAATGAGGATTGTGAGGCCCTTCAGGTTGCCATCGACGAATTTGAGGCCTGGTGCACTGCCAACGAACTCTTCCTCAACCCGTCAAAATGCTGCATAGTCTCTTTCCACCGCTCCACTCAGCCTGTCATTAATGCCTATAAATTGTGTGGGGCTCGCTTGAGAAGACCCGAGGATTTGATTGATCTGGGGGTGATCTGTGATGGGCGGCTGTCCTTCTCTGGGCACATTGGGGAGATAGCGGGTCGAGCCATGCGGGGTCTGGGTTTCCTAAAAAGAAACACGAAGGAGTTCTCCAACATTCGAGCTATTACACTGCTTTACAAGACGCTTGTTCTCCCAATTCTAGAATATGCCTCTCCAATTTGGTCTCCGACGTACAATGTACACAAATATACACTAGAGAGGGTTCAGAATAAATTCCTTCGTTATGTTGCCTATAAACTCGGCATACCTTCGCACGAGGTTAATTATGAATCTATTATGAAGATGTGCAACCTGATTCCCCTAGAGAGACGACGATGTGTAGCGGATGTCACCCTTTTCCACAAGTTGTTGAACAACCAGATCTCGTGTCCAGTCCTGCTCTCGAGAGTTGGCATCCTGGTGGCTCGGTCGACGAATATTTTCTACGTCCCTTTCTCCTCGACTAATTATTCGATGAACCGCCCCCTGCATAGGCTCCCTCGTATGGCGAATCTGCTTATCGAGATGAATCCTGAACTGGACTTCTTCAATTGCACCACCACCATTCTCAAAAATCTAGTCGCATCGACGGTCTTTTAGCCAGTCTCATCATTTAACCAATCAATTAGTCACACTCATTATTTTTCCAAAGTCTTTTCTCTTCGATTTTTCCTTCTTTTTATATACCAAATCGTTACCAATGTTTTTTTTCCTCTGTTGTATATTATAAATTATTAATAGTGTTCAATGTAATTGGGCGCCGCCCGTATTGTAAATAAATAAATTTAAAAAAAAATAAATAAATAAATCCGTCCATCAGCCGGGCAGAGCTTTTCTCCAAAACTGCCGAAGCAAAGTTTGTTGCAGCCAGATGGCAACAAAAAGTGTCTAATTAATTTTATTTTTGTTTTCTCGTGATGAGAGTTAGGGATATTTAAGATAACTGAGTGGTAGCGATTAAAGATGGATGGATGGTCGCCAGGGTTGCACCGCCTGTTTGTCAACTCGCTCGCCGCGATGTTATGTAGGCCTTTGAAATTTGGGGACCAGCCCTCTCACCTATAGATTCGCAAAGCTTGACTGGCCTACGGAGTTTTCGGTAGTATTCATCGAGAGTTCAGCAAGTCAGTATATCGCTCGTTCCTCTGCTATCAACCCATGCGGTACCCCGATTTCGGTACCTACAGACCATCAAATATCTGTTTTATTGACCGATCGACCACGGCCATTTACGTGGGTTGTGAGTAGGGTTGCCAGATCTACTTTAATTTAAAGTATCCTACTTTATTTTTGTTCAAAATACTGTATACTTTATAACAAATTTAAAGTAGACCAAAATACTTTATATTAGAAGCGAAGAAGAAAAGTTCAGCCCCCGCACCTACTTACTAGCCAAGGACAAATTCAAATTTACTTTTTTGTCAAGTGTCACAATTTTTTGTGTGATTTCTTTCAAATTGTCAATTTTCAAAAATTTTCAATTTCCACAGCTCTTTTCCGAATTTTTAATATTTTATAAGTACAGTGTTTCAGAGAAAGAAAGAGGGACTGAATGAAGTAACTTTTTGAGTTCCTAAAAAGTTCCAAACGTCCTTAGTCCTTACGGGCCCAATTGATGCACGAGATATTTTTTTAGTGAGAACGAGATTGAAAATGATGTTCTTAATTACATTTATGTATGTAACACAACCTTACTGAAACATGGACTCGTAAAGCTTGAAATGTCTAGTGATGTTTTCTTCGGAATAAGAAGTTTGTGTCCGAGTAAAAATATCCATGGTTCTTTTTTAATTCCTCAAACCGAACTTTCTTATTTTCAGTAATCTGACACATTCAAGCCCTTGTGTGCAGATGCTGAATGAATAATACCTTAGTGTGTAAGTCGAGAACGTTAACTTTAGTATACTTTAACTTTCTTCGAAATACTTTACTTTTCCTTGGTTGCAGCCAGGATATACTTTATACTCGTATGATCCGAAAAAATCTGGCAACCCTAGTTGTGAGAAACGTTGACTTATATCTACTTCCCCAGCGAACCTTCAGCTATCCCAGGGTTCCTGGCCCGTCATGGATCGCATCCCATCCATCCACTTGGTTGCAGTGAGTCTGCAGCTCACTCCGTGGAAATCAAAGCTTACCTGGTTCCCGCTCATCTACCTTGGAGTGGCTTCCACGGGATCTTCCTGTCCCTACTGGGCGTCCATCTACGACTACCTCATATGACTCTACTCTACTACTACTCATGGTCAGACTAGACTAATAGTTGAACACTAAGGAATATTTCATTGATTATTCTAATATTGTATGTTTCTTTCAATTGGAGCTCCTTAAAATATTTTTCAATTTACACCTACTGCTCAATTAAGAATAAATTTATGCACTTTCTAGTTGTCACTTGGTTGTGTTTTTTCTACAATTTAGATTCCCTCTGAGCCGAAGAACCGTTTCACGGTAAAATTGACAGTGCCTTTAATTCTCCTATTTAATTTCCAAAGGTACTTATCTTCATTTTCTATTAAAAATATCTATTCCATTCGTTAACGAACAAAGTTTATGAAACGAACGGCAAAAATCACATATACCTATTAATGTGACCCGGAATTAATGAGCCAAACTTCGGATTTTAGAGCTCATTTCCGACAAAAAGTGCCTCGTAGAGATTTTTTTTTAACGCTTAGTTTTTAAGTAATTTGATTTTTGAGATTTTTTCGTGTTTTCGACCTTAAGTGACTAAAACAGCAATGACTACAATAATTAAAACAGTAAGTATTAATTTGCGGATACCTTTGAAAAGAGCAATTGGTAATTTCCTTCCTATCTAATGAAAAATCAAAATTTTTCAATCGGATTCATTTGGTAAAAAACTGCCTGAACATGAAATTTCAACGAGTATCAGAAATTCCAATTTTTTAAACTGTCTGTGAGTGTCCCATTTCTGTACTGTTTTTCGCGTACCTCATCTGGACCGACCAGTGGGATCCTACCACCCTTCACCTGTGACTATATAAGCTGTGTCCTTTCTAATGTGTGTTCAGTTATTGTTTTTTACTGACGATGGCCTAACCGTCGAAATCGATTTAACATTGTAACTTTTTAGTTTTCGTAGAAATAGACAAGGTTTTCTCACTAATTTCCCTTTTGAAATGGGTTTCCACTACTTAATCTAGGTTTAACGATTTATGAAGGTCTAGTTGCGTCCTTCTAAGACATACCAATGATCTATACTATCTCCCACAAGGGATGTTGATTTATTCGGTTTTTGGGTTCTACCCACCATTTCAGTTTGGGACGTATCCCAACTGAGCAAAGGTGAACCGAAACACATGCAGCGGCAACCCGACTGGGTAAGAAATAGGCAGCACAACTGGGTTCTGGGTCTCTGAGGCCTGCCTGGGTTGAAGGTTTATGAAGGTCTAGTTGCATCCTTCTGAGACATCCCCGTGATCTGCACTATTTCCCCCTAGGAATGATGTTTTATTCGATTTTTGGGTTCTACTCACCATTTCAGTTTGGGACGTATCACAACTGGGCAAAGGTGAACCGCGACGCCGGCTGCTGCGGCCGCCCGACTGGGTAACAAATAGTCAACCCAACTGGGTTCTAGGTCCCTGAAGCCTTGTCCACCGCACGTATTGATCAGATTACAATGTTTTGGTCTATTATATGTTATCATCATCTCGCTTATCTGATCAGTTTAGAAGTTACATCTCCCGCGTCGAGACCCACTGTGACAATCATGAATGTACAGCTAACTCAAAAATACCTGAGCCAGCTTGGCAAGAATTGGATTGTGGTCAAGTTCACGGAGTTCTGGGAAAAACGTTGCAGGGAAATTGTGTTTTGTCGTACATGGACCAAGTTTCCTTTCGCTTTAACAATAATTTTCGAATAATTTGTAACGAACATAGCGACTAGAACTTCATGTCTATACCTTTCACAAATGCATACGATGAACTCAGTATCATTCATTTTCATGTATCTTATTAGTGATTTCAAATATGTATAGTCCTTTTTTTATTGTTGTGTTATAAGAAACTGCCCAGTTGGGTGGCACCACGTCGGGATTCCCGTTCCCCGTTGGGCTGTGTTTTTTTCTCAGTTGTGTCAAAACTACCCACGTTTTTGCCCAGTTTCCACGTACAAAATTATATTTAGATAATATGTCATTACCTATTTATTTCTGTATTAACCTTTTCGATGCTACACCCGAATATATTTGGGGCGGAAGTGTCTTACATGCCATGCTATTCCCGAGAATACTCGGGCTACTCGAGGCTGTTCTGGTGTGCAATGGACGAATATATTCGTGCTCGCTCCCCCGATCTACTAGTTGCGTTTATATCTTTAGTTCACCAGTACCCCGAACAGGGAGGCAGCACTTCTAGGATCCAACGATGTTTACCGACGCTTGTTGCCATCTTATCTACTTGATAACAGTGTTTTTGTTTTGATTTCCCTGACATCCACAAAAAAAGTCAACTCACGATGTTGCGCTGCGTTTACACTGAACAGGAACTATTGAATATTCTCGAAAATAGTGATGACGAAGATGAATTATTTCGTGATTTGTTTTCCAATGTTTCAACCGCGAATGGTTCCCCTTCGATGTTCCCTGTTGAGTTACCTGTTTGCCGACATCCCAATGATTCCAGCAGCGATTCTAATGACGAAGAGGAACCAGAAGCCGAACAAGTAAGGGACTATACATGGGATAATTCCGAACCAAATATTGTTTTTCACAATTTCATGGACAATAGAAGAGGGGTTCTGGCCAGCAACAGTAATGATCAATAATCCAGATTGACCAAATTGCATTTTGCTCGTAAAAAAGTATTTAGAACGGAGAACCTGAATGAGCGTAGAGGTATGCAGATAGACGGTGCCAGCTGGCTCAGCCGGGCACAGCAGCTAAATTGTTTGAGTATTACAAACTGCAGGTACGATCATTTTTTCCAATGTTAACAAACTTCATATCCTTTTGGTTTATATCTTCCTTATGAGGGAAAAAAAAGGTCACAGGAGGTTCACGAAATGTTAGTGGATTACAAATAAACAGGCGGAAGTTACTCGGGAAAAGGCAAAGTTACCCTTTTAATATTAGAACGAAACGAGGCCCCGCAGCCCAGTTAGGTCGGAAACAACGAAAGTAACTACCACATAATATCTGCTTTTACTCCAAAGTAAGCTGGAGATGCCCTTTAAAAAAGAAAGAGATGGGTGTTTTGTATTATAACCTCCCCATTTCCGCCTTAACCGCCTCTTGGTTACGAGAAATGGCCTTCAAGGGGCACCTTAGGTCGGCACGTATATATTTTCGGTGTATATTTCGCTCCCATGCGTTTTCCGAGATCGTTTGGAGGGAGAAAAAAGAGAGGGATCTGTTCCCCCCTTGTTCGCAGGCCCTTGCGATGATATTGGAAGCCCGAGACGTAATAAAAAAGACAAATATCGCACGGGATCGGGAAGGGATCAAAGATAGTGGGGGTGCAATAACGTCGAGATGTTGGGAGACGCCTCCTTATCGTGGTTGGGAACCCTCGGAAGTTTGGGTAGTTGCAGTGCAGGAGAGATCATCAATGATTTAGCATTCATTATTGTGACAATGGAGGTGATGGGAATGTATTAGTTTCCCCCCTTCAAAGAGGAAAGGCGATTAACCTGCAACACGCAGAGGATATCCTGAAGGTTGCATAACCTCAGGGATATCCCCAGTAGCAGCATTTTCAAGAATTTAAAAAGAAAAAAAAGAACAAAATATTTATTTTCACTTTGTTTTCTTCTTTCAAATTGCACAATTTTTGTTTTTGAATTATGAAAGAATGTTGTGAGCGAAAACTCATCTCCCTTTCGCGGGTTTTAGCTCATTTAGGGAATCAGTTTTCTGTTTAATTATTAAGCTTAAATTTTTATGAAAAAATGTTGTACATGATTGTAAAATATATATATGTTGGTCAGCCTCGCAGATAGGAATATGCAATTGCAGTCGTTCCCCGCTTGGGGCGAGCCGAAACGCGGGCCACTCCATTCAATCTGTATCTGTCTTTGTCCTTCACCTCATCCTAAATTATCGTAATGAAAAGTTCCAGTCATGCAGCATGATCGTATGAGCGAATTGTCGTAAATTATCGAACTATATTATGTTATATTGTTTTGAAAATTTAAGGACTTTGAGGGAAAATAAATTTTTAATTACCAATTTTATGACAAAATACAGGGATACTTCCATAAGAGTAGTTCAATCTGAATTTGGACAATGTTTCATGCAAATATTACCGATTTTTACAACTAGCGAATGCCATTATTTCGATTTTTGACTGATTTTTCAACTTTGAAATTTTACGGAAATTTTACGCTGATTCCGAATATACCACATGTTAGTATGTTGAAAAAATTATTTCGCACAACAAATCGCAAAAAACAGGCTATTTTGAAATTTTTGACTACATTTTTGAAAATTTCAACCCGAAGAAGTAATCCGATCATGCTGGCCAACGAACTTGAACTTTCGTTTTGTGTCCTTAACATTTTAAAATTTGTTTGAAGTTTCTAGCACAATTCTACGGACAGTTATCGTCTGGAATGACACATGCATACATACATATATACATACATACATAATACAATGCTATAAACTTCAGAATATGATTCAGAATAGCCTGAAACGGATTTCTGCATAAAATTTTTTCAAAAATTCACATTCTACAAATTTTGAGGCGAGAGCAATAGCTTAATTTTCTTCAAAAATTCGCTAAAAGGAGGGGTCAATTTTATTTATTTGTATTGTTTGATTTGTTAAATCTGAGTTTTAATATTATTATTAGCTCATTTGAGTGGATCGTTTTGGCAAGGTCTCAGTTGTGCCAACCATCACATCTGTCAGTCGCCTTTCGTTTCTTTTTGTCAAATTGCCATGCTCTCCACTTTAACCCGTTCATTCCTCGTTGCTTTTTTCGGCACCCGTCTTTTTGCAATCCGATTTTTTTATAAGTACTGTTCATTTAATTTTCCTCGTTCAAGTGCTCAATTTATGGCTCTCAAATGTTCCAATGTCGTTCTATTGACTGTTCTGACTCTGACGTTCACAAAAATTATATACGTACCTGCACTAGTGGCAATCTAACTGTTCTTTCTGACTTCATAAGTTAGCTCAATTTATAAATAAGAACTCGTGATCGCAATTAGTTGAGGTCGCTCATATGTATTTATGTATATATATTTTTCTTTAATAACTATATCATCTGAGGGAAATAAATATATTATTCATTCATTTATTCAACCAGAAGGAGAATCTACTCATTTTCATCACATCATCATGTGAAACCTTGTAGCACACGGTGTTTGCGCTTACCTTCATTTTCGACTCCAATTAAAACATAGTTCGAACGAAATTTTGAAAACACCACGAACCGATACATTCATAATTCCACCTTAAATTGATAATCCTACGCAGCAAATTATTATTACTCAATGATTCTCAATGGATATTTCTGTATTAGATAGCCCTTCCACGCTTGTCCAAAGAACATTTCCTATCGAACTGAGTCTACGGCGCATTATCAAAATACAGGGTGAACTGCTCAAAGATGCAAAAATTTCTCCAGAGACCACAAAAACAGTTCAAACATAGAGGGATTTGAAAAAATAAAATTTCCATCTAGAGAGCACAAAAACAACTCAAACATTGATACATTTGAATAAAATGCAATATCTAAAAAAATTCTTGAAGAGAAAAAAAAAAAAAAAAAAAAAAAAAAAAAAAACAGTAAACTGGCAAATTTCATGAAAACTGATTCATATAATACTCTTTCAAACAGTATAAATTTGGTTTTTCCAATGAAATTTAGTTTTGTTTTTAACATGACCGTATATACAATACGTACTTAGGGGTCAGTGTCTACGTATTTTTTACGCAGAATCGAATGGTAACACTTGCAGATCACTCCAACTCCGATGCACCTAACCGAGGTTTACACTTGGACTCATAAAGTGATAAATTTGACCATTTATCTGGATTTCACTGGACCATTGGAAGGAAAATATTGGTTAGTGCTAGTGGATGCTACCTCGAAATGGATGGAAGTCATTTCAATGAATTCTGCACCAACGGCAGCAAAGACAATAACAATACTTCGCGAGATCTTAGCTCGATTCAGACTCTCAAAAACACTTGTTTCAGAAAATGGACTACAATTTTCAAGCGCAGAATTCAACAAATTTTCTAAAGATAGCAACATACATCATATTACCACAAATCCTTATCACCCAAGAACTAACGGATTAGAGGAACATGCCTTCCGAACTTTCAAATATCGGATAAGACTGCAGCTAACGATAAAGGGAATGTGGAACTTAAACATTTTTTATCTCATATAGAAATGTGAGTCATACACTACTGAGAAATCTGCCCGATTTCTATTAGGAAGGAAGCTGCGAACTAGACTCGATCTCCTCAGACCAGACCTCCGGTTGACTAAAATTTCCAGAGGGATCAAGCAAATCGAACTAAGGAGCGTTCATTCGGAGATTTTTCTGAAGGGAAGGAAGTCTGGGTAAAGACCACCAAGGATGATAAGGCGCAAGCAAGAACTATCAAAAGAACTGGGCTCCTCTCCTACATCGTGGACATAAATGACCATCAACATCGACGACATGCCGATCAACTGAGGAAACGATTCACGTGTAACAATGACTGAAGGAGGGAGATATGTAGTAGATATATGTTGACCTCTCTAGTTTTTAGCCAGGTGATTACTACAACCACTAGTGTTGCCACGTTTACAGAAAATATTGAATAAATATTTAGTCTGAGTTGTGAGATGCGATTTTTGATTCGTGAAATTAGAATTAGTGTTGAGAATTCAGGTCTAGAGGATTTGAGACTGTTTCGATTTATTTACAATTTCCCCCTCCTATGGAACTAACTATGGAATCTTTTAAAGCTTCGTTCTCAGTGCGTGTTCTGACTGTTCTCGAACTGATCAGAACTGGGACGGAAAATCCCGGGGAGTTTCGGAACTTGTGGAACCGCGTTCTGCACTGCGAACGATTTCAGAACTTGGAAGTGGAGTAACCTGTGTTGTTGTTTGTAACAAACTTTTCGTCGAAAAAATTCGAGTTTCGTGGATGTTGACGAGATCCAAATACAACTTCAATCTCGTCCTCATCGTCTAAAAACCATGAAACTTCACCACCATCGTCGAAACTATCGCTTTCCGTACTTGACGAGCTACTAGTTGACATTTTGATGAAGGAATTCCAATGAAGAACAGCGAACAATAGAACAAAGCGAAATTTACAAGGAAAATTACAGGGAACACGCGGCAACAAAGTCGAAGAGAGCGTATTGCTTACTCCACGAGCTCCGAAAAATTGTGAAATGCGCATGCGTTAACTACGTCCTTAGGTTCGAGTTCTGACAGTTCCGACAAAAATCGGGGACTGTTAGAACCGTTCGGAACTGGGTTTGAAATACATTGCGAACGCCGAACTCGACGTATCGGCGTTCCGGAACTGGGCGTTCAGTTCGTTCGACAAAACTCAACTGCGCTTGCCCAGAACCCTTCTGAACTGGAAGAACGCACACTGAGAACGAAGCTTCAGATTATTATCCAAAACATCTCAGTGATCTATACATTTGTAATAAGAGTACAAGGATGCTAAATGCCACACCCAACTTGGTAGGCTTTTTAAAATTCCTTTTGCGTTGATAAAACGAAGTAGGCGTATACAATTTATATTATCGGTTCAACGATGAATGGGAAAAATTCCTGAACAGTGTACGTGCAATTTAAAGGTTCAAATGAGAATAGCCTGAGCATTGAAAGGAGAAATCGTCCTTATTGTTGAGATGACTTATTTAAACTTTTATTCGTCGCCGTGGAACCGACGCTTCTAATAGGACGGTCTACGCGAAAATGTGATTTAAAAAAAGGAAAAATTCAGCCTGAGCGAGAAAAACAAATCTTCAGCAAAATAGAGCAATTTGTTTGTTGAGAGGAGGCTGGCGAAAATGGGTGTTGTAGTTTTTAATCTTGGGATTACTAAGCGACAGAGGGAAAAGCGGGGACGAGAGCTGTATGTGACTAAATGAAGAGACGGAAGCTCTCTAGGAATTAAGGAAAACTCGCGCTCGGGAAGGCGAAACTGAAATAAGGGAAGCAAGGGGCGGGTACAGACCCAACATCTCCACCCAGGAATGGCGTTGGAAGACTAGCGAAAAGAGGGGGCGAGGGGGTATCCAATTATAACTTTAGAAACGAAATTTCTCATTTCGGTACAATTAGAAGCCCTAGGCCTTGGGGAAAGGGGCTTTTCCTCGACGTTTTCGTGAAGGAGAAGGGATATTATAGGAGTTGCCGCTAACACCGAAAAGGGAAAGGTTGGGTACAGTGGAGGGGGCACGGGGAAGCTAAGGCGAAATGGAAGCAAGGAGGTGCGTTCCTTCACAAATTATACTTGTCCCACATTAATTCTACCACCTCTTACAAGTTCTCCTTTGCAATTAATTTCGTCTATCTTGGAGGCTTCTACCCCTTCTTAGCCTTCTCGCACCTTCCTCCATTCCCTAATGTTCACTAATCTCTTCTTCTTAGCTTTTCTACCCGTTTTCGGGGAGCCCCTTTGCCCTTCCCCGAAGACCTTTATGTATTAATTCCATTACGGGGCGTTCCCTTTTAGGTCGTGCTTCATTTCGGAGTCCTTATGACTGCCGTTCGTTGCTTTAATGAAGGCGTCTCCAGCTCTCACGCGTCTGGTGAGATGTTTACAGATATTGAACACAGTTGAATGCTTTAGCTTGGCTGGCTTAATTTTGGGCTTGAAAACACAATGCCTTTGGGACAAGAAAGCCAATGGCAACTGCTGAAAGCATAAGCAATGACTTTGGGCGAATCAGGGAAAAACCTGAAAGGCTCAAAAGGAAGCCAAGAAATGAAAAAAATTCCAGTCATGCAGCATGATCGCATGAGCGAATTTTCGTAAGTAATCGTTTTGTATAATGTTAAATTGTTTTGAAATTTGAGCATTTTGAGTGCAAGAAAATAGTAAATATTAATTTTATGGAGAAAAACTTATACGAAATTATGATCTCCTATTCAAATAGAGGTTTTGAGTTTTTAGCTTTTTTGCAGCTTTTATCGATTTATTAGCAAATTTTAATGACTTTTAAGTACCTTTTTCAGAATAATTTTGTACACAAATTTTTGAATGTTCCATTTTATAGTTAATAAACTTTATTTGAGCAATATACTACCCAAAAATATAAATTTAACGATACGATTTTTAGCCGTTTTTAGCCATTTTTAGTGATTTTTTTTTTAGTACATTTTTTGAAATTTGACCAATTTAATGTGCTCAAAAAGTGCTGGCCAACGAACTCATCCTTTCGTTTGGAATGCTTGATTTTTTGGCGCAAGAACGGGCAAATTATCAGGCACACAAATGTCTATATTTCCTGTATAAGGTAGCCTTTCCGGGTGGATTACTGAACTCGCATAGTCAGGCATCACACGTACACAGTCGAAATAGCAAATTTTCAGCCTACGTCGCTTTGCGTTTCACAATCGTGTTATTTTTGCTCTTTTTTAAATTTATTTTATCGATTTGTTTATTTTTCCAAAGGTCCCGAGGGTCTAAGACCAACTAGTCCATATGTGATTTTAATTCCATAACTTTTCAAGTTTACTTTAAAAAAGCATAAAATAAACAAATAGAAACATATACCTGATTGAGCATAAAAAATAAATTCAAAATTGGTCACTAAAGTGCAAAACTCCCTTATGACAGAGATTGAGAGATCTGCTGGTGTTACCATTCGAATCCGCCGAAACCATTATTTCATAAAGGGTAATTTCTCAAGAAAACGCATGATTTATGTATATGAAGAAATTAAAGTTTTTTTTAAATCAGTACCACCTTATTTTCTCCCCTAATTAGCAAAGTAAAATGTACTATAAATTTAGAAAAATTGGCTGAGGTGCAAGTAAACTATTTCCTGTCTACTGCAATTAGAATTGAAGTATACTTTTCGAATGAAAAAATTTTTGAAACACGCCTTATAACTAACTAACTTGACGACTTATAACTTATTTCTTCAAGAACGATAAGGTACAGGTTTTCAAAAACAGAAATAGGTCCTGAAAGTTGAATATGAAGTTTGGAAAGTTACCAACGATTAATAGTTATCATTTACAAGTATTGAGTAAGTACAGCTATAGAATTTATGTCACTAATGAAAGTATTTAAGTTTTCTTTTATTACAGATTTCCATAGCCAGGATTAAATTCAAATTGATTGTAAATTACTCAAAATGCGCAACCAATTCTCGAGATTTCACCAAAGAAGAAGAACTGCTTAATGCTTATCATGAAATTAATATGGTGAGGTTCGTTGAAAGAAGTAGAGAATGTACAACATTTAAGGACATGTTCTTCAAACTTCATGAACACAACAAAACAACAACAAACATCACGTCATGTCATATTGTTGAATGTATGAACATCTTTAAAATAGAAATTGTATTGATGGAATCAGATTATAATAAGAAAAATTCTTTACAATGTAAATGGAAAGATTTCGCATGGTTTCAAGAACATATTTCTTTTCAAATGTCGCCACAAAGCTGGTAATAGCGGAACATGCAAGCGTGTTGTAGTAAGCTTGTTTGGTATTCTTACTGAAATTATATAAATTAAGTAGAAATATAAGTGATTTTGATTTGGCAAATTCCTGTATTCTAGTTAGGAAATAGCTCTATAACACCTAATCGACAAACAATCAAGGGGCGCTTGTGTTTTTTAAATTATAATTTGCTCGATTTTATGTTCCTTGTTACATTTCTTAACAATATTTCACAATCAACAAATCCCCATTTGGAATAGATCTTCAAAAGCCTCAAAGATGTTAGGTAAGCAGTTACAATTTCCAATGACAAGTTTCGGATTCAGGATGTAGTTAGTTCATTTTGTAGCCCTGCATCCTTATTAGGAATCGCATTATAAATGTGCCTTATATGAAGTACGAGGGCGTACCTATGCCTGACCGATTGACGTATATACCTACGTCTTTACGTTATAAGGGTTTCTTCAACAATTACCTATTCTAGGGCGATCGACGTGTTGTGTCAAACAGGAGCTCAAGTTTGTGTATGCTTAAGAAACTGTCAACGAAGAGGTTACGGAATCACCAAAAAAGAATCAGAAGAGCAGGATTGGCAGGAGGTGTTCGGGGCAGGTGGCCCACATCTGGTTCTTCCCCCTCCCGATAGATAGCGTTGCTAACCTGAAAACTCGATCCTACTTCTCCTAACCGCCTCTGTCTCTGCATGATGTATATATGTTACCGTTAAAGTGTGAAATCAGTTAGTATATAAAATAACTAGTTAGTATATAGAATAACTACGGAGACCAGTTAAAGTGTGCAATTTCTCGAATTAGACACTTTAACTAGTTATTATATAAAATAACGGGAGGCCAGCCGTGAAAGTGTATAATAATATTATTGGGTTCAAGTATGAATGGGATTTCGTTGAGGAGTCAGAGGTCGAGGGTCATTCAGTTCAAAAGGTATCTTCTCTTATCTGATCCTCCAATTCAATTCCGAGTTATCCTCAGTTTTGTATGTGACCTCAACATGGCAAGTTCCTCATCAAGTGCTTTGAAAGATAACGTCGTGGATGTGGGTGACTTTAAAATTAAATTCAATCAAAGACTGAATTTTGAGAAAGTGGCTGATAACAGTGTTGTGCTGACCAAAACGAAATACGATCAGTTAATCATTGATGTGAAAAAAGTGAAACAAGACGGAAAAAAGAACCCTCACGACTACTGGTTGGTAAAACACTACGCCGTGGAGGAAATCGACAGAAGCGAAAAATTGGTCTATCCCGTTTCTCAAGGCGACAGCCCAAGCTCTTGTGGACGGGCAAGGATTTTTCCGGTGCCACTGCACCACAAAATGCACCTCAAACAGATGCAAATGTGTTAAAAACAAGGTTCTGTGCAACTCAAAATGCCATCAATGCAACCCATGTTCAAATAAGTGATTTCAAAATGTTTGACTTCTGACGTGTAAATTACTTACTGTATATTATTTACTTACGTGTATATTACTTACTGTATATTATTTCGACGAATTACATATTAGTAATAAAAATGCATGCCCATTCTTCAATCCTTTCATTTCCCCTGAATAATATAATTCTAGAAGTGACTTCCCAAGAAAAGCAGTCGATTCTACACTTTAACGATTGGTGTTTCGTTACTTTACATAATAACTAGTTATTTCATATATTCCCTAGGGAAAGCATATAGAAAACTTTGAATTATACACATTACCTACAACCGCTCGTTATTCTATATACTAACTAGTTATTTTATACATTAACTGAATTACACACTTTAACGGTAACATATATACTCGTATTTCACTGTCAGTTAATTTGGTCACGGACAAGTTGGTAAATCTGCTGTTTGAAATGTCAGGATTGTATACGTATGTGGATAACTAAAATATTAAATGAAAGATGGAAATTCGGAGAAGAAGGAACCCTAAAATAACTCTCTCAACTGATTGGGCTAGTTTTTTTTTTACATCGTGATAGAGTGATGGCATGGGTCGGAAAAGTGAATTTCATTTTTAAATAAAGCAGGATCCCATCATGAGAATTTTGATAGCTACCTCGCTCCTTTATGATGAGTAGTTATTTTTCTATGATTTTAAAAAGTTGCCCCTTTAAGATCTAAATATCGTTCAAAATCTATCCGGTGTTCTTCAAGTGTACAAAGCGACAGTGCGATCGGTATATTAGACTATGTAGGACTTGTAATTGGCTGTAAAGAGGTCCCGAATCCATCAACGACAAAGCTAGACTGTACAAAATGCGATGTTTCAAAAACTGAAAATGGTGTAGGAGTGGGGATCCATGACCCACCAACTAGGTACCTAAGGAATTTATATCCAAAAGTGTACCTCAGTGCGTCCAAATACCAAGTGCAGAACTTTTCGCAATGCTTTCATTTCAATAAATTCAGGGAAGAGCATCAGGAGGATTTCAGGGAAAATAAGGGTAGGTCTACATTTGCAAAACATCTTCAGGCATCCAATCATAATAATTACAATTTTGATTTGACAGATAGACAGTTTGTAGAATTTCTTCATTTTTGTCCAAAGGGAAGTATGTTGAATGTACTTGGAAAATTCGGAATTATCAAAAGTGACAGATCTGGTAAATGTTTAAATGAGGATATCCCTCAATATATTTCACCACTGATCAGTCCATTTCTATAAAGCTTGCAATTATCTCTTCAAACTGTTGAAACCAGTAATTCTTCCCCTCCTTTCACTTCATTACCTATAATCCACTTCACTTTGCTTGCACTTAATGGCTGTACCTCCAGCCCCCTTTCCTTTCCCTTGACCAATGGGATTCAATCTCCTTTCACCTGTGACTATATAAGCTGTGTCCTTTCTAATGAATTTGAATTTGGAAAATGTTTTATTTCGTACATACATGTTAATACAAATTCAACAAACAAAACATCGTACGGCTTTAGCACCGAGCTATGAGCCGGGGTTCGGATATTAATGTTTCAATACACATAGTCAAATTAGAGAGGAGAACACTGTGCACAAAGACTCAAAAACACAAATACATGAATAACATACATAATAAATAAAGCATAATACATATACATAAAAACATAATAATATAATATTAATCTATAAAGATAACTCCTTCACTATTGATCTATAATACTTATACAGTTTTGATACTTAAATAATACGATTAGGATTCAAAAATTCCATTCTTCAACCAAAAAGTTTCTATACTTAAGCGCTCTTACAATATACCACCCAAGGGCCAACCAGTTTTTGCCATTTAAGTAGTCAAGTGCTTCGTCATCTGACAAATATGAAGAGCCGAAATGTGACTTACGGATCCCCCTCAAAATATGGCAACGTGCCAAAAAATGAAAAACAGTCTCATGATCCCCTGAATTACACAAAGGACAAGTAAAAACACCACCTGAGATCCACGGCTTAAAATTTAAATTCAGCATCTCACAGCGTGCTCTACAAATATTTCTAATAAGAAAGTGACTAAGATTATTCTCTTTTCTATAACTTGGTGGGCCCAACTGTTGATACAAAGTATGGAAGCGGGCTGCACCAGCCTTTAACTTACAATTCTCGATAAATCCGATTTTTTCCAATTCCAATACTTTGCTCATCTGCTGCATAAAACTTTTCGGTTCGTCAGGATTAATATTTAACACCGTCCCGTGTCTGCCTGCCAGTTCATTAAATGCTACCATCCACGATACATTCTTCCTGATTACCTCACGAGCTATCACATTAGTCAGTTTTGATCTCGGGCTCTCCAAGACCTTCACAATATAGTTCACACACAAGTTTAGAGTGTACATATGCATTTGCTCTACACCACTCTCTAAGTAGACCATGTAATCCGGGGTATTCATGGGTAAAAACAAAAGTTTTTTTATGAAAAATTTCAAAAGCATTTATCCCTGCGGATGTGCCTCGTACCCCCAGACTTGACACGCGTAACACATCATTGTTCTACTAACAGAATTAAAAACACTAAACTTAGCTTTCAATCGGGATATTACTATTCTCCATAAACTTAGACCATACAGTGTTTAGTCCTAGTTTTCAGTGGCTAGTTTTGAGGACAAGTGCTCCTTCAAATTCAGCTGAGACGTTAGATTTACACCCAGGTACGTATAGTTCTTCACCACTTCTACTTCTTTTCCATTTAAATACCAGCATTCCCTATTCGCTCTCATTCCTCCGTGTTTTTTGAATATCATAATCTTTGATTTTTCTAAATTTATTTCTAAATTCCATTGTACCGTATATTCAAATAATCGATCTATCATCTTTTGTAGAACTTCAGGATCATCAGCTACCAAAATTACATCATCTGCGAAACTTAGCAGATTGAAACGTACATTATTGACAGTAACTCCCCCACCTAGACTAGCAGCTAAATCCCACAAGTACAATATAAACAAACACGGGGATAATTTATCACCCTGCCTCACACCAGCTTGCGTCTGAAACGAGTTCGACAAACCACCCCTTGTCCATACATGAGCATACGTAGATTTATACAAACTTACAATGGCTCAACTCAACAAATTTTGTTGAAACGCCTATCTGGTATAACTTATAGTACATGGCTGGTCTCAATATCGAATCAAATGCAGATTTAAAATCTACGAAAAACCCATAGAGTTTGCCCCCTCTCCCGACCACCTTACATTTTATCAAGTTCCATAAGCAAAACAGATTGTCAAAAGTTGAGCGTCCTCTTCTGAATTCCGCCTGCTCCTCCCCCAGTATACCCTTCTCCTCGGCCCAGTCCGTAAGTCGATTTGCCAACATACCCGAGTATAACTTTACAGCCACATCCATAAAAGATGTCCCTCTGTAGCAATCTTTAAACAAAGGGAAAATTATCGACGCACCAAAGTCTTCTGGAACTCTGCTATCCTGAAAATACCTATTATACAACTCCAATAAACTTCCCAGGAAATCCTCAGTGGCATTTTTAAAGAACTCATACGGAATCCCGTCTGGTCCAGGTGCTTTCCGCTCCTTTGCACTGGCGAGAACACTTTTTAGTTCATTAATCGAAAATGGCCGATCAAGCTCCCCCTTCACTAACGGACTTGCGTACTGTATCACATCTAACGTGGGATCCTGAGAGTATAATTTCTGAAAATGTTTAACCCAATCTTCCATTTTAATATTATTTACTGTTAAGCCCGATTTATACACAAATTTTCTGAACAGTTCCCAAAATTGCTTCGAATCTTGAACGTAACGAAACTCATTACACATAGAAATAGAATACTGACGACTTTTTTCGGAACAAGTAAACTGGTATCGCGCCCTACTACATAAGTAATCACTTTTCCTTTCCCTCGACCAATGGGATTCAATCTCCCTTCGTCTGTGACCATATAAGCTGTGTCCTTCCTAATGTATGTTCAGTTATTGTTTGTTACTGATGATGGCCTATCCGTTGAAATCGATCTAACTATTTATTTTTCGTGGAAATAGAAAACTTTTTTTTCTTTTTTTTTCAATAACTTCTGTTTTGAGTTAAGATATGTTGACAAACGAAAGGAATACATGGAAGGTACTAGAAGTCCATCTGCTGGGAATACCTGAGGTAGTCCATCACATACTAACACCAACAGGTAGATTTTTGATGTATTATATAAACTAGCTGACCCAGCGGACTTTGCTCCGCCTAACATACCTATTATTCGTGCAGCCATAGTTACAAATAACAATTCATTTGTTAAAATTTATTATTTAATTGAAGCGAAGAAAATGTTGACAATAAATAATAAAGTATTACGTTTAAAGGATGAATGTGGGTATGCCCATAATTTTATTCGTCTCTTGATGTTCCAGAGGATCACCCTATCAATTCCCTTGGGTGAATAGAAGAGAATTTAGCTAAGTCAGCTGATATGGTTGGAATCCGTCATTGATTCGTTTCTTAATGTCCTAGAGAGGCTCCCTGTCAAATTTCACATTTCTAGGGTGAAAATGAGAGAAGTTAGCTCAGTGAGCTGATCATTTAGGAGGCATTATTGTGATTATGAAGCATAGATTGAAAAACTAACCCACCGTTTTCCTATCACATAGCTTTGTTACCTTCGCACCATGGTAATACCTTCTATTGTTCATTAAAAAAAAAAAAAAAATAATAAAAAAAAAAAGGTGATTGTTGCTTTGTTCTAATGAAATCGTCGAAGTGAATAAGCTATTGCTGGCAAGAACCAAACGCGGTTTCTCAATAAAATGGTGATTTTAAGGCTGAAAGGGGTAAGATGCAAAATTTCTATATAGTCTATCTTTCTCTCTGGTGTTCAAAGGGCATGCAGTAAAAAACAGCATCAAAATCGGTTCATAATTTTGGACGCACATAAAGGACACACACGCATACATAATTTGATTTTTATAGATATAACTTTCATAATTAACTGTTCATTGCCACATCAGATGTTCAAAAATTTAGTTTTTTTTTTATTTTTTTTTTTTAATCCGCTGTAGGGGTTAAAGAGTTGTCATCGCTGTATCCCTTGTGGAAGAGTGCGGTGATGCCCTGCTCTGAGAAATGTAAATATTATCCCCCCCCCCCCCTCCCCAACCAAATCTGCCAGTGGAGTCCATAACGGCAATCCGTATTGTAGTGGCAGAAAGTTAACATGGCTCCCCTTAGAATCGTTCCGCTGTGACAAAATGGCCATTGGAAACTTGTTCAATGCCGCTAATGACCCTTCTGATTGAGATGCGGTATTAATTGTCAAATTATTAAAAAATAATAGAATGGTATTTTATTATTCGAATGGTAATTTTTGTTCAACTCCAAATCGTGGCTTGAGTAAGAAGTGTTTTGTTTTCGGACACAAGACAATTTAGCGGACTGAGAAGATGAAACCCCTTCTAAAGATGAGATTACGGTACAGACACCAAGCGTAGAGTGCACGAAACAAAGAACTTATCGAGGAGAGCTGAATAATTTGTGTCCTCGTTTGATAACGACTAAAAAGTATCGTCGGCTCGTCGTAAGTGACTCCGAACAACAAAACAGAAAGAAGCCCCTGATGGATTTTGATGGATTTTTACCTCTCAGATAGGAGAACCCACTTTTAAACGAAATTCAGTCCCGAAAAGTGTGAGATGAATTCGACACGGGAGGTCATAGAGATAAGGGAATGAACGGAGGGAAAACAAATCGAAAAAGATTTTAGTTTTTTTTTTCTCCAAGTCGGGAACGGTATCACCGAAGATATACGAAAAGTGTCGGGCCACTCACCCAAAAGCTCGGTACGGCAGTTTAGTGGGAAGTGGTGGGAATGACGTTTTGGGATTTTGAGGCACCGTTTTGGTCTCTTTGTCGGTATCTCCAGTTCGGTGTAGGTGATTCGGAGTATGGAAATTGGAACTGGTAGGTAGGTACTTTCTGATACTGGGTATCTGTATGTTAAATGAAAGAGTCATTCTTTTCAACTGATGACAAAGCAGCTTTGGGACGGAGGTGTTTGACGGGGGAGTGGGGCTTTGTGGTCACATAAGAAGTCAAGAAATGATGCAAGGCTTCACAATAGTCCAGAACTCACGATTGAAGGACGAGGACATCTAAAATTTTGTACTAGAGTAGATGATGGAGACGCTGACGGTTTAGTGGAATTTGATGATGATGATGACGCAGATTAAGATTTTGAGCTGCAGCCTGACGATTTTGTGATTGACGATGAGGAGCTGAAATCGTCTGTAGAGAGATTGGGATCTTCACGGCCCGATTACCCCTTCACATACTAATGAACCAGGACTAACACTAACTGGAAAACTTCGAAGGCGAAACAACGGTCCAAATCAGAACCTCCACCACTTACTGATCACACAACTTTCAAATGGGATACGGCAATCAAGTGTGGATAAAATGGATTCGAACATAACATCATCCCTTGTCCCACCTTCCTCACGACGCACAGCGGTCTGAAATGCGACTCTACAGGCCCAAAAAGGGAAAAAATTAAAAAGCTTGAAACTAATGATTGACGATTTGAAGTTCAACCTTAATACATACGATTACCTTACTTAATTATTACTTATTACCCTTAATACTTAATATTCTCACAGCTGATCTAGATACAACAGTTAGCTCAACATTAACTTTGGCGAGCGAACAAGTTTAGAATGACATACCTACCCTAAGATCGATTCTATGGTTTCACAGCTGCCAAAAATGAATCGCGAGTTGATAGCAATAGGTAGCATCCCATTCGTTTCATCGCCCTTCTCGCTCACCCATTTCAAGTTTTTGGTAGAATAGTTTTCTATAAATAAGAGTTATCGGGGTCTTGAGGTTTAGTCAGAAATGATACCAAGGTATGTCTGTGCTTACATTTCGGCATATTTATATACCATCCTCAGGGCCTAGATAGAGAGTGGGTTAAACCTCAATTGCAAGGGGGGGGGGGGGTTTAGAGAGAGTACATATGAGCTTGAGGGGAGTGTATGGATTTCAAGTTGGATTAGCTTTAAAACTAGATTATTGCAGACCAAATTGAGAACTGTTATTTAGAGGTGAATGGAGAAGGAATTGTATTGAATGAAGGGAACAACACTAGTGCCTACTAAAGTGCCTACTGTAAGAAGTAGGGTTTTTCAACTAATTTTTGACACATGTTTTCACTAGTCAATGTACGTGCATGACATGAATGTGTTACATACTACAAGATGACTTTGTAAAAACCTGCATAAATTCTCCGAACCCTGATGATGATGTATAAATACATCGAAACGTTGGCTTTGAAGACTTGATGTTTATTATTGCCTGACCGACTCTCAAGATCCCAAAACTGTGCTAATTATCACATAGCGGTCAAGAAACAAAACCATATTATACAGTTTATATGTAAATTCATTGATTGTATTGTATAATGTATTTATTTTTTTTTACAAAATAAACTATCTATCTATCTATCTATCTATCCATACATTTATGCTATCTTGGATATTTCATATTTCAATCATGAGTGTTTCCATATAACAAACTGCTATGAATCTTTTTAACCACTTTACCGCTCACATTGAAAAGCTACCAACCAGCACACACAAAATTGTCGGGTTCACATTAAAGCGCTCATCATCCCCCCTACGTAAAACTCCCTTTTTTTCACTCCAATAACTTCTATCGGCCCTTTCCCACCCCTCTGCCACAAACCCCACCAGTTTAAACTTTATTGGTTTTCATTTCTTTCTATATTGGTCCGCATAAAGTTTCCTCGACCTACCCCCCCTTTTTTCTCTCGACTCGAAAAGCCGGCTCTTTTAAATATATATGCAAATATTTTTACCCCCTCCAAACCCGGGTTTTTCCACACAGAAAAAACTACCCCCACCCCTCACTTCAACCCTTACTTCCAGTTTTTCCTAATGTCCCTTTTCCTGAGAGCTAACTAAATTGAATATTTATGCCGAACCCGCAAGGCTTTCTTTTTTATTTTAATTTGCTTTTCCTTTTTACTCCGGTTTGCCGTTAATTTACACGGTGGAGAAAAACAGGAAGGGAAAAGTGAGTCGATTTTTTTTAAACTTTGGACCCTCTGTTTCCTTTTTTATTCTACAAAAATCCCTTCTTTCTTTAATATATTCTCTGAGCAGTTTACATTCTTGTTACAGAACGATTTTGCATCATCATCAGTTCAGGAATGGGTTCTGAGACCCTGAATTGCTTTATCACGGGTGGAACCAAATTCTCCATAACAATGTGCTATAATAAATGTGTTCCTTTTGGAATATTAGGACACGTGAGCATAGATAAATGGTATGTCAGATATTAGTATAACTCTATACTATCGATGAACTTCGTGAGGACTTATGTACAGCCTAAATATTTCGCAACACAGCTATGTTACTGCTGAATTACCTACTGGTTGTAAGTTGACGAGGTAGGATTCAATCTCTGAGTCACCTTCTGCTGGTCGGCGGGTCACGGCTTCTTGCCATTATAGCAATACTTGGACTGGTCTATTTGAAACCCAGCTTCCCAGGTTTTATAGAAAATTAATTTGTGGTTAGTAAAAGTTATTATGTAACCCCATAGCTCCTTCAGCACTTTCGGTTTTCGCGGTTGACTCTTGACTAGATAAATTATTAATTATTATGTAAAATATTATCATCGGAGCCAACAACTACCCACATATTCAGTGGGCAATTAAGTCCGTAAACAATACTTCTCAAAATAGTGAAAGAGCTAATCTGGAATCTTGAAATTAAGTATGGTTCAACGCAAATCCAAAATGTTTTCTAAATGAGTGGTGAGCGATTTATGAGACCGCGACTCACGCCCGATCGGTATGGCCAGCGATGTTAAGGGAGGTATGATATAGACAGATAAAATTGCAAACTTCATCTTGCATGATAAAATTGGGGCGGAAATTGGTGCTGTATATATTCCAGTTCCCGATCTTTCAGGTCGGTGGGGACGCTCTCTGGTGTTACTGACCTAAGAGCCATTCCTAGGCGGACAAGTTAAGTCGGTATGCGTTTCCTTAGGTCTTGATAATAGAGAGTTCCTGGTTACTACGGTGTACGTAGTAACCAGGGATCATCATACAATCTAGGGAAAATCAAAGTTTCGCTAACGCGCTGGCTGTTACTACGGTGCAAGCTTAGTGTTTCACGCGTCTTCACACGTCGACTCTTACCAAATGTTTTGGTAACCTGACGCTGATTCCGAAATTCGGCATTCTGTATTTCTCCGACTCTGTTTTCCTTCAATCTGATCTCAGTTTCCATCATCCATCATCGCATTGTTTTATTATTTTGTTTTCGATTCGTAGTGGTATTTGGAAAGGGAACCTTTGTATTCGTCCAAGAAATTTTTTAACCCTCCCACCCCCCTCTCAAAATTTGTTGGTTACCTACGTTTCAAGATACCTAGATTTCAAAAATCGAATCAGTCCGTCATCCGTCTGTCCACCGTTTCATTTGTGCAATGAAATTCAGCGAGTACTATTAGACTTTGTAGGCTTACATACCACGCAGGTTTATTGAGCACAGACGAGCTCGACGATGTGTTCCAGGTTAATCTTGAGGACGCATCAGGAACATTGACAATCGTTCAAGCAAGTTCTTGCTCAACTTTGTTAGTAGTAATATTGTTATATGTAGATATTTAGAGGTTGGTGTATACAGATTGTATGCATTTTATGGAGAAACTCTGTAAAATAATACATGATGGTATCTTATTAGTTTAATGTTTGTATCTCGAAAAAGTGATTGTATCGTGAGATATGATTGGAATTAAAAGATTTTATCCGTGTTTCGGCAACCCTTTGTCCTCCGTTTAGTTGAATAAGTTGTTTTAGGGGTCTCGACGAATGGATTGCTCCGAGTGAAAATAAGATGAATATGAATAAATTTAGTTGGGTACATTTTAATATACCTAATTAAATATTCAAGTTATTTTTTAAATAATACAATTAATATAATAATTTAGCATGTATTTAATATGAAAAATATGAACTGAACACGCTTATCACTGAAACCTACGGACGTACTAAGACTCGATCTTGCTTTATCAATCAAGCGGTCTCATATTCACGTCGTCCAGCTCTACAAATTAATAAGCTGTCAGTTGTTTCCAGATCAGCTGATCATGGCTCAAGCGCACCGTGTGAACTAAGAACGTAGTAACCAGGAACTCTCCAATTTGTTACTTGACTTCTGTAAAAAATTATTCCTAATACTTAACACTTCTTCTTAACACTTTAATTAATACATATTATTTAGTAGTGTGTAAACTCTTCAATATACCTAAAGAAGATACAAAACCTAATCGTCATACCAAAAACTATTATTCCGGATCCATTCTGCGCCAGAAAGAAAAATATAAGACCTCCGCTCGGCAGAGACGGCGAATATACAAACGATCCCTTGAGAAAACAATATCAGCCTCGTAACAATATTTATTCAGACTTCAATAAACTTTAATATGACGTGGACCCCTCCTGGAGGGTCGTTTCATGTTAGGCTCGAGAAACGTGGTCGGCCGGGGGTCGGGAAACGTGGCTGGGGGAGGCGAAAGTTATTTGAGAGGTCTGGTGGCGGGTGTGATATCGGGTAAACAAATATTTTTCCCTTCCCTCCTTTCAGGCAGTTTGAGAGGGTGTGACGTTTCGCTCCTTAGGCTGAATATTTCTCATTCAATAGCATTCTCTCATCCCCATAAGAGAGTGGGGTACTTTTATATAAAAAATCACATTATCCCTTCCATTAAACTAGTTCCCACATAAAAGACAGTTCCAGTCATGCAGCATGATCGTATGATCGAAATTTGTTAAGGTGTAGTATATAATTCGTTGAATTGTTTTGAAATTCGAGCTTTTTTAGTGCAAAGAAAATGTTAATTACTATTTTTATGACATACATTGTATTCTAAATAAATCTGCTATTCATAAAAACGGACGGTAGACCCACGGTTCTACAGTCAGATCATTTAATGATGATTAATTTTACACATTATTAGTTCACTATAGTCACTTAGCAATATTAGTTTATAAATGAGCGTAATAAATCAGCTTTCCTTGACAGCTTTCCATGGCATAGGGATTATGAGATGCTGTGATAAAATGAGAGCATTCCAAAAAGTGGCTAACGATTTTCCTGCTATGAAAACTAAGGGAGTTACACTTCCCTAGTAACGCATTGGTTGTACGTGAAGATCAATAGAAAACCCCACCGTGACGTGACGCATCATGATTTTGTACATATACGCTTTTTTAATGTTCTATTTTAAATTTGATAAACTTTATTTGAGCAATAGGTATTCTGCTAAAATTTATAAATTCAACCATTTTTAGCCGTGTTCAGCTATTTTTAGTGATTTTTTTCTGCACATTTTTTTGGAATTTGACCAATTTAATGTACTCAAAAAGTTCTAACCAACGAACTCATCCTTTCTGCGTAATTAGGTATATATTAAGTTAGTATCTCATCCTTTTGTTTGAAAAGCTTGATATACATATAAGTGTTAAATCTGGGAATTGTTTCAGAATGTCACAATATGGATTTCAATAAAGACCATTTTCGAAAATTTTTATTTAAAAATTTTTGGAGCCATTTCAATAGTTTAGTTTTCTACGAAAATTCGCTAAAAGCAGTTTTAACAGCATGCATGTTCGTATGATGAGCGAATTTCCGTTAAGTTTAGTATTCCCTATTAGATATTTTTGATTTTGTCGAGGGACATGCGAGGTTGTACCCGTATTCTTGATAATTTTCTTAGCAAATGAATCTATTTGAGTGGCTCCAAAAAAATAGTTAGATGTTTACCAAGGCGTCACATTTTAATATAAAACATGGCTTGATTCGTGTTCAAGACCTCTCTTCGAGAAATTATTGTTTTCTTTCTTATATTTCATATGTGTTCTTATAGTAATAGAAGTTATAGATAGGACTTCTATTCAATTAAATCATTAACAATAGACTTCGTTTAATAATTATAGACACGTTTTCTACGTCGAAGGGAAATCTAATGTATAAATAATGAACCTTTATGTAATAATTTGCAGCATTTATAAAGGTGAGCTTTCGAACCCACATCTAACTAACTAACTGAAATCGTAATTGGATGCAAAAGTTCTCTTATGGTTGTACTTACTGCGTGAGGCGAGTATATGTCCTCATACACTAGTTATAGTACCTCTAATCTTCATAACATTTAAAAAAAATTAAGTTAACTTTATCGTATAATTTATTGCATTAAAGTTGGGAACATATAGTAATAACAAATATTAAATTATGTATGGAACTTGAAGTAGGATGCTATCCATTGATAGTCCTTCGTTAAGTTAGTTAGGGCGTAGGTCAGAGTGATGTCACTTTTTAGAAATCTGTCTTTTCTAAATTTGACTAACAATGTCGGATCTTCCTTGGAAACAATTGTTATTCAGATTCGGGAAGAAAATACAAGCTCCCTTCCACCCTTGGAGATGTTGAACAATAAAATGCCGAGTTATATTGAAAGCGAAGCCGTTTCCACCTTTTACGGCACACGAGCCCCCGGCTCTGCTATGCGAGGGGTTCGGTAAAGCAAAAACCTCCCTTAATTTACGAGCAGAACCACCCCTAATTTAAGGGAAAGAAGGGGGTGACCGGTCAGAAGAGGGTCGATTCTTGTTGTCCTTATCGGAGAGAAGTCAGGTTTATTATACCGAGAAGCTTTTATTTCCTGGTTCGAATAAGACAGTCCCATCCGATCATAAAAGTCATAAAACACTGGAAGCGTTCGAAACAAAATGAGGGAAAGTGATTTTTAAACGACCCCAGTTGCAGGGAACTGTGTACAACCTACTTTGTGTATAACTCCAAAGAGCCTACTGAGGTTCGAAGTGCCCTTTTATATGCAGAACAGCCGGTGTTGTTTGTTCTGACATGTTTGGAACACAGGTCCCTACTCTTCCAGATACAGACAGTAATTGAAGATTTTCCTTGCCTAATATTATATATAGATCTCTAAGTTTGTCTGTTTTTTCTCTAAAGACGACCAAACCACTGAACCGATTTTGATTTTCATCCATTGTGGTCAGCAAGTTCCAGAAAATTATCTTGTTGATATTGGTCTAGAACCCCCCCCCCGGTGAGCTGAGTGAGATCCGAATCTAAGTTCTTCGCTATTCAACTTATGAAGCTGAAATTGGGAAAAGAGTCCCCTTGGAACGCCTAGAAACGAATCATAAAGTCTAGAGCCCCTCATAT